>CM021777.1:3482712-3609720 GCA_011076525.1 Nettapus auritus | reverse complement strand
TGGGCTGGGGGGGGCGCCCCCCGCTTCCCGCCGCGGCCCTGAGGGGAGGGCGGCGGCGGGCGGCGGGTGGGGGGCGAGGCCTGGCCGCGGGCAGGGCCCGCCGGGCTTCGTGCTGCGGTGCGTGGTGCCCGCACACCGGGGCCGCCCTTGTCCACCGCGGACCCGAAATGAATTGTTAAAAACTCGTCGCGCGGATAAAAATAAAAATAAAAAGCTCTCACAAAAATCGCCTCCCTCTTTTCTGCCCCGAGGTAGAGGAGTTTGGGCAAACTGATGGGCAGTTGTTGACTGAGGAAAGGGTTCTGCCGTCACCTTCCCCGCAGTGAAGATGCCACAGCTTACCCCCGGCCCCGGTTCGTCACACAACACCCATCCTGGGCAGCGATACCTCAATAGCACACGCAACAGTTTATCTCTTCTGTGATGCACAGTTAAGAGTTGGCTGATACATAGTCTTAAATTTTCCCCTCCCCTTGTGCTACAGATCAATGAAAGCACCAAGGGCACCAAAAAAAGAAACGTCGATCACAAGACTAGAGAATGGTAAACGGTTAGGCACAAGCTGGTATCAACTATAAAACTTATTGGCAAGGCCAGGAGGAAAGTAGCAACTTAAATCCATCACGATACAGCCTAGAAGATAGGTAGAAGAAAAGAAACCCTAGAGATGGGTAATGCACAGCAGCAGGGCCTTCTCTATCTGCTGGCAAAACACAACAATCTTCGTGTCTATATTCCATAAAACAGAAATTCCATAAAACATAAAACAGAAAACCTGTGTTGAGAAATGAAGTAAACGAGACCACACTGGATTACCTGGAGCTGGGAAAAGCATACTGTAAATGTCTGATTAGAAAGAAACTACAGCAGACTTAATTTTCTGAATGCAGCTTTAGTTTTGTAATTGTCACCATGGAGCAGGAGTTTTAAGGGGCAATCCAGAAATCAGCAGGGAAGTATCTCTCAGCTTTTCAAGGTTAATTGAGAAGAGGGGATAGTGGAACATACTAGTAGAGCTTGGTAAATTGCATGCAATGCTGTAGCTTGAGGACTGCATTTATTCACAGGGGTGAAGAACATCCAGTTAGCCACAACTTCTCCTTGGTCTCATCTTTTTCTACGGCATTTCACAGATTTCAATATTTGTCCTTGTCTGCAATGCTGTGGACTACATTTTAACATAATATGCACGGTGATGTGTCGATTCTGCAGAGAGACTTTCACATACAAATACTGTGATAGTCATTTTACTGGAAATAATATCTCTGCTTGAAAATAAACTAGACTGCAAAAATGAATGTTAGAGATGTATTAAAAAGATGGTTGCTGTTAAGTAATGAGTTGTCCCTGACAGGATGAAAAACTGAGAATTACGCTCAGATGGGAAACAAATCTTGCCGAACTACATTTTGATGCAACACAGGTTCCAGTGACAAAAAGGTAATGGAACGTCTGTAAGAGCAGCCCGTAAAGCATGTGTCTTGATCCTTATGATAATTAAACAGAAATTAGCAAAAAGCCAAGTGCACTTAGCCCATGCAATCTAAAGATATTTGTAAATCTTCCTCTTGTAGGAGGAGTGTTTCTAGTTGTGATACAGAGAATGTTTCAAAGCTACTTGATGTCTTTATCAGCAATTTGAGAGAGAACAAATGGCTGATTAAACGCCATGCAACAAAGATTTGTTGCTGGTCAATTATGATGGATGCATGTTAATGACATAGACCAATCTAGATGCCTTGTAAAGTGGCCTCATTTGTTCAACAGAAATGTTGAAGTCAAGGTCAGGTATCTAGTAAAAAAAAGAATGAGGGTTACATTTCAAGTTGGGTGATTGTTTCCTGGAAGACGGTTTACAGAAAACAGCTTTAGTTTGTCCTGATGAATAACTGAATTCATGCTCCCACTGGTACACTTTTGTAAAAATGGCAGCTGTGAGTGAAAGGGTTGCTGAGAGAGTATCAAAGCAAAAATGAACAAAAAATACACATCTAGGCATTATTAGAAAGACCAGTGCAGGAATACTGGCTTCAGGTGAATCCCAATAACATATTTTTTCAGACACTAGCAAAGTGCCCAAGGAATGGGACTGCAGACCTGCCCTGTTTCCTGTTGGCTATATATTTAGTTACTGCTCCATGCATGAGATGCTTAAAAGGTGGGGTTGTGATACACTGCCTAGAACGTGCACAATTTCTTAGATTCAGCCCTAGCATCTCCGAAATCTCTCTGAGTATCACCTTGTCACTTCCAGAGCCCGCTGACATGAGAACATATCATCCACCTTCTGAAAGGCCGTGGTTCTCTTCCTCACACTTCTTTGAAAAATTGCCCTTCAGCGTGACTTGAAAGGAAAGGAAAAAGGAGAAAAAAAAAAATGTGCAGTTTACCAGAGATAAATCCTGGATGCTTGTCCCCTTGCTTTTTAAGCATGTGCTTGAAGTTGCTAACCTGGAACTGCTGATTTTTCCACGTGTCCTTAAATATCATAATTATTTCTCTATTAGTATGTAACTGTCCCACCAGACACATTGCTATAACTTGATGAAAACAGGCATAATTAAAGACAGTTTCTGGAAGCCAACACTATAAAAATGTAGTGTACAATGAAGGCAAAATTTTAATACTGCAGCTAATCAATGACTGGAACATTTTGCCTATGGAATGTGAATTCTGGGTTGCTCGAGTCTTTACATAGAACTGAAACATTTTTCTGAAAGATGCGCTTCATCTCAAATGTAAGTTATGGGATTGATGGAGTGGTTATTTGGGTCAAGTTCAGGTGAAGTTCACTGACTGACATTACAGAGGAGGTCAAACCAGACGATAAGCAAAGTTTTTTCCAACCCTATAAGCTCTGAACTGTGATATGCAGTGACCCACCATAGCATTGTAGGACTCTTCAGAATAAAGAGATGGCCTATCTTACTGAACAATGACTCTCAAATACTTTGACACATTGTAAAGAGGATTATTTTAATTAATTGGTACAATTTTCCACATTTATTACATATACTGGAATATCATTGGTTGGACCTGATTTAGATGTCCCATTTTCATTCTTAATCCTATGCCCAGGATTGCATAGTAAGAAATACATCCTCCAAACAGTAGTGTGGATTATAGAAAAAAGAAAAAAAAGAAAAAAAAAATACACCTGGGAGTATCTGTTCCAAGGAAGTAACCACATAGTGGTACCATAGTGGTACAGGAGAAACATCTGAGTATCACGCAGTGAGCTACCAACAGAGGAGGAGGGAAAAGATAGAGAATTTTAACACACTGGAATTACCATCTTTAGTAATACAATAAATGTGATGCATGTTTGACATTAAAATAAGAGAGTTTGTGCCACCTTTTAAATATTGCCAGAAGCTATCCATAATTTGTCAAACAATAGAAGAAAAAAGTGTTGCAACTGTATTAGTATTTTGAGGTAGTTTCCAGTCCCATTAGCCTTTTTTTTTTAATTAAAAAAAAAAAAAAAAAAAGGAAAAAAAAAATTCCCTTCCACAGCCAGCCTATCTACCTCGTAAGAATTATAGCCTGTCTTTGAAATGGCTCAGATGGAAGTAGCGAGCAGGTAGAAAGCTACTTGCTATATGCTTGAACGGCTCTGAACAATTCAAAGCCATCAACAAGTTTGCAGTTCTGCAAGAAGAAGAGGAGAAAAAATGGAAAGTCTTTGTAGGCAATACCTGCTCAGTGGAAAGTAAAGAAAATGTGCAGACTTTCATAGGTGTAGAACACTGTTGTACTAAGAGATGGATCATTTTTCATGAGAAAGATTGCTGTCTGCAACTGAGCATGATTGGTGCACACAGGCCATGCCTAATGAGACCCCCCATGCAAAACCCAGTACAATACCATCTCTCTGTCATGGCGTATGTCTGTAGTGTGTTCTACATACAAAACTTCTGACTTCCATATCTAAAACCCTTTTCTCACGTGGTAGCTTTTGCTGAGCACAGTTATTTTGTGGGCATTCTGAAGAACCTGGCTCTCAACTTCCTGTTAAAGTGTGTTAGTGCCATTTGTAAGCAAATGACGAGCCTTGGTCATCTGGCAGAGCAAGAGGATAATTCACTGGGTTTTGAGATGTGTTTTTGTGTTCAAACTGTCCAGCTCTCAGGGAACACCTCGTGGGTACTGAAATCTGATATCACTGTTGGAGAGGTGATGGGATGCATGATTTTCACTGTAGCTACTACACTAAGAGCACTTGTCATGCACTGATGTGAAACTGCTAAGAGGAGTCTTAAGCTGAACACACGAATCTCTGGGCAGTTCTAATGTGTGTGAATCAGGACCCAGGGCTCTTACTTTCTTCTGGCCTATTCAGTTACTGGAGTTATACTGGTTTCTAGTACATATTTGAGATTCCAGTTCCTGAATAATGGATTTGTCTTCTCATTACTCTTGTAACACAAATGGAAGATACAGTTGTTAACTAGTCCTTATGTTGGTTTTGCAAGCTACTGACTGCTCTTGAGTGTAATTGCAAGCTATTACAATGTTAATTCTCTTAGCCATTTTAATAACTGTGACACCAAGAGGATGAACAGTTTCACTTGTCTTCCTGCATTAATTACTGAGATGCTGTACCCATTGCATTAAAGTATATACTTTATGTAGCTGTCTGTATATAGAAAGGCCTTTGCATTTCTGGATCACATGGCCAGAGGATTATGATGAAATTTCTCAGCTCCACATTAAGTATTGTTGGTGTGGATGAGGTACATCACAGCCACACAATCTGCATGGGAGTAAATGAGACTGTAAGTGCAGGTCACAGGCAAGGTGAATGGCAACACACACACAGCTGTAGTGCCTAGTCCAGTGCCTAGTTTTTCAACAGCTGAAAGCCAGTTCAACTGTTAGAGCCACAACAAGCAGTTGAATAATAGATATGGGACAATACAAAGAGAAAGAGAAAATAAAAAGCGACCTCTAAAGGATACGCTAGTTGTTTTGCATAATATTGAAGCTAATTTAATCAGCAAGAGATGTCAAGTCTGACTCAAAATCAATATTAAGTTAGCAGTCTGCTTTATCAGTAAGCATATAAAAAGGTGCAGACAAACCATCTACTGGAAAATTCATGTAAAACTGCAGAGAATAACTGGGAAAAAGGAGAAACAGGAAAAAAAAAAGCAAAAATAGAAGTGTACCGTATGCAAAATATGGCATGTGATATGTGACAGTTTACCTAAGTGATGCCCTTCTACCCCTACATAAAATGCCAATGCAAACCTCGCTAACAACATTTGTTCCTTTTAAATAAAAGCTAAAAAAGGTTAAACATTTTAAATAGAAATACCATATTGTTGAAATTTTTAACTTTCATGGGCTCATTTGACATTAGAAAATATAAAAGATTTTTCTTTTCATTTTCCTCAGATGCAAGAATTACCAAGATAACAAGAAATATTAGATAATAATAAAACCAACATACAAATCTCAGGATTGGATAACTTTTTTTTTCCACAGATAGCGTAAGTTCTGTGTTATTTCATAGCATTTTTAACATAGTGAAATAGCAGAAACATTGTAACTGGTGTGTATTTTAAATAAACTGCTAGTTAAACAATTTTATTTCTGATTTCCTTAACCTTAATTTAATGAGCAATTCTTACACTTTGTACCTCTTGCTATCCTCCCTTGTTTTAATGCAAAATATTTTCCTTGGAATTATGTTCCAAAAAAGCACACACTGAACTATTCACTTGCTTTATCTATCCTCCTAATAAAATCCAATGACTCCATTCAGGATCAGGGCCCCATTTTTGCTACTGCCTAAACAATATGACACAGTCCTTTCTCTGTGAAGGTCATGGTTTAAGTGCATGATTTTCTGAACACTGTATGAAAGAAAGATGATGAACTTAGTGGTTATCAGTTACTTCGTGTGACAAAGGGCGTGAGATAAAGAGGAAGTTTTCATGGCTGATCTCCTTCCATTATCTCTTGTGTTAAACTGCAGTGAGTGGTACATGAGAAGCCCAATATTTAATCCATTGGCTATAACATCACTGGGCAATAGATTTGTAAAGTGATACCATATACCCAGTTTATTTGTTATAAATCCATATAATGCAAAGAAACATATTCATTTGTCAGTCCTACCACTAAGAACTTGTGCTGTATTAAAAAAAAATAAATAAAAAATGAAGGCATCCTGAGAAGAACGGGAAGTTAGAGCAAGAATTATGTTCAAAGGGATGTATAATCTAGAATGTCTGTTTTAAGATTACAAAGAGAATGTATTGTAGCAATCATACTATAGCAATCATATTATAGCAAACAAACAAACAAAAAACTAACCAACCTCAGATTCTAAAACATACTCGTTTAAGCTGTAGATAAACAGGAATGAAGACAACAGAATGTAATCAATGTAAGGCTTTACTTTGTCTGGATTTTTTAATAAGTTGAGTTTTAAACTGATGATAAACATAAGAGGAAGATAGGGGAAGAAAGATAGGGAGAAGGGAGGAAACCCAAGGAGCAATGAGAATGTATACTCAGCTAGGTTAATTTAGTAGGTGTTTTATTCTCAGTTTTCTTATTTCACTATGTATATCTCATTAAAAAAAAAAAAATGAACCCATTAGCTTGATAAAATATGCCAAATTAGCAAAGTACAATTTACTTCCCATTTCAATGCCAATTCATTGTTATTTTTCTGTATTTTCAAATAATTGTTTAGCTTGCCATGCTCATTAGAGACAAGACGTCATTTCTTTGTACCCAAAGGAACTTGTAATTGCTAGTTAACAAGCTACTAAACCAGGACTTACTAAGTAAGCTATTCTATTTTTACTGTTCTCTTCCAAAGACATACATGTGTACTTTAGTAAAATTGTTGTCTCAGTGTTCTTACATTTTTCAGCGTAAAATACAAGAGCAGAACTTCAGTACTGATACATGTTTGTGGAATTGACATTAGTGACATCTAGTTCCCTGCGTTCTCCTGTCCTATTAGCGTTAGAAAGATTTGAGGGATTCCTTTGCACTTCTCATGTTGTAAGAAATTCCCAGGCTATTTTCTGATCTCAAGAGGAAAGGTGTAAGCTGAGACTGTCAGATCCTCCCACTGCTTCCTTAGGAATGTGAAGCTCAGTTTACTGATACCAAGATTTTATTTCTATTTTTTGTAATTAACATTATTAAAATAGTAAACTGAAATAGAAACTCTGCAATATACGTATTTTAAATATAAAAACTTAAAAAAAAATGCTAATAATATGCTGCAAGTGGAATTAATTGATCATTGCAAATGGAATTCACTCGTTACTGAGTTCATCACACAGAATTTGTCATAAGAACACAGTGGTCTCTCAGGTCTTATGACCTGTTTCACTCACAGGAAGAGTAAAAACTGACTTGTCTGGCATTCCAGGTAAATATGACTCTAAATGTAATTAAGAATATATGCCTGTTATGTATGTAAGAAGTTACTATTTGTACTAATTCATTAAGGTGTTTGTATTCAAACTTCAAGACATTCTGAACAATGGGCCATAAAAAAAAAAAGAAAAAAAGAAAAAAAAAAATTGGTCTCTGTCCATGACACCAATTATTACTACTGGCATAATTAAGCCCGTCTCTTGCAATTAATCACCTTGACTGCCAACAAATAGTGTATTTATCTTCATTATCTTCCTGCATATATGCCTTTCCTTCATGCTACACAGAAGAGGTTGATACAACGTTTTGCTACAGTATGGATGGAAATTTAGCCCTAACAAGTGGAGAGACAAGCGGCACATCACGTCAGTTAGCAAATGACGTGCCTAAAGAGCAGACTGTAGTTAAGAAACACCAGTTTGTCAGGTAGTGGGTCTGAACAACTGACAACAAGAACACGTGAAGTAAATTAGAGCACATTGCTTGCGGTAAGGAAATATTTAAGTACAACCTTACAATACAGCCATATGAAACCTGTAAGACTATGATTGTGTATTTTCATCTTCCTCACATTTCAATTAAGACCAACAGAATTGTGGACAGTACAAATTATTTTTTTCCAAATGAGAAACAAAAGAGGGCATGCCAGCCTAATTTACTTGCTTTTGTTTGCATCTCTTTTTCCATGATTATTTTAACAAATGAGTGTACTAGCAGGAATGTTTGGTGAAATAATATTGTGATTATTCACAGCAGAAGCTGTAAGTTTATGTTTCTCCAATTGGAAACGAGAAACGTGTTGTACAACCTACATAACCATTCAAAAAAGCCTGAATATTCAAAAAGCTCTGCTTATGAATGAATTACAGACAAAAAATATGCATAGATATTATTCAGCAAACAGTTTGAACATATACATCAGAAAAACTAGTTTGTTTGGAAAACTTGCAAACACAAAATGGAGAAAAGAAATTATTCATTATGAATTATTTGCACAGCATCTGTCTTACTTTCTCATGTTAATTGCCTCTGCTAAACCACATTTTCTCCCCCTCAGTATGTAAATTAAAATGATTTTGCATATCTCTGAATACCCAGTAAATGCAAGTTTCATTACCTTACCGCTTATATCTTTTTTGTCAACCTAATTATACTGCAGTTTATGTAATTTTAAAAATTGACCTACCAGCTTCCTGTAGATTGCAACCTCTTCCTCTGGATTTTGAGTATTGCCTACCATAAAAGAAAAAAAAAAAAGAAAAAAAAAAAAAAAGAAAAAAAAAAGAAAAAAAATTAAAACCATGCAAATTACCAGCATTAGTGAAACATCTTGCGAGGTATGTGTTAAATCTCACAGTATTTATGTATAGATTGATAGAATAAAAACTTACTTGCAATACTTCTTATGTAATTATTATAAAATTAGGACATGACCCACCATCAATTTGAATTAGAACAGAGAATTTTACTAACTTTTGACAGACCTTCCCCTACTGGGTGACATATCACTGGATTCTTTCATGCTTCTTAAAAGGCACCACTCTAGTTGTATGTAATTATTCTTTCTACAAATGCAAGCCTCTACGACATGCAATTTGATATTCTCAGTGAAAAATACATTTTTTTTCACATAATTTTCCTATTTTTTGATTCGTTGACCACTCACGTCGTCCCTCAAAGAAACACTAGAGGAAGAAAATGTGCACATTATATCACGCTTTTTCTTTGCAATAACTTTACACCACCAACAGAAATAGAAGCGTCTTGTCAAAAACTGTGCTGGTCTTAGAAATTAAATGCAAGACTAATCCTTCAGGCCTGTTAACAAAAATGCCCCCATAGCAAAATCTGTCCCATTGGGTCACTGAGAATATAACCTGAATAAAGCCTCAGGATCAGTTCATCATTATCAGCATATATATGTGTATTTTAAGAGACAGACCTGTAGAAAGCACTCTTTTTCTAGTGCTGTACTTAGAAGACAAGCACTTGGAGTAGTACAAAGATAACGCTTTTCTAAAGGCATAAAACCTTCTACTTAAGATTCCCTCTTCAATGTACCACAAAATACATAACCCCTGAAATGATGTTTTTTTCTATTTCATACTGAGGTTACAAAACAATGTGTTAACATGGGTAGCACAGCCGGATGAAAGCTTACTTATTCATTTATTTCTGCTGTGGGCAGAAACCTGGCTGAATGCTTACACTAAGTGTTTTGCAATAGCCGTTAGTACACTGCCAAGGCACAGTGGGAAGATGTTATTGCCTGCATATCCCTACTGAAAACCAAAATTTTCTAACATCTTAATGGATTACAACAGGGAAAAATAAATCAAGTTCATTATAGAGTAGTTTATGGATCAATGTAAAATTTGATTGCTCACGCACTACAGGTATTTGTGGGTCACAACAAAATTTCTGTCTTAAGAGGTTCCCCAGTATGTCATGGAAATCTCAGTAGTATCCTTTGCTCCTGATCCATCCACACTTCTGTTGTGCAATGCACCAGGACTGTGCTTTCATCTGACTTTTGAAATGAATGACACCAATAAAATGTTGGGCCTTATCTTCAGCAATTCATTTTCCATGATTTTTTTTTTTTTTTAATATACCTTTAGGCTATGAAACACATCTATAGGTTTCTCCTCTCTGCAGGATGTGTTGTTTTGTATGCTTTAGCAATTCAGTGAGCTGAGCTGATTCAAATGAGCCTTGAAATGTTAAATACAACTTGTAATATCAAAGGTTCTTATATCAAATAATTTTGTTACTGTGGATCCTAGGGAGATTAAGGACTTTTGCGGTGACTAAAATGTCCACTAGTCACATCAAATATTTCAGCATTAGATATATCATTATCTGTTCACCGAAGAAATGACTAGAAGATACAGCTACAGTGCTTTGTACTTTACTTGTAAACCAGAAGCGGGGGTTACAGTACAGCGTACGGCAATGGGTGAATGCTAAATGTTGAGCAATTTTGTGACAGTGTGACAGAAGCCTTTACATACAACTTTTAGGTGCTATCTTCTTTGCAATTAGCATTTAAAATAATTTATTGGGTCAGACAGTAAACTAAATGCAGAATGGCTGCACTTCAAATTTTCCTCCCGTCTGGTTACCTGAAAATCCAGAGAAATAGGTTCTCCTTTCTGCATTTGTTTTTCTGTTTTCACGTTTTCCTATCTTGCAGCAATGTCTGTTTATAGCTGGTTTAGCTTTCTTTACTTCTGAGCTGAATTAAGATGAAGTATGGTTTGAACTGGCTGAAATGCCAGCCCCAGAAATACTGCTGTATTTTCTGGACTGAAGATGACAAACTGTCATGAAATTGCCTGCCTCTTCCCCACCCTTTGCCTGAATACTTGGAGAGAGTCCTCTTGGAATCTTAAAACTTGGATCTGGTATATTTATTAATACTGCCCTTGTGTGCTTGCCATCATAGTCAGTGCAGCTATACCCGTGCTGGGGGACTGAAAAGGATCTACAGTCCTAATTCTGGCAGTCTTATTGACACACATTCTTGTAGTATAGTTAACGGTTAATTCTCATGCTTTCATAAAGCAGGTATACAACTTTTATCTCTGTGCTTTATTATAGTCTTATATAAAAAAAAAAAGGTAAACAGTAAGTAAATCAGTGTGAAAAATAGGGAGATAGTGTTTTCCAAAATTAGCATTCTAACTGCAAATGCAGTGACAGAATGTATCAAATGTTTCTAAATATGGTATTTGAATAACTATTTTTGAGAATGAGAAGAGAGTATAAGTGGGCATTACTCAATCTTGCCAGCAATAAATATATTAGGATATAGAAAATAGCCCTGCATTTTTTTTCAGAATCCTTGTTTAAAGAGAAAATATGGAGTCTTGATATCACTGTGGAACAACTGTTAACTACATAATGACAAGCACAGTATACAGAAATGAGATGGGAGCATTTTAATGGAAAGCATATTGTGATTTTCCTTGCATTAAAAGTCAAAGGCAACTAAAACAATATAATTAGACAATATCTTATCAGCTGCAAAAAGTAAATTGATTGATAGTTAGCATAGGGATAACTTGGCTGCTGCTACTTGAAAAAGTGATGGTAAAGCTGACAAATTTGTCACTTTTTTTTTTTATTTGCCAATTCTATGTATTTTTATATTTTATTTCACCACTGAAGGCATTTTAATTAGCTTATGTTTGATAGTTTATTGTTTGGAAATGGAAAATGTTATAAATGTGATCTGAAGAGCTGCTGGCAGTCAGATTAAGGTGTCTAGCATGACTACATCCTGCTCTCTCATTTTACCCGATAACAGAATTTCTCTTAAAAGCCTTACTGTCCAAGCAGATGTTTTAACCTCCATCTTAAACATCACATGCAGCTGGAAAGAGGTCAGTTCAGCTCACAGCAATATATCTCACTATATATCTCACTATAAATCAGTGAGCAATCTCCTCCTTTGGAAGAATCCATATTGCTCACTCAAGGGCTGATTTTGGCCATGTAGGGAATAACCAGGCAGAAGCAAGGAGTGCTGATGAATTAGCAAACCTATTTCTATTTTTAAAAAGTCTTCAAATAATGGATATCCAAGAAATAACAAAATCACTCTTATAGTTATCAAACCACAGATATGTATTCAGCAGTTACTTTAGTAAAAATAAGGAAGTCCTCAGTCCTTAAATAACTATTAATAAAATGTATAGTTAGATATTATCTTCTGCTATTTTTATTCTTGAGAATTATAAGGGTTCATGGCATGGTTTTATATATATATATATTAACTATTCCTTTAGTTTTGTACTAATTTTTCCTCATTTTTATGCATTACTTCCCTCAAAATAAGCACTTCTATGATGAAATCCTAGGACATACTGAAAGGACTGGTAAATAAACAAATTAAAAAATAATCTAAATTAAATTGTTCTGCAACACTTGACTACAAAACATTGCTTCAGTGGCAGGACACTTAACTTCATTTATAATCCCTCTATCCACAGAACTCCTGCAGCACTTCGACAGATTATCTGGATAAAGAGTGAGAAAAACCTTTTACTTGGCTAAAATAATGTCTTAAAGGACTTTAAAACTTTTTTTTTTTTTTTTTTCCTCCTATATTAAGTTCCTCATCCTCTTTTCCAGATAAAAATCCATTCTTCCTGGGTCTATTGAAATCTTTTCCGACTGTGTCAGGTGTGGGTTTTCCTTGTTAGGAAAATCTGTGTAAAGTCATTTGTATGAAGCCTTATTTTCTATACAGGCTAACTTGTTTGAAAGTTGAGAACCATAGCAATTGAATATTAAAGGACAGAAGCAGACATCTAAAGCTCATTTTATTTGCAAAATAATACAGCAGTGAGGAGGCAGACAATTGTTACTGAAAGAACTATGGGAACCTATAAACAAAAATAAAATTATATGCAAGAACTGAGTATGATTTCACAAATAATTAGAAATAAAAAATACACATGCCTCATTAGGTTCTCTGCCTTAAAAAAATCCAAAGTATGAATGTCAGAGAACCACAGATTTCCAGCAATTCAGGAAGCTGATGTTACCAAATTCTCTTCTCTTTAAAGGAGGAAAAAGAAAAAAAAAAAAAAGGGCAACTTTAAATTTCCAAGAACATATAATTAAAAAAAAAAAAAAAAAGATGACCAGAACTTGAAAAATAAATCAATTTTCTCATGTGAAATAGGTTATGAATAACAATGGTCTAATTTAAAAGCAAGAAAATATTCAGAATTCTACTTAAATATGGCAACAGTTTGAGGAAGGGGAAAGTATTAGCAGAAATAATTCAGTAGGTCACTGGCTCTCCACTGTGATACGTTCCCCACAGCATTCTCCTCAGGAAACTGGCCGCTCATGGCTTGGACTGGTGCATGCTTCATTGGGTTAAGAACTGGCTGGATGGCTGGGCCCAGAGAGTCTTAGTGAATGGAGTCAAATCCAGTTGGAGGCCGGTCACTAGTGGAGTCCCCCAGGGCTCGGTACTGGGGCCAGTCCTCTTTAACATCTTCATCGATGATCTGTATGAAGGGATCGAGTGCACCCTCACTAAGTTTTCAGATGACACCAAGTTAGGTGCGTGTGTCGACCTGCTTGAGGGTAGGAAGGCTCTGCAAGAAGATCTGGATAGGCTGGACCAATGGGCCGAGGCCAACGGTATGAAGTTCAACAAGGCCAAGTGCCGGGTTCTGCACCTGGGGCACAACAACCCCAAACAGAGCTACAGGCTGGGAGATGTGTGGATAGAAAGCTGCCTGTCAAAGAAAGATCTGGGAGTATTGGTTGACAGTCGGTTGAATATGAGCCAGCAGTGTGCTCAGGCGGCCAAGAAGGCCAACAGCATCCTGGCTTGCATAAGAACTAGTGTGACCAGCAGGTCCAGGGAAGTGATTGTCCCCCTGTACTCGGCTCTGGTGAGGCCACACCTCGAGTCCTGTGTTCAGTTCTGGGTCCCTCACTACAAGAAGGACATCGAGGTGCTTGAGCGAGTCCAGAGAAGGGCTATGAAGCTGGTGAGGGGTCTGGAGAACAAGTCTTATGAGGAGCGGCTGAGGGAGCTGGGACTGTTTAGCCTGGAGAAGAGGAGGCTCAGGGGTGACCTTATTGAACTCTACAGGTACCCGAAAGGAGGCTGTAGTGAGGTGGGGGTTGGTCTGTTCTCCCACGTGCCTGGTGACAGGACGAGGGGGAATGGGCTAAAGTTGTGCCAGGGGAGGTTTAGGTTGGGTCTTAGGAAGAACTTCTTTACTGAACAAGTTGTTAGTCACTGGAATAGGCTGCCCAGGGAAGTGGTGGAGTCACCATCCCTGAAGGTCTTTAAAAGATGTTTGGATGTAGAGCTTAGGGATATGGTTTAATGGAAGATTTGTTAGTGTTAGAGCTTGGACTCAGTGATCTTGTAGGTCTCTTCCAACCTAGACTATTCTGCGATTCTGTGATCTTTTTTTATTTTTTTTTATTTTTTAAAAAAAGCTAAGGAATACCAACAGTTGAGTTTCTCAGACTGTTGGAGACAACTGCCATCAGGGCTATCAGATTATACAAATATATTTATATAGCAGAATATAATTATATAGCAGAAGAAAATGAATGTTATACCCTGTATCCTGGATGGAGAAATTGAGAAATCAATCTGCAGGAAAACAGCATCACTATGTTGTAACACTTTATAAATAGTATTAACATCTTCAGAGGTGGTCCAAATATTTTTTATTTGTAACGAATTGTTTGTTTGTACATGGCAAAGACAGGGCTAAAAGGAGGGAATTGAAGGGGAGGGGAGGGAATGGACAGGACAAATGCTGCTCTGGAATTCATAATGCAGACAATGCAAAAATAGTGTTTCTGTCTGAAGTAGGTAAAAAAGTGTTTAGGAGTTGGTTGCAAAAGACAGTTTCATTTGAAAAGTCATACAAAAACCTGTAAGAGACAGGAGGAAGTTACTAAAGAACCATTATCACACTGTTAGATAAGTACAATAAAGTGCATTAACTAATACCTAATACCAGAGAGTGATTTATGTGAAAGAAACCACTGAGAAAGCCTCTAGCAAAAAGGAGATGCTTCATGAAAAACAGTGCAGTTACTAGGTCAAAAGCTTAAAGAGATAAACCAGCAATTTGTTATTTCACCAATTAAAAGTAATTAGCAAGTGGTAGTTACACAACCTAATAAAATATCTCTCATTTTTGCTGCTCATTAGGAAAAAAAAAAAAAAAAAAAAAGTAGTTCAGATACTTTGTACTGTTAATTTTTTAAAAATATCTGAAAACACTAGGTTTGCAAAAAAGGTATAATCACCTTTAAATAAATAACAAAACAAAATCTTAGAAGTAATAGGAGGCATGTGAAGTGTTTAGAAGCTGTTAGCTCCCCACAAATTAATTTTACAAGATGTTTAAACCTTATATGCTAATCTATGAAGGTGAAAACTTCCATAGTCTGTGAGCAAAGTTACTGTTTTACTTACTGTTATTGAAAATACCAAATGACTGCTAAATAAAGGCACAAAGGGTTTACCAAAAATGCTAGTTAATGACTTCATTTCATGCTTTCAGCGTGTTCCATAAATTGGATCTGCGTAACGTCAAAATGCATTCAGAAAAAAAACTTGCATACAGTATGTACACCATCAGATTTGACATTTAAGTATCTGCAGGAACATAAGTTATACTGTAAGGAAGAGAATAAGGTCTCTAATCTAAATGATCCAATTGAATTCTTGAGTCTTCACTACTGTTACTCTTATGGCTCAGCCAACAAGAAAAAGCCTCATCTAGTTATAAAGAGATCAAGAGGAATATCTGCACTTCACTTGAGTTTTTTTTTTTTCTTTGTTGTTGTTTTCATTATCATTTGTGTCTTTTTTTAAATTTCTTTTGTTTTGTTTTTACAGAAAAAGAATAAAGCATGATGTAAGGAGCATATTACAAGAATTAAATTCACAGAAATACCTGACAGTAGTTTTACATATGATGATTCAAAAAAAAACCAAAACGATAATATTGTGTAATCTAAAAATTCACCCAAAGGACACATGGAGAACAATCTGTGATGTAAAGCCAAGCCTTATCTTTAAACACATCTTCAAAACATAGTTGACTACAAACAGACAATAAATTCTGAGAGTGCATAGAGGAGTTGGATGATTTAAATACAATACTGTTATTTCAGCATGCCAACGTCCATCTAACATGCTGATGAATGCTTGCAATGTCCTTGGGAGCAACAGCCCTACAGTGTGTATATACATATATATATATATATTTCAAACTTACTTTCATGTTTAAACAGCTCTTCTCTAATCATCTGTGCTAAAATGCTAGCAAAAATATGTCAGACATCATTATGAAATATATAGAACAAAAGACTGAGAGGAAAGGTCTGGATGGTGTTAAAATGTATTTTAGAATATATGTCCTTTGAAAATGGCAAAATCATTGTTTGTTTATTGACTTAAACCAGTTTCTTAAAAATCTACTGAAGTTTCCAGAGGAAAAAAGAAACAAATAGCAAAATAGGGAAGGCAGTATTACATTGTTGACGCACCTTTCCCTCAAAAGAACCCTAAAGCCCAACAAAAACATTACAGATCATGCAAAGCTGTAGACTATGGGATAATGACTTCCATTTAAAGGAACTTTGCACCACACTACCAATGACTGGTTTCTAATATGTTTTAAAAAATCCTCCAAAGTTCTTTCAGGTGATGGTAGACATAACAAAAATGCTAATGGATTTTTGGCCAAGAAACTCAATATAAAGGCAAATATAGAAGAGATGTGTTAGTCAAACATAAGTTATTGGACTCAGTACAGAGTAAATGGATGAAATTATATGATATGCTATAGAGAAGGTCAGGTTACACAATCTAATGATCCCCTTTGGCCTTAAAGCTTGTGATTCTCTGAAACCCTATGCCTGCTGGGAGTCTGTAATTCATGTACTACTATTGATTTATTTATAAGAGACCATACACAGTAATAATATCTGTGCATGACTATTCAGGGTATTTGTCCATGATTTATGTCAGCAAAAATGTGTTTAAGTAGAATGACAAGTTGCATGTTTTTTAATTGCAAGATGATATCAAGTCCTAAGTAGGAGAGCAGGCATATTAATTTTCCAAAGGGAAAGCATAAAATGAAATTTTTTGTTCACTGTTTCCCATCATGGTTATTACCTGTTCAGCTACTTTGTAGTACCAGAATTGGAACAGAAAGATGGCAAATGCCATCACTGCGACATTCAAACGTTCTATCCAGAGACTTGCACCAAATACTGAGTGTTCTCTGTGTGTTAACATTAACATCACAGCTCTTGCTAATGATGGATTGATGATATTACTGGGAATTTTGATAAGAAAAAGTCTATTAATGTGTTGAGTCGTAATGATTTACAGATGATCTCTATGCAAATCAAACAAACCTTTGAATAGAAATTGAACAGTGCAATACAGTGTGACCAGGATTCAGAGCTCACACATTTCTGATTGTGACTCCCACTTGTGTAAAATGGACATTCAGTTTCTAAGTTTGTAATTTGTAAAATGATGCAGCTGGCTTTTTTTTTTTTTTTTTTCAAGCATCATTAAGCAAATAAGAAAAGTAGGACTGAAATACCACAGAGCACTAATTATAAAGTATTCTAGCCTACTAGAGCCTACAGTGTTCTATGTTTGTGCTTTTCATTTTATATGTACACACATAAAACTAGTGTCTAAAGAAATCTGTCTTGAAATCTGTGAAATTTGTAGTATCAATTCTTAATCTTTGATAAAAATAAAATGCAATAAAAAATCCATCACAATGTATAGAGGGGAAAGTCTTGCCTTTATATAATTTATATCCTTCTGCTGTTACAAATATGTTGGGTGTCGAGTTTTACCAGCTTTATCTCATTATTAAACTTTTACAATGAAATCTCAAAAGATACCTGAAGCTGTTCACCACTGCACAGTTGTTATTCATATGATATTTTCTACTTTTTATTACAATTAATCCCTGTATAATTATATGGGGGGGGGGGGGGAACCCTTCAGATATATACAAAAAAATATATATATATATTACCCACTTACTTAAAAAAAAATGAGGAAAACTATCTTTACCTTCTAAATACTGTTTTATCTCCGGTAACAAATTTCCATATTCAATGGTATAAATATCATTATTTGAGCTGTAAATGTTATTTTAGCACACAGTCTGTGCAATGATCTATCCTTCCTCCTATTTGTAAACATCCTATAAATTGGCTTTTGGTTAAGAGAAAATATTTGCTATAGACATGTTACCACTCCTGTACCACTTTGTGGTTTGTTACCCTTAAAATGCTGCTTGCTTTGCTTAGTCCTTGCCCATTTGCTATTCATTATTTAAAGCATGTAACAAATTGGAGTCATGATAATGTTGGAGCTGGCTGACATGATAAGTAAAACTGTATAAATGGCCACTAAAGCTTAAATTGCAAATAACCATCTAACATAAATACCCAGTTACCGTATGAATAAATACAGGTTAACACACATCACATTACACCACAAGACTTGAACACAGTGAAATCAAGTAAAAACTAGGAACTTTGAAATGTTTACTAATAGTTTACCCCAACAAAAAATACTATTTTTAAAATAGCTGTTTTCAATGGGCATTTTCAGAGTAATACCAGATTATGTAGAAAAAAACCAATTCACTTTTAGATTTACTAATCTTTAGTAAATGGATTAAACCCAAATGACTGGTCAATAGCTTGTCATCCTGTCCAGCTGGTATTTTCATAGGACTGCTCAGATATGTTGAGTACTGCAGATGGGTAACACTTTGACTAGATAAAACATAGGTGTTTAGTTCAGTAATTTAATTCCACAGTTTAGTACCTCTTTATAATAATACTCACAATGAAAATAGGTAAAGTAACGCTAGTATTTTAATAATTTATTTTTTTAATTTAATTAATTGTTTTTAATTTAATTAAATTTTTTAATTAAATTTAATAATTTAAATAATACTGTCAATTAGACCAGCAAACGAAAACCTTGACAACCTCATGGACATACAAGTTTGTTTTTCAGATCCTGAAATGCCAATAACTAATGCTAGGCAGCCTAATAAAACTTATTAGCCCTTCTTCCACACCAGAGTAATCTACATCTCACTGAGTACACCTGCCATGGATTTCCAAAGGAATTTATGAACAGGTCCTCCTTACAAAAAATTTAGAAATACAGAGAAGAGTACAGACGTGCGATAAACCTGTGGTCAGGCCTGAAATCCTGTGAAGTAAGAACTGACCAACCCAACCAATGTCCATAATAAGGAGGAAACTACTTTACTCTCTCTTTGTGGCATAGGGGCTGCAGTCGGGCAGATTCTAGGAAGCGACTGTAAATTCAAAGTTTCTTAGAGTTTCCTGCATTCCTGTTGTTATCAAAGGCAATACTGTTGAAATTACCAGAACCAGAATAAAGCTAAAGTAGGTGTACATGCTTCTTGAAAGTGGCATCACGTTTTTTTTTCAAGGATAGGTTATACCTGTGAAATAACATAGACCTATGTTGGGTCTGTGAAGTCACTCCTTCAGCTGAAAAGAAAATCACAATAACAGAGTAACGGGACTATGCTATTGAACTTTGCTATGGGATAATTTATTTTCACTTCTGAAATTTTACCAGATATTCTGCTTCTCAGAGATAATTTGTCTTGGTAAATGAAAGGATACGAAATAGCACTAACAGCATACCAACTCTAGGAATAAAGTAAGGTAGGATATTTAAAACACTGAATTGGATACTGCATGCAGACCCTGTCCCACTCTCAGATGTACATGTCAGCTGTTGGAAAATGCCACTGAGTTCAGCCCTTGCAGTATTTCTGTTATAGGTTTCCTAGAGCCCTCAAAGAGGCTAGCAAGAGTCTTACTCTTGGTTTGGATCACTACTTTCTTCCATCACTTCTAGCTGTGGCTCTATACTTAGTAGTTTGAACATTTGTAAGCACAGGATAATAACCAGAGGGAAGGGCATAAATAAAAAGAATATCTAATATCCTGCAGCATTCTTCTACAGTGAACTGCTATCGTACACTGACCCTTGGTGTTTTATGTATGTTATTTCTTGTTCAAGTCTACTGTCAGGAGAATTTTCATTCCAAATCTTTCTGGAAATGTTATTCCAGAGGCAGTAGATACTTCGTTGAATCTCATATTAATAAGCTATGACGTTAAATAAAGAACTGAAAATCTTAATCAAAGTTATGAGTATCAACAAGAAGCAAAGTAGCAGCTAATATAAGGTTAGCTGCTGCACAAAAGTTTTCTATGATTAATTATATTATAGCACAGTAATTCAGTTTCTCTCGATCTGTAACTTCAAATATCTATACTAATTAGTTGCTAACTACAACATAATAAATGAGATAATGAAATAAAGATGTTTTAAATATCCTTTTTTATTGCATGTAAGTTTTGCAGCATGATAACACATCAGATGAATTCTGGAAAAAAAAAGGGGGGTGATATATTAGCATATCATTATGTACACGAACACCAAATAATACATTTCTCACAAGAACAATGTTGAACTACTAAATCCAATGGAATGTGGAAATAAAAATATTTTAGATGAAGGCTGGCATGGGTTAAGCTTATAGAAAACATGGAGACATCACACCTCTCCTCCATCACATTTTCACCTGCTCATGTGGTGCACACTTCTGCTTTGATAGAAAAATTCCTTTGGGTCTTCTTGGTGTAAAGGTGTTGGTGCTTGCAGCAAAATTTGCAGAGCAAGTGGGGAATAGAGAATGTTTTCATCTGGTTGTTAAACCAGAGAAATATCTACAGCATTTTTCACAGTTCATGAAAGGGACCATCACTTTCCTGTTAGCTTTACTGAAAATAGTTGGAAACAAATTATACAAGCTTTTTTCTTCTATGGATTTGTTTGAAAAAACAAACAAACACAATTTCTGTTTACAAATTTGTTTTAGAAAACTGTAGTTCTTAGCTCTGAATTTATACAAAAGAAATTTGCAATGTTCCCCATATAAGGTGAAAGAACTCCTAAGGAGTGTTGCACAGATCAAGGCAGTATTATTTATTTTCCTGAAACCAGCAATGAAAGTCAAAGCACAAGCAGTGTAGCTTGTTTTATATATCAACCTTGCATGTTTTCCTGTCAGCTTTGCAGTTTGTCATCCACAGCTTAGCCTCCAAATGGCATGAACTTTGAGGACAGCATGCTGAAATGAAAAGAGACTTGCTGCCTCCTTTGGAGAAGAAACAAGGCCACCAAGGAACAGCAGAATATCTGCTTATTCCATTTTATGCAGCCAAAGTTGTGGAAAAATATTCCATTATTAATATAAATATAATACAATTCTGCTAATGGTAGTGTAATTTATTGTTACTATTTGGAGTGAAACTGTGAAGAATCTAGCAAGAGTAATAGATGAAATCATGAAAGAATACTAAATGCAAAATCTGATATCCAAAAGTAAAGAATGACTTGGAGCAGCTGCAATAGCTTATCACAAATAGTTAGCAGAATTGTTCAGCAAAAGCAGTGTTTGCCAGCTGGAGTGCAGTTGTTCAGCGAGGGAGGTGAGATATCCCTTCTCTCTGTGTGGAGGAACACCACAGCTAAGTGAGCATAAATGCATGAACTGGCATATTATTTTACTACTAAAATGATTAATCTTAGAGACAGAAACATGTTAGACCACTTTATGACTGTGTTTCCAAGGAAGTGACTGGCCAATTTGGAGAACACTGACCAAAGTTTAGTTTTTTACCGCTGCAGTCTTTTTACAAACATTGTTGGTTATTGGTTTTTTTTGTTTGTTTGTTTTGTTTTGTTTTCCCCTAATTATGAGTGTCAGTTACAGATGTACAGCCAGTAAACTGTCTATAATGTGCAGAATCTGCTCCTTTTTCTGCCAGCAGATTGAATTTGTGGCAATACAGGTGTTCTGATCAGCTACACTTACGACATGAAACCTCCCATTATGGCACATTTATGATTGAGTTTGTCAGGGTACCATAGACAACATTACTTTGCAAAGCGATAAAAATTAGTATCCCATTAATTAAATAAGGAATTCCAAACACCAATCTATATTTAAATAACTTCAAGAATTTATTTATTTATTTATTTATTTATTAAGTAATTAAAAATAGCATATATGGAGTTAATTAGACCAAAAACTGCATGTTGGTCATTACATTATAACCAGTTTGAATATGCTGAAAACACACTAAGTTAATGCAGATGTGCTATTATATTGCTCAAACAGCACTGATCAAGTATTTGAGGTTTTATCTAAAGCCTGTAAGAGTCTGGCTACCACGTTAAATGGATGTGGAGTTCAACCCTTGTGGAACCAACTACTTTATCCTTGTATGATTCAATCACTTACAGCACTTGCTGAATATATTATTCCTCACATAATGCTTTACATGTAGCCACCAATAGGTAGAACATCCAAAAGCCTCACTTATTTTTGTTGTTTCCCTTTTTGACTCGCTCATATCCTATTTACTACTGCCTCCTGCTTCTACTATCGCTACTATGATCAAGAAATATTTTTTTTTCTGTAATAAGAAATACTTATGACATAATTCTGAAATGCTTTCATGTGCTGCTAGTTACAACACAGCACACCTCTTATGTTCATTTTATATCTTAGCAAGTGGTATTTTATTAACTGCTGCAGTGTGGCTATATTTTACTGTGAATTGCAGATACTCAGTGCAGTCATACATCCCCATCTGAAGGTGGCATCAGGTTTTTTAAATTATTTTTTTTAATTATTATTATTATTTTTATATTTGTCCATATCTGGCTAATTTGCTCACCATCATACACAATCACACAGAACCACAGAATAGTCGAGATTGGCAGAGACCTCTGGTGCAACCCACCTGCTCAAGTCGAGCCACCCACAGCCAGTTGTCCAGGAGCATGGCAGACAGCTTTTGAATGCCTCCAGGATGGGACACTCCACAGCCTCTCTGGGAAACCTGTGCTGGTACTAAATCACCCTCACAATAAAACAGTGTTTCCTTATGTTCAGATGGAACCTCCTGTGTTTCAGTTTGTGCCCACTGTCTGTCCTGCCACTGGACACCACTTTAAAAGTTCCTGGCTCCCATTTCTTAGCATTCTCCCTTCAGGTATTTATACACTTTGATGAGATTCCCCCTTAAGCCTTCTTTTCTCCAGGCTGGACAGTTCCAGCTCTCTCAGCCTATTCCGATATGAGTGATGCTGCAGTTCCTTAATCATCTTCATGGTCCTATGCTGGACTCTCTCCAGTAGCTCCACATCACTTTTTTGCACTGGAGAATTCAGAACTGGACACATTACTCCGGATATTGCAAGGATCAAATCCCGGAAATATCTATTCATCTATTCCAATAATACATACATTAAAACCACGTAGAGGTACTATGAAAACTAAAAAAACAGCCAACCAACCAAACCAAAACCACAGAAAAGTAGGGTCAGAAGTTCCTATATACCAACAACACTAAATGCAGTGAATGAAATTTCAGGTTCGTTACTGAGCAGATGAATACAGAGCACTCTCTAAACAACAGAAGGGTAAGCATGTCTGCTCTGGAGAGGATGAAACATGGCAAATCATCCATTAATAAGTATCTATTTCTTTAACAAATGCCTAATCATTCAGCAGAGTAATTTAATGTTCTGTATTAAGCTAAGAGGCGCTCGGATTAAAATACCCACATCAATGGTCTCTGTTCAGTATTCTCTACTCACTTCCAACAAAACATTAACACACCTCAGTAGGAAGTTTTCCTGAGAAGACCAGCTAATAATGTATTGTACACTCCAAATGAACCCTTAAACCTCTATAGTTGATTTTTGTCTACCAAACCACAAAACTGTCTTTCTTTCCTCCTTTTGTTAAGAATCCTCTCCACCTCTCTATATAAGCCAAGATCTAACTCTAGCTATTAAACCTAAAGAACAGTTTAAGGCAAAGCCAGAATTTAGTCATTAATACAAACTCAAATAAAGCCAATAGTTAAGTACTTATATTTCAGGTGAAATAGAGGATTAAAATTAGGAGGCCTGTGGAAATATTTTTTATTTTTTAATTTTTTTATTAAAAGAAAAAAAAAAAAAAAAAAAAAAAAAGCAGTTACTTACTGACAAAAAGCAACTATTAAGAAATGCTTCCAGGCTACCAAGCAGCAAAACCTGTAAGAGAGATGGTGGATCTCTTTGCCCAATGGGAACTGAAGGGAACCACTCTGTACAAAAGTGGCATTGCAGAATAGTTCAATGACAGCTCTGTTGGGGTCTGCCCCCAAACGACTATTTGGAAAACCACCTGCCTCAAGAGCTAATGGTCCCAACCTTTTGCTTGATGCCAACTGTAAAACGTAGCATTAAATCAGCTCAAGGAAAGGGACTTTAAATAATAAGAAACCAGGGTCAAATAGAAAATATTTTATACTCCTATGTTTATGAAAATAAAGATGAGGAAGATTTAGTCGTATATCAGAAGATACTGTGCTGATTAAAAGGTAATTAGTAGCTGCAGTATCTTATAAGTTACCAAGACTGAAAACTAGTGAACTTAAAAAGTAAGCAGTTGCACTTCTCAGAAGGAATGCTATTATTAAAAACCTGGGAGAAATGGGGGGTAAAAATGTCTTTAAAAGTAGGACAAGCAAAACCTGCATCAGTAACAGACAACTGACAAACATACCAGCTGAAGGACAGGATTCGTCAAACACTAAAACAGGTACACTCTGATAGGGGTAAACATCTTGAATCTCCATTTTACTGGATGAAATGATGAAGCACTCAGTTGGAACACATGGAGATCACAGTTCACATACTCTAGTGCATTAAATGTCCCTGGAATTAGCTAGGAATCTAGCTTAGAAACAAGTAGTATGTGATTAGAATTACAGAATATCTATACTAACAACCCTAATAACAGATTCTGCTTAAATACTGCAGATACTAGATCTTAATGACTGCATGGTTTTGACCACAATTGGAATTACAAAGAAATGCCACTTCTAGCACAGGACAGGGAGAACAGAGGGCTACATAGAGCCATGCTTTTAAGTCTCTTTCTGGTATTAGCCATTCCTTTTTATGTGTATGTATCAAAATTATGCAGTTTCTTTCATCCAGGAACCTGAAAATATTTCACATCTAACAGAATTAGGTGCGGTAGTGCTTCCTGGCTTAAAGGTAGCCTCAGTAAAGTACTTACATGCCTCATCTGTAAGCACTTCACCGGACAGGAGTGTAGAGGCTGCACCTGGGCCAGGACACAGACATGTTTACCATGCTCCTCAATGTTTTTTGCCCCAAGTCAACTAGCACTCTCCCACACAGCTCCTGCATGCAGCTGAGGTGACAGCATTGGCCAAAGACCATTCCCACCCACTGCTCTGGATGCAGCCTGATATAAGCAAACTTATCTGTATGCATGAGAATGAAGTCATGGCAGCTTCTGTCTCATTTTATTTATTATATAGTACTGTATTCTCAGGTAATGTGTTTTTATCCAATAACCATTTAATGGAACACAAAAATAGTGCAGAGACCAGAAAATGGAAAGAAAGTACTTCCCATGCTAGAGACCAGGCTACTTTTTGTGCTCTATCTCCCCACAAGAATAAGTCTCAAACTCAGTTTGTCATCATATCAGCACTTCAACAGGAGTGAGACAAAAATGAGAGAGGGAAATTCCCCATCAAGACTGTGAACTCAGGCACTCCATTTTCTGGGAGAAAGTCTTTGTTTGTAGCAGGTACAGCAATAACATTGCTGTAGTCACGATAATTTAAGGTTACACACAAAGTCTGAAGGAGAAGTCAATATCTTTTAAAGACTAACTGATGCAGTGAGACAAAAACAAGTTTTCTTCAGGTCTGGAGATTTGTTGGCAAGCAGGACAAGCATTGGTGCTCCTACTGATGCCTTCCAACGGGCTATGACAGGGTACGCAAAGCTCTCAGAGCATCTGTCAGAGACAGGGCTAGGAAGTGGGACAGACCAACCCCAAATCTGCATTCCTTCACAGTTTCCAAATGATTACGTATTGTAATTTCTAATTACCTCCAGGCCAGTGATGAGCATACATTAAGCCCACTTATGCAGACTGTATTAAGTATGACTGCAAATCTGCAAGATTATATGAAATACAGGGATTGATGCATGGCAAGGGTCCACATCAATGGATAATGTAAGGATATTTTTCTTTTTAGATTTTTGAAGTAATGCTAATGTAAAGCAAATTACTTAACATCAGGGCATGCTATCTTAACAAAAGTGGTAATCTTAAACCTAAGGAAGTGCTGTCCTCTCCACAACATTCCCTACAGACTATCTATAGGCTGACATGGTATACTTCCAGATAGGTGAAACTGGTCATTCTCAGAGCTGGGAAGGTGCATTGGCAAGGAAGGAGAGTCTCCTAGTGCTCAGCATTACCCAGAAAAACTCTGCATCTGGCAGCAGGACCTTGGGGAACAACCTGAACTCACCAGGGTCACTGGGCAGCTTGTCACTCAACCATGGCTATGTTGTTTTGTGCAGTTTGCTCTTGTCACTTGGATCTGAGTGGGCATTCAAAGAAGCAGAACTGATGCATTAAAAAGGAGGAGGGGAAAAAATAAAATAAAATTTAGGCAGCCTTCAAGATTTTGCACAATCTGAGCATGAGTTTTCAGGAAAAGCATTTTTCGATTTTATATTCCTACAGTTCTTTTAAATTCATTATTGGATTTAGAGCTTGGGCTCTACTTTTTCGCTATGAACAATAACTTATTTCTTAACCAGTCTCTCACAACTGTATCTTTTGTAAACTGCAGTCACCCTTGTTGCTAGTAATATGTATTTTGGGGGAATGATTTAAATGACAAAATGCTTACTTGTAACAACAAAAGAAATGATACAATATAAGCTGAGTTTTAATAACTGAAAAGATCTTTAATTAAAATTGCTTTCCATTCAGGAGCTAGAGTTTTATTTAACCAGCTGCCCTATGAAAGTTATTACCTAGAGTTTTCATTTTCCCAGTACAGAGCTGCAGAAAAGATTTTATTCTGGTGAATGAAGGGATGTACAACAGCAAGGACAAAGCTCACTTAAACTAACAATGGAGCCATGGCAAAAGTCATAACCTTCTGCTGTCTTAGGGGAAGCACACTTTCTGAATATAATCTCCCTGATTATGCCTAGTATGCAAAACGCAGTTTTATATCTGCAGCTCAAATAGATTTCAGTATTACCACTGAATACTAATCACTGATGCAAAAAACGTACAGCTCCCTCAAGGCATTTCAAAAATCTTGATTGTTTAATCAGTGCTCTTGATTTATAAGGCGAGGTGGTTGATGACTACCAAAATGTGACACATTGGACACTATCCAGATGGAATGCCAGTTTTCATTTGAGGTTAAAGAGGTAAAACTCTACAAGAGAGGTTTTCCAGTATCCTGAACTAGAGGTAGAGTTATATCAGATGATAAATAAAACCTGGCAGTTTGTCTTGCACATAATATTAAAACAGAAACTTCACTGAACTGTCAGTTGTAAAATGAAGTAATTAACTTTCTTTCTGATTATAGCTTTATTCTCTATTTCTACTATGTACTTTTTATTTATTTCATGTCTTCCACCCTAATGTCCCCTTGTCTTTTTAAATTGCATTTCTCTACTTTTTTTACAAATACATAAGCAGTGAGTGCTGCCTTTTCATAAGCACAGATTTTCCAAACAGCTGGATGCAAGATGTGAAGAGTTCAGTTTCTTTCCCCCACAACTGTGTAGATATATGCACTTAAATAATTTGATATCTGCATTTCTCTATATTAATATGTGCTTAGTTATATGAAAAAACATTTTAATCCCTACTTTAAAATGCAATGGAAATATCAAAAATTCTTTATGATACAGATATATGTGTTACTTTCATTCCTGAATAGTTTTTACTACATAAATTGCCTGGGCTTTGACAGTTCTATCTCCATCTTTAATTGTCAACAATGACATTGCTACAGAATGCTATGGTATAAGATTTCCAACTGTTTTCCTGTTAAGACTTTAAAGAGAGGAATACGTCAAAATGAGATAGCGAGGAATTAAATTCATATTTAGGCACCTAATTCTAGTCCTGACCCCTAGAAGTTAGTTAGCAATTTGATCTTTTTATGTACATGCCATGTACAGGTACACTGAGGCCTAAGATTTCAACTGAATTTTGAAAATATTGCCCTTAATAGAAGCACTGACTGGCACTTACACATTCAAACCCAAATTACAACTGTAGAGAATTGTTTCTGAGCCACATCAGTTCCTTGCACATGTGCTGCAGGCGGGTGGGCCGGTGCTCTGCCCAGTCTGTGCTGCTGTCTTCATTGATACTTGTCTGAGTTACCAGTAGTAAAGCTAATGCGTCACCGAGGGTTCCCCCAGCTCTGTGGCAAGCCCTCAGCCCACCATTTGGGCAGAACTGAACACATACCTACCAACACAAACAGCCCTGCGAACACACAAGCAACCTGAAGGATAAGAGGCACCCTATAAGGCTGGCTTGGAGGTTAAAAGCAGCCCCACATCCCAACGCTATCATCTGAAGCCTTCTAAAACCAAAATCACTACAACTGTAATTCAGACATGGGAACTTAATGGAAAGTTTAATTATAAATAAGCATTAAAAGTATCAAAAGCTGCCATACCGACACCTTGTACATCTGCACCAGGCAATGGTCAAGGTAAGAGCCGTGACATTAAGCACCCTGTGCAATGGGAAGAAGCTTTCCTAAGAGTCAATGAAGAACTGGCGGTTGCATGTGGGCCTGCTCCCTTCAAAGAGGGGCCCTGCAGGAGCACAGACAAGTGCAGGACTTGGCTTCACATGGGGGTAACGCCACCCATGAAATCCCTGTGCCCTTGGCCCCCATCTCTCCCTTGTGAGATGCTGTCACGTCATGTTTCCCTGTACTTGTACAGCAGGTGATCCAACTTGCACTGAAGTCTGCAGGACTTGGACCGAGCTCTCAGGGTATGTCAAGGAGTGGGAGGCAGTGATACAGAGACACAACGCTAAACTCAAGGCTCACTTGCTTGGGTATGAGCAGCAGCACCGGCTGGAGCAACTTGCTTAGTGCAGCATAGCTATTTGCTTTCAAACTACCTTGTGTTAGACTTTGTTTTTGTGATCTCAGTTCACTACCTGTGTGACTAATAGAACATTTTTTTTCTTTCCTCATTATAAAAAGTTTGCTAGGAATCTCAACACTTTGTATGGCAATGGCGCAGCAAAAGGACCCCCAGAGAAACGCGTGGTGGCCATAGCCCACAGATGTCCTTCCCACCAGATAGCTCTGGCAATGTCAGCAGGGTGCCAGGCAGGCAGCACCCCACGTGCCAAACTGCTCCCCAGTTTGTGGCAAGTGACACCTCTGCAGAGCCCTTGGATCTAGGTTTGGGCAAAATTGCAGATTTGTATTCTGTTATGAAGCCAAACCATTTTAATAACTACAAGAGTTCGCCTATAAAATCTGTGTTTTTTGGGACTGTGCCCTTGACAATTACATCCCTATAACTTTATCTGTACATATGGATTTGTATCATCTGAAGCTCTTGAAGGAGTATCACACTTGACTGGACCTGTGAGTAAGGCAATCACGGGGCAGTTCAAATAACTGCATTATTTCATTTTCTGTCAGGAAGTCAAAAGTTCTGTTTGAAACACAGATGGCTATTCCCCTGTCATCTTCTAGCTCCTTGGCTGATCTCCTCACCATTTCAGCTTCGTTCTCCATAACAGTTGTCCCTAAAGAGTGAAGTTTTGAAGCCAGTTCTCCAGACACATCTGAACCATTAAGGACTTCCAAAAAGGTAGGACCCTCCATTACACCTCTGCTATAAAGCCACCTCAATGGGCTGGAGTCACCACTCCAGGTCAACCTCTCCACAGATAGAGACATATGTTGTATAATCATATATTTAATCTTACCTATAGCTTTAATTCCACTTCCAACTTTGTTCCTATTTTTATGTCTCAAACTTGAACTAACATTTATATTTATCCTTATTTTTATTTATTTATTTATTTTTTAAGAAAAAGAAACCAAAATACTCTTGGCAACTCATCTCAGAAGAAAAATCTTGTGGATTGGTACGTGGGGCTTGTGGTTAACAGAACATTGACTGCATAATAGGGAGGGACAAGAAAATTATCTGAGTACTTTCATGCACCTGACACCAGCTGCAAGATAGCACTGTGTTAGGTCAGGAGAGAGAGCTAACATACTTTAGGCAAACATTTGGAAATGTCATTATTCTTAAATGCCATTACAAGCAATGACAATACAAAAATCTATGTTCAAAGCTGTCTACATTTAAAGAACAAGTTTCTGTTTATTTGCTGCAAAACCTATACTGCTTTTATCAGAAGCATATGGGATGCAGTAATCTGCTATTTTTTCCAGTTGCAACTGGTGCAACTACAGCAGGAAACATCTTACAGGCTTTCCATACTTCAGAGAGGCTAGGATTAAGTAAATATTCAGCACTTCTGACTCTTCGAACAAAGATTATTACAGAAGGTGAAAGCAATCTCCTAATACTGCCTTGCAAAATGGGCTTCACAAAAAATAATCTACAGTAACATCAGCATGGATAGAAACTGTACCTGAGACACAACAACATGAATGTAGGTTTATTTGTGAAAATAGTACAGAAATCCTGTTTTCAACAGATATGTTGACTCCAATCTGTCCTACACATGTGGCATATGTTATTTGAATACATGTAGTAGGAAAACACTCCTTTCCAGAATTTGCATGTGTGCCATGTGCCATTAAAAACAGAAAGTAGAACAAAATTTGATTTTCTAAGTGGGAATCCTGTTATTTTGTAGGATTACAAAAGGGCCATAACACTTCAATCATTGGAAATTCTCCTTTACATATATATATATATATATATGCATATTGCATACGTAGGGACAGAAAATCTATCTGCTTCCAGAGTATTCTGGTTTGCAAGGAGAGAGAACTGAGAGACTTTATTCCTTCCATTTATACAGAACTTTTTCAAAACTGATAACTCAATTCAAAGGCAAGAAACTTAATAGTACTTAACTGTATGGCCTCTAACATGTCATGCTGATTGAATTCATATGATCTTATATACTTGGTCATCAAAAGGCCTTTATTTTTCTCAATTAAAATCACAGAGTCAATGCAACTTGCCTAGAAAATAAACTAAATTCATATACATTACCTCTGAGCAATGAGAAATAGCACTGATTGAATAGGGCTGTTTAAATCTCTGCGGTTGGCAGTGTTCATCAGTGAATTTGTTTACAAAGTGGAAAGAATGAGATACTGTCAAAGAATGAAAAATAAAAGCGAGATTTCTTGGGAAGGAGATATCCGTCTTTTCCTATTTGTAAATGCTGACGAGCAGGGTTTAAGGAGGGCTAATGTCATCCATTCATCTTAATTAAAGAGTTAATTGCTCGTGTATCCTGATTTGGTTAGCTGATCTTAGTAGCATGAAAAGTGTTTGCTTCCATGTATTTTATTGACCACTATAATGACATCATCAGTAAGACTCAGGATTTATTCATGCCTCAGCCCAAACTCATAACTTTAATAGCCTCCTACATGATAAAACTTTCAAGAAGGAAGCAGTCCTTCAGCATGGTGCAGAATACCGAGAGGTCTGTTCACACCCTGTTCAGAAACTGTTAAAATGTCTCAGTTCAGCTGTCATTGAAGTATTACTTCAAAGTCTAGAGTCATGAAGATAAGTAAAAAGTAATTTTAAAGACTAGTTCTCAGCAAATGTATATATGGAAATAGCGTATAAAACATCTAAAAATCGCATATCAAATATAAGCAAGAGACTTATTACTATTCAATTTTTCACATCTGTAGTCATAGTCAAGTAAGCACTGACACAAAAACAGACAAGCGAGGTTGACAGCATGTTCTATGGATTAAAGACCAAATTGGTTTAGTCATATGTCTTACAACACAAAGGGGGGAAACTCAGATCTAAAGAAGGACCAGTTAACTAACTAGGAAGTCTGTGAGTTTTTTTCTGTATGATACCTTTTAACATTTATTGCAATTCCTGATGATATTTCTTAAAGATTCTTCACAAGAATGAAATTAAATTTTACACAGGAAGAAACAGAACAGTACTACCAATTTTGACTAACCAGCACCACAGTACTTAAAAATGAAAAAAAAAAAAGAACACATTACAAAACATAATACATGACACCCGCTTATCCCAGTAATGAGTCTTCAGAAGTGATCTATTTATGTTATGCTACTTTCATGGGATCAATTTCTGTTGTTAATAATGCACATCACTTACACGAAGGGTTGAACCAGCCTTCAGGATGCACCACACACCAAATGTAACTCATCCCAGCACAGTCTCACATGCTGTGAGCACTAACTGCATTTGGTAGCAGTCAGAGGCTAGCTGCTGTTCTGTGCTCTCCCATAATGTCTAGAAGGCACTAAGAATAATGTGATGGGGTGCTACAGCTCATCTAGTTTTACGAACTTCACGGCGGACTTCACTTTATAAGTGTTTTCCTTATTGAGTTTAAACTTCTCAGCTGACTGGTTCAGAGGCCAGTACTGGTTCCCTGTGCTTTACCTGCCAGACAGGAGATTATTATTTTTAATATGAATCAGGTGTACATGTTTTCTCAGGGAAAACAAATAAATAAGTAAATAAGTAAATAAAATGTAATACAATTTAAATGTAATAATCTCTGTATGATATGAATTTTGCATCTCTCATGGAAAAGCAGAAGGCAAGTCGAGGACATACAACAGGGTATGGTGTACTGGTCCCCAGCTCACCCCAGACCAAGGCAGCCTCAGAACCAGAACCAGCCTGCCTGTATCATCTTGATGCTGCCTCCAAATTAATTAGCCCACTGAGAAGCAGTTTGTGTGAACACACACGCAAGGACACGCTTCTGCAACTGTATTCCTCCTAGGTCTCTAGCACGATGCCACTTGGCTCAGAAGCACACCTGCAGTCAGCTCGTATCTCTGTGTTATGCATGGGTGTGCAAGGTGGATGTAGAGGGATCAGCACTAGAAATTAGATGTGTTGGCTCTCATCCCCTGCCCTGCTGGGTAACTGTTACTTCAGCTCACTCTTCCCCAGTTATCCCCCATATCATCTCCATCTCCTTTTAGAGATACCTTAAAATTCACTCATGGAGAAGTGCTAACAGAGTTGATTGGTGTTACTAGTTCTGAATAGTTAGCTACTGGAAAAGGCAGCAGGACAAACACATGGGGTTTACAATGAGCGAATCAGAGCAATTCAGGTTGCACGGGACCTCAGGAGGTCATCTGTCCCAACCCTGAGCTCAATGCAGGAATTGCTCCAGATGTGACAAAGTCAAGGATGGAGACTCCACAGCCTCTTTGGACAACCTGCTCCAGGGCTAGACCATCCTCAGGCAAGGACCTTTTTTCTTTGTGTCAAAGAACGTCTATGGCTAAGGAGAGGAAGGCTGTATAGCAGAATTTCTCAGTGGTGTTTAGATGTTACTCATTATGTTCTTGCATAGTTCAACTCCAATTATTCATTTATTTTGGGGGGGTTACAGATTGTTCCACTTTTTACTGAAAGTCTTTTACACCAAAATCAGGGCACAGTGGCCCTGCTGGGACTCTCAGACTGTTTCATGCTCACCAACAAGCTTTCCATTAGCTCAGAAAACTGCCCTGGCTCCTCTGGCTGACAGCTGCAGCACAGTTTAGTAACCAGGGAACTACTCACACTGAGTTTGAGCCTTCAAACCATGCCGATGCCTGCTCTTTCAAGATCTTACAGTGATCAGTGACCTTGGAAATAGTTTTAAGCAACCACAACTCTTTTATTAATCTTAAATCTCCCGTTACCTTCAGATTCTTTGTTCTCTCACACCAATGCTTAAACTATAAAGTAAGTTCATAAAATAAACACTTAAGGGAAAAACTAAACATCTTCCTGGATACAGACTGTGGACTAGGAGCAATGACTGTCACTTTTGAAAGCTCCTTTACATAACATAAAAATAGAATGTGAATAAAAAGTAAAACCTAGCATTTTGTTGTTGAATGGAAAATGCTAAAACAAAACCTCCAGTGGCTTGTAAAGTATTCAGTTCAGTCTTTAGCAGTAACACCTTTTGATTTGTAGAGCTTCTATGCTATCTGAAAATAACCTAAAAAATAAAGTTTTAGAAGTTTTCTTTAACTAGTTAAAAACCACCTGCTGTAATGTGAACAGCTAAGTTTATAAGCTAAACCTTATTTTGAGATAACACATTTTTGAATTACTATACTATAATTTTTGTACACTGTATCAGGCAATGGCTAGTGCAACTTCTTATAACATTACTAGCTTACTAATAAACATGTGCATGAAGCAGAACGGTGCACACAAGTTATAATTCTTTGGCTGTGCCTAGTAACATAAACAAGTCTGATACCATCAGCTGAAGAATTGAGGAATTAAACCATTCGAAAGACTGATGTAAAGGATTGGACATGCTAAAAGAGATGGTAAAAAGAGGCTTCTAAGAAATGGAATGACATTCAGAAGTGAAGCAATAGGCCCTCAATGATTTGTGAATGGAAATAAACATAACCATGAGAAAATGCTCCATCAACATAAGAGCCACAACAAAGCTGTGAATCTCAAGATAAGCAAAAATAGTTTTTGAAGAGAAAAAGAGCATGCTAGGTGGGACTTCAAAGACTAGAAAAGATCTAATAGACACAAATGAATAACAAAATAATAATAATAAAAAAGACATACCCAAAATATTATACTAAGCACAAGATCAACTTACTGTATGTCCCTGGTACTATGTTAACCCTTTGGTGCCATCACAGTGGAATCAGCTTAGTAATTAAAGAGAATGAATGTTGCAAGGACACAACAGTCAGTTGCCTTTAATCAGCTCTGCAGTTCTCTCCTATGCATGCCTCTTCAACCCTCCATCCTGTGTTTCATCCCACTATATTTCTCTAACACCACACCTGTAGTTTACTTCTTGGCTGGAAGGCTCAACAGCCCTGCTCCCGTGCCTACCCATAGAAAGCACAACTGCTTTTCCAGAAAGAAAACACACAAATCATTGTGCCCTGGGTGGAAAGCTCACTCGACATTGTATTTCCAGTCAGAGAACAGGAGACAACGGCATTCAAAATAGGGACATCAAATAGGTAATTAAATGTCGTATCAGTCCTAGCGTAGAAAACACTGATGTTACAAGAAACACTGGTTTGCTAAATTCAGAAACATCCACAAAAATACTTTTAACTAGATAAAAAGAAAACAGGTTACACTGTGACTTCATACACAATACACTGCAGCATTCTTTAGCATTGGTTCTGAATCACTGACTCAAGCAGGATTTTTGCCACTCGCTTTAGCAGAACACAACTAGATATTAATGGACTAAAAATTTGCTATTTTCCTCATATATTTATACATAAAAATTTGAATCCAGATAAGTTATATAACATCATTCATCTACAGTAAGATAGGATGGTAGGCTGAAATGAATCTAAATTGTGCTGGGAAGCCTACACACTAAGTGGCTAGCACAGAACCTAGACCTGGAAAAGTGATTTAAGTAAACTATCAAAGTCTAACACATGTTCAATGCTGGATGAAAACAGAAATGAAATTTCCATGGAATTTACCTTCTATTATCTTTGCAGCTGGGTTTGCTTGGCTGGTTGATTTTTAATTATTATTATTATTTTTTTTTTTTTCCAAAATTTCATCCTCATAGCTTACTCCCTATCTAAGGACCTCTCTCCTGAGCTACCCATCAAGAACAGCAGGCTCCAGAAACTTTTAAAGAAAATCTTAGTAATGATACATACACTTCTAAACACTTACTCAAGTCCCTTTTTCAACAATTTTGGTAGCCATTGAAAATGCGTGTATTGTTTTTGTTCAGTACATACATAGTACGGCATGAAAAGCAAACTATCTTTACAGCAAGGCCACAGAAATATTTGATTTGAGATGGTCATTGCCATGGAAAAGATTCTTTATATGCAATTGCTAATAACATTACAACTGTCTGCAGCTGACTTCAAAAGCAGCTGTATTGTAGCAGACACTATTTGATAATGTAGCTTGCAATCTCAAAAAAAAAAGGGCAAGAGAACAGAAACCACCCTGTAAAAAAATTTGCTTCAGAACCATTGTGGTTTAACCTGGCAGGCAGCTGAGCACCACACAGCTCTCACTCACCAGCCTGCCACCTGTGGGATGGGGTAGAGAACTGGAAAAAGATAAAATTTGTGGGTTGAGATAAAAAATAGTTTAATAGGACAGAAAAGGAGAGGATAATAATAACAATAAAAATGTAGAATAAGTACGTACAAAGTGAGTGATGCACAACGCAATTGCTGAATGCCCATTGACTGACACCCAGACAGACCCTGAGCAGTGGCCACCCCCTCAGCTATTATCGCCAGCACGGCACCACATGGGATATCCCTGAGGCCAGCCTGGGCCAGCTGTCCTGGTCCCGTACCCTCCCCACTCCTGGTTCATCCCCAGCCTCCTCGCTGGCAAGGCAGCACAAGGAGATGCAATGTCCTTGCATAGCTTGGCAAGAACTGAAACATCGGTGTGTTATTGGCATGATTCTCATCCTAAACCCAAACCACAGCATTGTATCAGCCACTATTCCTCTATTTTAGCCAAAAAACAGAACAAAAATCCAGTAAATGAATCACAGTTTCAGGCTGATATGATAAAAAATAAGATGTTTGAATCAAGAGTGCACTAGCTTCGTGGTTAATTGTAGATTTCAATACCTAGAGGTACCTGCAAGGCACTTAGCACTGTATTTGCCTAAATGTCATCCTATTGTAGATACAGAATGGGAATAAATAGACAGATTGGTCTAGTGCATGTTGTTTGGATTTGGAAGAAGAATCTAAAAAATGTGAACCCTAACTGAGCCAATTCTTTATTATGTGCTGCTGCTAAGCTACAAAAGACTTCTGTTTTTCTTGTTTTCTGGTACACTTTGAAGTTTGTGCCACCGGTCTCTCAGAAGTGACCCTTCCTAATCAAACCCATCATCATATTGATGAATCCTAATAAAAACAAGCCTCTAAAAAGTCTGTATTTGTGGCTGTAAGCGTTGAGACTGACTCAGGTAATTTTTTCTTCATCATTGGAGCCCAGATTGCTACATTTTATAATTTGCTCTACAGCAGCCATTTGATCTGATAATCCCTTTCTGTCCTGTCTTCTCAAATCTTACCGTCACGTGAACTACTGTGAACAGAAACACAATGCCAGGCTGAGGTAAGGAGCTGACAAATAAACACTGATGTCACTGGTACACAAGACTGAATATACATTACCAGAGTATCTATCAAAACTGACATTTAATAGCTTAGCTTCTATAGAAGGAAAACAATAAAGTTGACCCCCACACACCTCACCCTTTGGGCCTACAGTCTTGCTTTTACAGTGGATTAAAATCTTCTGGAAAGTAACCATGTCTAAAGGTAGGGGGCATGGGGGGTGCTTTATCTACTTCAGCACATAGCCAAGATTTTATTTTTTCAAGTGTTTTTCTCCTTTTAACTATAACATATTAGCTGCTGGTGGCCCTTGGAAAGCTAGCAGATCATATGATGCTGGCTCTCCTTCTTTCCATCTGCTAGCCTACATCACAAGAAAACTAAAATATATACCAAAGATTACTTTTTTAATGAAACCAATTACTATAGATGCTGCGAGGTTCTCACATGAGCATAAAAGGCTTCGCGTCAACATCTCTGTTCAAGTAAAGCTCATTTGGAAAGTTGGAAATCCCTGTCTTTCAGGGTCTTTCATTAGTAGCACACACTAAACCATGATCACTGCTGTACGATGAGAGACAAATTAATGAATCAAACATTACAGATTTCATCACATTGGTTCATTTGCATTTAAGCTGGTTTCCAGCTCTGTCATGCATTTGCTTTTAAATGAGCCCCTGTGGATAGTGCTGCAATGTTTGATTCATTAATTTGTTTCTCAGTGTACAGCAATGCTCACTGTTCAGTATATATGGTGGAATACTTCGAAAATACTTGTTCTTAACAACCTCTCTTCTATTTTAACAAAGAAATAATAACTCTGAAGAAGGAAATGCTGGCCTTTTTGCAGACATATCCCCTGCCAAATCTCCCAGTTGCTGCCCCAGCTCATCGTTATCCCACTGTGATATTATCTGGATTAAGTCTTCACAGCTTGCTTTCACATATTCTACAATTTCATAAAGCTTTGAGCCAGCTCTTTGGGTTAGTATCATGATGCCCAATTCAGCTCCTGGGAAGTTAAAGGTGGCTTTAAGCCTTTACTCTCTGATCCTTGGATCAGTCCCAAAGAGTGCCTTAGATCAGCCTCCCGGATGCTCGATGACATTCTGCCACTGGTGTGCCTAGTACACCGTTTTCCTCCAAATTATAACAAAGTGGGTTGCTTGGCAAAGCCATCTCTGTGAGAGCTGCAAAATTTTGGAATTGGTTTTTGGTTCATAACAGCTTGAATTTGGTGACCTTACACTACGCTGAAGTCACCATCTGTTTTAGAAGAAGAAAGAGATATCCGGTCAGTGCATGAAGATAAACGTTTTGGTAATTAGTTGAGTAGTTGAGTTATCAAGTTCCTATCTGAACCTCACATTTTTTTTAAGTTTCTGTACTCAAATATAACACTAATTATGCATTACAGTGTTCTTGTAGAGGTCATTGCTCATACCTAATTCTAATAAAATAAATAAATGTATCAAATTAAAAAGATGGAAGTTGTTTCAGGCACTAGCAATTGAAAAGAATATACTTCTGTAGCTAGATCTTCCCCTCTTCTAACATTGTCATGACAGATTGTAGGGTCTAGCCCACTTGACAAGAGGATATATTTGGGATACAAAATTGAGCTTTTTTTTTTTTTTTTTTTCTTTTTTTTTTTTTTTTTTTTTTCTCCTGAAAGAGGCAAGTTTTTCATATGTTGAGAAGTGAAGTTAAATTGCATCAGCACATTATATTGTGCAGCCATTTCCCTCCCACTTTACTCTTCTTTAAAAAAAAAAGGAAAGAACAAAAGAAAATATCAGCAACATGCTACACATGTTCAACAGGAAAAATAAACTTCAAACCAACAAATGAAAAGAAACAAAAAACAACAACAACAACAAAAACCCAAACCCTAAACCAAGTGCCATCTACACAAACTCTACCATACAAGCAGAATAATGTGCTATCAGGAGAGCTTAGGTGGGCTGTGTATGAAATGTTGCTCTCTACTGATTAACACACAAAGAGAAAAACAGTCTACTGTTTCCATCACAGAAGAAAGCCCATGGGAAAGACTATTAATTTCCAGTGCCAGTGCAGAAAGGGGGGTTAAGATTGTACTGGACAACTATGCCCTTAGATAAATAGCTTGGCATTTTTCCCAAAATTTGTATCTGGTATTTTCTGCAGCAGAAAACTGTTTGATTTTTCCTTACAAATACAATAAATATCATATTTTATCATGCCCTTAGTTCTGGTCATTTTATTATATAACACTTATATAATGGAATTATATAACGCTCATAGGGTGGGAAATTCTAAAAATGCTTTGAGAAGCTTGAATCATTCTCATGTTTATTATGAAAAAATGTACTTAGTTGAAAAACAAATAGTTTTTTAAACAATTATATCCACATTTTTCTTCCCTGAAAGATCATATTTCACAAAGACAGATCAAATGATATTAGGGAAAGCTACACTGTCTTCATATGAATGTAAGAATTATAAATATTCTTGTAGGAACTTGCACAATCCAGTTACAAGACAATTTTATATTAAATGCCCAATTAAGTCACTCTTGCTCAAGGAAGAGATCATTTGCTTATACGTGTGAGTATACTGAATTAAATAAATATGGCAACAAATACTCAAATAGAGGAGCATCAAGATGAAAATATGGAACTCAGTATCTTAGAAAACTAATGTGTTCTCACCAACTCTCACCATCAGACTCTCACGCAGCTAGAGCAGTAATGACAGTGCAAAAAAGAAATCCTTCCATGAACAGATGTGGGTGATGTCCTACTACTGTCTTAATCACAAGAAACTTTTTGGTTAGTTGCTTCTTTAACTCATAAAACACCTCCAGTGCACAGCATGTCTTATGCTATTAAAATACCTGAGTTCAAAACAAACCGCACATTATCTGATCTCAAGGTATGTTGGTCTGCTTTCAGAAATCAACCATTTAAGAAGCCCCCAAGAACTCAAGCCACCCTTGCAATTCCATACTCCTGGCAGGCAAAACAATGAACAAAGCAGCAGTTCTAAACTGCCGAGTGTAAGGCTCATGTTAAACACCAGGGAATTCATGTTATCTAAGACAAGGCATTTGGAAGCCAGGCACTCTAGCCACCTACAGAAGGTGACTCTTCTCACTTTATGGTGGGTTTTACAACTCTAGTGACTCTATTCACTGGAATACGAGTCCAGAAGACTGGTTCTGACTTGACACCTGTAGTCTAGATGGCAAAGTTTGATGAAATTAGTTTCAACCTAATCAAATCATAAAAAGATTATTTAAATACAACAGACTGCTTACAGTGGCTAAGAATTCCCATCACTCTTACTTCTTAACAAACACAGCAGACTAATCTGTCAGGAATAGTGAGGTGGAGTTTTATGATAAGAGATATTGTGAAAGTTAACCATCATTCTGTTTAACTCTTCCTCTGCTCTATCCAATATTTAGAAATTCCATTTTATTTATTCATTAAAGAAAATTGATTCAACAGAAACATTGATGGACAAATCAGCTCAAAATCTGAGAATGAAAAATTCCTCCCTTACTTCTCACTGATATCCTTTCCATTAAAAAAAAAAAAAAAAAAAAAAAAAAAAAAAAATCACATAAAAATTAAACTCACCTGTTAATTAAAAGCCTGTCTGGAAAAAAAATGCTAGTTGGGAGCAAAAGAAAGTGTAAAAAGTATCTGAATGTTAAAGCTTTGAATTTTAATTACTTTCTCCCAGGTTCGTTTGTGATCCCTCAGGTGTTGGCTGGGTAACAGCAAAGAACTGGAAAAAATAAACAAAATTATTTTGTAATTCCTGCTGTGGGGAACAAAATGCATTGAGAAGGCTTCCAATTTTCTCTTCTTATTTTGTTTAGAATTATTCTTTATTAACGTATTTATAAGAAAGTATCCACACACAAAGAAAAAAGATTCTGGAAGATTACAGGCAACTACAGTGGATAATTGTTCTACAAATTTGACTTTTTTTTTTTTTTTTTTCTTAATAATATAAGAGTTCCTATTGTGTTTCTCTCACAATGGAGAATATCACTATAATTACAAAAGGGAGAATAATGTATAAAAATTGGCATAAGGTCTAAAGTTTTTATCAGATCACCAATTGCATGTATATATTAAATTTGATGTACTGTTTATTGTATATGCACTTAAGACATTATTAAATCTAACAAAAATCCTGGAACTTGGAATTTGATCCTTTCCCTCTTGCTACTACATAATAGCTGGATTTTTGACCACCTTTCTTCTCTTCTAGATTTCATTCTTTTTTAGATGAATTATATTTTTTATTAACAGAGGATACTTCATCTTAAGAAAGGGAATCTGGAAATGAAATATAGAGACAGTGAATAGTTTTGCTGGCTCTCATAAAGACCATCAACCTTACCTCCTCAAACCCCTTAATATTTTAACAACCTGAAATTTTGAAACTGTCCTTTTCTTAAAGATAAGCATCTGGGATTCTGATTTAGACCAGTAATTTTTACAGTATGAGAATTCATTTGTGAGATTTTACAGATGATCTAAGTGGTTTCTTAAGGTTTCTGATGAGTCTGTGTGTGTGAAAAACTGGGCCATCCAAATCAGAAGCGTTGTACATTCAGTGCTCTAAGAACTGTAATTAATACTTTCATTTTTTTCATGACATACACATAGCATATGTACATCTGTTTTAAGCAGCACATTTGTCAATAAAGTACTCTTGCAAATTAACTTGCATGCAAGAAGATGACAATATGCAACTGAAGTAACTGTGTTCATACAATGCAACCTTCTTCCTCACCTTATTTCAGAATGAGTCTCATATTGCACTTAACTCTTCAAAAGAAATATAAATGACAAACTGTTTGTTTACTATGGATATAAACCACATTCAAATATACAGAGTGAAATACTATGCAGAAACTGAACATGTAAGAATGTGGTTATTCATTTCTGATACAGGTTATAAAACAGTTAAAGAAGCAAATGCTTCTTTAAACTGCATTTAAGGACCTAGTAATGTGGAATAATTTAGATCCCACTTGTATTAAGCTCATGGTTAAGGTCTTCTCATCAGATGACCAAGACTTTATGAACTGTAACAGCACAAGTCATTTCTGGCTATTACACTCATCTTAGGGCCACTGTTTGAGCAATATACATTCAGTTATGTATTCAAATAGAGGCTTCTTCTCATCGCATTCCACTAATAATTCTGAATTTTCTGCAATTCAGTATTTTTTTAGGTAATTAAAATATTAAAGTACATTAGGAGCGGGTGAAGAATAAGCCAAAATAACTTTGTCAGAGTTAAAAAAAAAAAACAAGCACAAAACAAACAAACAAAGCAAGCAGGCTTATATCATCCATTTTGTTTCCAAGCTGAATGTCTTTCAAATGGAGACAATATCTTGTTTACTGCAGTCATTGATGTTGGAATTCAGCGACCTGGGAGACAGGCCTTATAAGCAGAATCTTATTTATAATGGAGAAAGCATTGCACCAGGAGTAGCCATGATGCATTCAAATACCCAGGCTACAATTACTGAGACATCTTATGAATCTGTAATTCATAAGGGGATGCTTTATGAAAATTCAAGACATCAGCAGGTCTTATGTAGGTTACTTGTAAATATGACTTTAAAAATTAATACATATTCCTTCTAGAAGAATGAGAATCTCTGAAAAAAGGATGATGACATACAGCTTAACTTCAACATCAATTGCCGAGGAGAATCTTCTCTGAAAAAGGTTGGTGGCATACAGCTTAAGTACGAAATTAATTGCTGAGGAAATATTTGTAGGTAACAAAGTGTAATTTCAAATGTTTTTATTTAAAAGTATATTCAAATGACAATTAAATTTCCTATTGTTATTTATAAAATGCCTTCTTTTTCCAGCATGGGATGGGCCCACTCCAAAGAGATGCAAATAACTTCTAGAATATTTTACACCCAAGCAAAGCATCTATTCCAATGACAACAGAATGGACTGCATACACAGTATTACAACTAATTTGCAAGTATCTAAGATAACAAAGGGGGAAGGATAAAACGGATTATCCAAAAGGGTGGATAACATCCATCACATATGTGATTCCCATCTATTTCTTTCATGAGAAATTATATTTAGAAACATGACATGAAAATGTATCAGAGGAAAAGTTTCCAAAATTACTGAATGCAGACTAGCCTGTGTCCCTGAGCATGCCCCAGAACAAGGTGTGCAATGTGAAGCTCATTCTAAATTTGACTTTTGAAGCTATAACAACATCTGTCAAGCCACATCAGGAATGTCTACATTTGTGTTTTGCCTAATCTGCCAACTGTATAATCTTTCCTTCTAAAAACATCAACTGCTGATTGTGGATATACGGGTCTGAGAAAAAGAAAAATGTTCCTAACTTTGACAGTCACTGAAGAAGTCACAGAGAGTCACAGAAGTTTTTTTTATTACCAGTTATAATAGCCACTGGACTCTTTTATTTCCTTTTATTTTATTGATCCTCTAGAAATGAGAGTGGAGGATAGAAATTCTATTTTATTTATTTTTTTCCCGATCACTTATTTTTGTCTATATCGAAAATATGAGGAAATTTTATGCATCCTTTTATGTTTATGACTGAACTAAATTAGGAGGAACAAACAGTGGGAAAATACATTGCAAGTTTTCTAAATGTTTTGCATTCTGCAGAGTCTTTAATAAAAACACCAGCTGGAAATAATGGTAAGTTCCTAGGAGAAATGGTAAATGCTAAAGAAAAGATCATTCTCAGTCTAATACTCATGACTTTTTTTCTCTTTCACCCTAGTTACTTTTTTTTTTTTTTTCTGTATATAAAATCTTGAATTATTCTCCTCTTCATATATACATTCTATTCTTAAAATTCAAATGTGCTTAAACAACAAAACAAAACCTTAACAATTCCATTTCCAGCAACCATTTGTCAGTACATTAGCTCAGTTCCAAATTGCTCTGAAAGTGTTATTTAAAAAGCAATAAGAAGTTCTTATTCATGCAGTCATGCTTTTTTGTTATTCTTACTTGTTGGCATCCAACACGAATTCCAATATTTTCTGCATATTACTGTTAATTTGTGCTTCATCGGAGTGGCCATTCCTTTCCTTTATGGCAGCAATCAATGAGTACTTCTCAACAGTTATGAGACAGAATCCCATTTTAAAATGGCAGATCATATTAAGTTTCTATATGATCCTTGATCCTTTGCCAACACGTCTGATCCATTTCCAGAGTACACGAGTCAGGCTATGTGCCTTGGTTAATAAGTAAACAGTTCCTGTAAAACTTCTTTCTTCTCCTACCATCTTAGCCCTCCATGTTGTTTGAAGAAATCCAAGTTATATTTCAAACAGGATCTCTTCTCTTCTTGTTCCCCTTCTTTTCTTTCTCTTTCTTTAAGAGATTAGTAGAGTCTTAGGTCTCAAACTTCATAAATGAAGCAAATCTCCCTTTGCTGGTGAAGCTTTTGGCAAGGCGTTTTTCTGTGTTTTGTACAGTATGTTACCATCATGATCAGCACAGATTTTGTAAGTCCCACCAGCATGGTCTCTTAACGAGTGAGAAATTTCCCTTTCCAGTTTTTTTTTTTTTTTTTTTTTTTTTTTTTTTTTTTTTTTTTCTTTAATGAGAAAAGGATAATATGTGTGAGTTAGAATGGAAATCATTCTCTCACTGTTGAGCACTTTTCTGGGTCTAGTCTTGGCAAATATGAAGAAATATACCTACCATTATGATTAGTAATATAGGCATGCATCAACTGAGACAGGAACTATAGCTCCCAAGCCTATTTCAAGTTTCTGCTAAACTTTCGAAGTGCTCAAATTAGCAAATTTTAGCCATTGCCACCTTAGTCTGCATTTCACATGACTGCAGCAAGCATTTACCTGTTGATTCTCTGATCAATGAGAACCTGATTTTGGACTTACTGCTATATTTAACAGTACAACTATTTTAGACATATAAATTTCTGCTTTAATTTCTACATGATCTTTTTTTTTTTCTTTTCTTTTTTCTTTTCTCCTATATTTCTGTCTGGTGCTGAAGAGGGAAGTACAGAGCAAGACTCCTGTGTGGGCCAGATCTACCTGCGCTGAGCTTAGTGGTGGTGCAGCACAGAAGAATACAGCTAATATGCAACAGTTTCAGCCACTCATTATTTCACACCCAGAAGAGTGTGGGAGGGGACCAAAAAGCTGCATTCTCCAGCCCTGTGCAAGACAACTCTTAACCACATATTGCTGCTTTTTCAATCCTGCTGATGAAGGGGAAAAAACAAACTCAGACTCCGAGCCCACACTGTAAGCTTGTTTGCAAAATATTTCTTTCAGATGAATGCTTCTAAGATTAGAGGTTGGGTCATGATTTTTCCTACTGGCATCACGGCCTTTGAGCAATTTGTAAATGTCCAATTTATATAAAAATATTATGGTGATGACTTCTGCTTATTTTCATTTTTATAAATGAGTATGAAATACTATGTCAGTATAAAATAAAGCACAGATCAATAGATCAGAGAAGGATCTGAGCAGAGCAACAATCATGCTATAAATTTCAGAGCTGAGCAATTTCCACACAAATAAAATAAAGCTGCAATAGGCAAACAGTTTCAGACTCTAAGCGTCTGACCACGGCTGTGTGACTGTGTTACAGTCCCAAGGTCACTTAGGTGGAAAGCAGGTGGACAGCACTTGGCAAGGCAGTACTGCAGCTATGCCTTTACATGCAGGCACTCCCCAGGAGGACAGAGTGTAGCACTTCAGGGAGACTTCCCCTGCTGCGTGCCCCTTTCCAGGCTGAGGAGTTCAGGTCAGGAACTCTTACTCCACAACAAAATGCAGAGGGTCTGGTTTTGTTTCTAACTGTCTTTCAAGTAGAGAAAGAGGAAAACAGATGCAGCTTTTATATCTTCTAATCTGTTGGAGCCTACGGTTTCACATCCTCTCAAGGGAACACCATGAAGGTCTAAGAACCGACTGGTTTGCCTTCAGATACAGACGGCTGATACCTGATGCTGAAACAAGCTGGGTCTTAAGAACCTGTGAGCAAATGTGACTCTCAATCTTTCAATCCGAGTACTGCGCGACAGGATGAAAGCAAACTTTTTTAAGGCAGGAAAGCCAGCTATTTTAACAATACTGGTTTTCTATTTTCACTCCAAATCTGCTTCTTTTTCATGGAAACATTCATAATAGAATTCTGTATCTGATCTACAAGTCGAGACTGACATACCAAATCCCTGTTCACCTCGGATATGTTTGCAGTTTCTGTATCATCTCATTTGCCTAGAGGCTGACCAGTCTAGCCTCCTGTTTTGCTGTTCAGACCAGCCATGCAGGTGATGTCAAATCAAATAGCCCATTTCAATGGGATCCCAATATTCTATTACTGTGTCAGTCTCTGGAATCTAAAATATTATTCAGTATTCTAAGAATAGTATAAAATATATTCATTTAAAATTATATCAACCAACTGAAAAATGCATATGAGTAACAAAACTGTATATTTGGGGATTTTTAAAAAATGATTAAGAAGAGGGTTCTTTGGAGATTCAGTGCTCAAGAGTTTCCCTCCTGACATTTCCATCCAGACATTTGAAAACAGTCAATAGCTCACTTAATGAGAATATTTGAAAGTCTGGCCATTTCTTTCACTATGTAAAAGGAGAATAAATTTTTCGTAAAAACTACCCTGCCATCTCCAGACTCAACATTCCAGTGTCTTTGGTTAACAATAATTAGGTGCAAAACTTCAGATTTGATGACTGAACACTTTTCATAAGCCTTAAATTCATAAACAGAGTAACATATCCTCCTTGATGTATTTAGTATATTCTGTGTGAAACACTACTATAATTTCGGCTGATCTGTAATCTCTTTCTGAACCATGATGCACACGCAAATGTTTTAAGCCTCTGCTCCTGTACAGGGTAACCGGAGTTTTTTGACATTTAAAATATCTAGCGGCACGACAAGAATTTCTATTTGCATATACATAACTTGTGCCAAGGAAACTAGAAGAGTGACAAACCATCAACAACAAGCTGCAGCATTGCCTGTGGCTTTCACATCAAGCCTGATTTCATACAAAAAACATTACATTGTAGAGAAAAAGTAGCTTGACCACCAAAGCCCTTATTTATACACACTTCTCTTCTGAAAAAGGAAACATATCATTTAAAAATTATTGTGGAAAAGAAAACTGCTTTATGCATTTATTTATTTATTCAAAACCTTTTTGTATTGGTAATCCATTCAGGGAAAAAAAGTTTCCTTTTTGATACACTACTTGCCATAAACATCTATGTGAGGATTTTCCTTCCCCTCTATCTCTGACTATCAGCAGTTGTATCTCCCGAGGTTAAACCAGGCTGTATGATGTCTGTGGAAGGTTTGGTATAGCTTACTACTGCATCCCACTGGTGCATCTTCTTTCCCTCACCCGAAGAAGCAGCTCTACTGTGCAACTAAACATATAGCTAGTGAGGCTTAATGTCATAGGGAAGTAAAACATGATCTTGTTTTCATGTGACCGATAGTGCATATATTCCTTAGAATCTCAGCAGAGTCCAAAGGGACATTTCATGCAGCTGAAACAAGCAACTCATGCAAACCATCTGCAGCTTAACCACATGACAGACCCAGTGGTGATTTCATAGTTGCCAGTAAAACAAACTCATATTCTTCCCAGGGAGACAAATGCTACTGCAAAACAAAGCAGAATATTTCACAGCTTAGTATATGAGTCTTATGATAGCTGACCAAGAGAAAAGGTGAATAAAGTAACAAAGAAACCAGGACTAAAACAAACAGGCAAACAAACAAAACACCTAAAGCTAGAAACTGATGCACAAAGTAAAAACACCTCAGCTGCATTACATGCTGCTTTGTTTTCAGCTAGTAGAGTTTTGTATTGCAGGAGACAGGGCAGTAAGTGCACAAGTACTAAATACAATATTACGTACTTTCAACTAAGAAGTCTGTGCAATGCAATATAATCACAGAATGAACATATAAGAGTCAGAACAGTGAAACACACTGTTGTTTCTGTGTTTTGGTAAGGAGGCAGTATTTGGGAGTAACTGCTGTCCAGCAAGTGCTCCACCCTGGCTGCTCTGAGAGAGGACAGGTATATTCTTGGCCCATGCATAGCATTTCTGGCTCCTGAGACTGCATCTGCTCTGGAAAACTTGAAGATGCACCATGACCACTTCAGAAAAGTTAAGTAACTTGGGCAAATTCTTACTTCAGGCAATTCAGTGACAAATGTCACCCAGGAGATCCCAGTGGCACAAAGTGGCTGCACCACAGACACTGCTCAAATCAGAGGAGGAGCTTTGTGTCACACCCTTCACCCAAACCCCACATTGTAAATAAGGAGTAGAGATGTATTTAGGAGACAAAAGAGTGGTACTCCCCATCTCTTCCTGAAGTGTACATTTTGAAAGGATGGATATTAACTAGTGAGAAAGGAGAACTATATTGATGCACACTGGTGGGTCACAGCACTTCTCTGTAGCTTTTTCAACAAATGTCTGTTAAATATTTATCAATCAATCATCTCTAAGTTCAATAAATACAATTTTATGGTTACAAGTAACACAGTCACATTTCAAGTGATTTCTGCAGTTACATAAGCAGCTAATAGCTCTACACTGAATTTCAATACACAAAAAAAATTGGTCAGACTACATAAAAGACTGAATCATTTAGTCTCTTTTGTTCTACATCGATACTTCTGACAGGGATAAACAAAATGCAATTTAAGACAAATACTTTGCTTACAATGCTGAACTGCTGGCCATTTTGTCACATCACCTCTGTGTTGGACACAACCTAATACTATGCACCACAAGATGACTTAGTCTAAACGAATGAAAACACGCCTAAATGGCCTTGCCACTTCATAGCCTCATGCCTTATACAAACTTGTTGCTAACCCCTCTGCTAGAAATAACTACCTAGAAGAGGTTTTAGGTTGTATTTTCTCTGTCTGTAACTTCTTCTCAGGTTCCAAACATACTTCCTCCTTCCTTCCCTGACACAGTGACATCTGAAATTTGTATGAAGCTACAAATTCCAAGAAAGCCAAAAACATTTTCATGCCACACTGTGAATTAGCAAAAAATGACTATTTGCCATACTTCTATCAAATCTTTTAAAATTTCCAATACCTTGGTTATGTTTGATCTTTAAAAATGACACCAGATAACACACTTTAGTAATATCTGCCTATAATGCATACATGTACTTGCTAAGATGACAACAGAGACTGTTTTCATATTCTGTAGTTTGGTCTACATAATATAGAAAACAAAACCAAAAACAACAATAAAAAATCTATAAAGCACTGGACTGACAGTTCCTAACCTGAATACCCACCTAATGTTATTTAGAAAAAGAAAAATTACTAGGGTTTCTGGGTTTATAATGAGGAAAAAAATATTTCTCTAAAGCATGCGGTTCTAAATGAAGCTGTGCTGTGGTGGCTTACACCTTTGACGTATGGGCTGTCATCAAAGCCAGCAGCCATTTACCAACTTAAACCAAAGATACACAATTATGTAATTACACAAAAAACACACAGGATAATCTGCAATGCTGAATGGCTTTGTTCTGGACTCCGCAAGCTCCTGAAGGTAACAACAACCTTAATGACAGAGATTATTACATTACAGCATCTATGTTCATGAGATCTTTGCGTTTTACTTATCTTAATGCAATGAATGTTCAGGATAACAAAGGAAATTTCCTTTGACTAGCAAAACTCAGTCAAAACACGAAGAAAATAAACTTATTATCATGCCTCATGGGTAAACCGCAAAAAGGAAAGTGGGGAACATTCTCACTACCTAGTCTTATATCCAATAGGAACACCTACATTAAAAATTTGGGCCCCTGTAAAGCAATAAAAAGGGTGAAAGAGCCTTAGTTCAGAGATGACTTGACTTAGACTTCCCTGAATTGCTGCCTCAGGAATTATCTTCCTCTCCTGTTCCCGAGTATACCAAGAGCCAACGACATAAGATACCTATCTTGGGAACGTCAGTTGAATTCCTAAAATTAGACTCTATGAACACCTGTAAAACTCCCATCATGCTCATTTTTTCAGTTTTCACAGTAACTCCAGGAAGAGAGCTTAAGACAACATGGCACTTGTGCACAAGCAGCATCAGCCACGATGAGTACCTTTTAATAGCAAATACCATATCCAAATGCCTTTGTCAAGCTCATTCTTTAGCAAAGCAGTAAAATGCACTTTCTCCCTTCCTTCTTGGAAATCTCTGTGTTCTCAGTTGCTATTTCAAATTAACCTACATATGGAGATTAAACAACCATTTGGGAAAAACTGCTAATCAGAGGGAAATAACATTGTCTAGTGTTTCTCAGCCAGAGTGGCTTTGCTGTGGATTAAGTCTACAGCACAGAAAATGGAGATGACTCCTAGAAATAAGAAACGAAACCATCTATTTTCTGTGACCTCCTACAACAAACAAGGCTTGAGCACAGCAGCTGTGAGAATCCCCTGCATATGCTGGCTGATGGCGATCCAGGGATGACTTATTTTGGGCTGTATCCCTTGCGAATGACTGAAAAGCTCTCTTGTTCATTTTGTGTCCTTATTTCAGTTGCCAAGATTTATCTCCCCAGTCTCACAATCCTTTGTGCATACAGCTCTGTGTAGGAAGTCCCGAATAAAATTCCCTTCATCAATGCAAAGCCTAGTTAAGTGCTAGGAGTCTACTTATGCAGCCATCCCATATTTTCCATAGTTGCGAGCTCAGCTGACATAGCTCAAGTGAAGGAAGAACAAAACAAGTGAAGGAAGAACAAAAAATCATCTGATGTCCTAGAAGATGCCAGGGCCTCTGGGAAAAAAAGATGGCAAGCAACAGCACACAAATGTCACACAACAACATAAATGTCAGGAAGTTGCATGAACCTGTTGCAGCAGGCAGCGGCTGCAGTGGAGAATCAGGGGCCCAGGGCGCACAAGGCTCTGTGGCCACCTGGCCTCTCCGCGAGGGCTGAGGGATGCTCCCTGCTCAGGAAGGTACCCGCTTCACTTTGACTGCTCTGGGGAATCCTGCGGTGCCCTACTCATGCTCGGATTGATGCCGCTGGTGATACAAATCTGGGCTTACTTAAAAAATTAAAACTCTTATGCGATAAGCAGCGTCTCCTTCCATGGCCACCTTGATTCCCGTGTTACTTACAAGAAATGCTCATAATAATACCTTAAGTCAATTTATGGAGCGTTTTAGCTTTTATTTTTTAAAACTGTGTTTTTCAAAAGAGCACATGAATAATCAAAGCAGAAATAATGAGTCAAATCAGCAAACGCAGTAATTTCTATGTGTAAAATAGTTTCAAATCAGAAATTGAAGTTATATTTATACTAATGACAACCTTAACATCCTAACAGGCTCCAATTTTTGCATAAAAATGATACATTTTAAATATCCAAAAGCTTGATGGGAATTTTATACTCTGTTTATGTTAAACCAAAAAAGTGAACTTAAAGTAATCATGTAAATTGAATGATAATAAGAGTTCTTTTATATTTTTAGACTACTTCAAATGAATAATTTAAAAGGCATCAAGCAAAATATTTTATTAACATAAAGTTAATGGTATATTTTTATAGTATCTGATTTTCAAAAATTTGTACCAAGACATTACCATAATCAGCTTGTGTCAGTAGTATGCTATTTCATACAGAGTAGTATGCTCTTATTTTTGAGTAGTGTTAATGTACTCCTTGGCACAGACATTAAGTCTAAACCTTATTCCTGAGCTATCACTACTGTCTTTATTAAAATACTTGTAATTTGTTAACTTTTACATAAATCTAAAATAAAGAGGACCTTGCTCTGTGAATTGAAATTTCTGCTAGGATGCATTCGAATGACAAAATAAACGGCACAACAGTAGGAAATTCCATCATTCACAGAGAAAGAAAATAAAAAGGATCAGCCAGCCTATGTGTCACAAAGCAGAAAGGGGAAGTCTCCCCCTAACACTATCATATTGTGAAACCAAGACAGTTACAGGATGTTAGAGGTTTCCTTTCCATTCTTTGGCTAGAAAATAGAATAAATAATTAAATAAATAAATAACTTAGTGCCAACTGGAGTAACAGGGAAAATGATCCCACTGGCTAACAGGTGAATTCTAATTCAAAGACTGATTTTTTATTTTATTTTTCAATACAGAGATATGCTCTTGTTACACGTGGTGAAGGTTACTTGAAATGTGATTTTGTCCCACTGCTCATACTAGATGCAGGAGCTTTCTGTCACATGGTAACAACTGCATGAGGTTTCCAAATTCAGCAGTGGAGACCATGCAAAAGCACATATTTCCCTGGCTTGCCATTTTCAGCTTCTGTTAGGAGATGAAAGCTAAGACTATACTGTAGGTATGGGTTTGTAAAACCTTGCAAAAACTATAGTATTTCATACAACTTTTTTTTTTTTTTCCTGAGAAATAAGAATGCTTTTATTTCTTCTTCCACCTTCCCCAATAAAGGACACCTATAAAACTCTTGTTCTATCCAGCCAACTCTCATCAATCATCAGTGTAAAACTGACATTTATTTCTCTGTGATTGCACTGTCTAATGCCCACTCATTTATTATATATTCAAAAATAATTCTCGATCATTAACACCAATGACAAATATATCTCCATAGAGCACTGCCGTTGGCTTTGCAGTAAATAAATAGAGAGCTGAAGTCATGAAAAATAATGAAAAGACTAAGCAATTTCAGACTTCAGGCAGTGGAAACAAACTTGGCATGTTTAATTACCCTTATCAAAGGACTTGATACTTTGATAATATACTGTGTAAAAATGCTGTAACATTTGAGAATAGTTTGAATTAAAAATTCCAATTGATAGTTTGTGAAAATAAAATATAAAAAGGCTATGAGGGTGAATATGTAGCCTCATGAGCCTTCTTCAGTACTTCAGTGTCTTAATAATCACCCAATAAACATTTGAAGCCCCCCAAAATGCTCAAATGATTAATTTAAAAAAAAAAAAAAAAAACAAAGTAGGAAGATTTTTGAATGTGGAGTCCTATGACAGACTTCAAAGATCCCTTGAAAAGGGAACACTTTGTGATGGAAATATTTTTCCTCAGGGGTTTTCTATTGCCATTTGAAATTTTATATGCTTTCCCCATAATGTTTTGCCCATTATATTACCATCTTCTCTACAGCAGCAAGAAAATTATTAAAAGATGAGAAGATGAAGAAAACCAACAAAATTGCTTGGCATCACAAGTTATGAATTGAGGGAATACACAATATTTTTTCAAATTGAAAAATTAACTGTCTGTAAGGAACGTTTCATAAAAGTTAAGGTAATAAACTGTTATTACAATTTTTTTTTTTTTTTTTTTTTTTTCTCAAATTATGAATGACACAATAAAGAGTTTTTATTTATTAAACACACCCAGACGTACACTGGAGTTCCAAACCTCTGGGCACTGAAATTTATCCTGTGCAAAGACTTAGCTCAAAGCCTAATAATTACTTGAAACACCCCACCACTTATATTTTGAAATCTCAGAGGACTCTGCTTTGTGGAAATTGCAGTTGCTTAAATATACATCTTGTATTTGTGTATATGTGCATCTTTGTCTTGAAAACCTATCTACAAGGATGTAACATATAAACACACAAAAAATGCACACATCATTTAGTTCTATCATTCCCTATTAAAGAGATCAAAAACAACCCCCCCCAACACAAATAAAAACAAAAAAACAGAACCCACAGCCACTTTGTCCTAATGTTATTTTGATGGTAAGCAAAACGGTTAACAGACTTTATCATTCTTTAAGTACTTGAACTAATAGAATCTATTCCAATTCCTATTATGTTTACCAGTAAATTTCCAATAACATCTAAATGAAAGGAAAATTAAACACAATTGAATTTATATCATTTTTGAGGCTGAGAACTTTCCTATTACAGTAATGTCAATCTTTTTTTTTCTTTTCCTAATCCAGTGACAAGTTACATTAACATCAATTAATCATTGGAAGAAACTACCAAGTGAATTTGTACATTCTCATTTCCTAACATCTTTAAAGTGAGATTGAATGGATTTCTGAAATACACCATTCATAAAAATAAGTAATTTTGCTTATGGAGGAGTAATTAGATTAAGACTCGTCTCTGTGTCCAGATCTAGAAATCAAATTACATGACCTTTCTGACATAAATTCACATATCTAACTCCATCAAAATCACGTGCAAAAGCCTGGAGAAAAGCATAGTGCAGAGAGAGCCTCATTCATCATACCCTCTGCATTGTGGTGGCATCTACGCTAATTTGTGAAACACAGAACAAGAGATATGTTGTGAGAGGATTGTGACGGCTGGAGAAGTGCTGCTGAAGCAGAATAAGGCTGGTGAGCTTATTAACTTGCCGGAAATGTTGGTAACACTGCTCAGGAACAAGGTGGAAGTCTTTAAAATGTTCTGAAGATGACAGAAAAATTCAAAATGATACAACTAGAAAAAACAAATGATCCTACACAAAAATTTCTTTATGTAGCAAGAGTTGTAAATGTCAGAAGTCAAGCTTGCACTCTTAAAACTGGGCTTCAGTGGTGCTTACAACTGATGCTGAGGGAAAACTGTCACCCTTTATTATCAAGCTGCTGAAAAGGAAACTCCACAGAGAAAAATACCCCTTTCCTTTTACTGCTGCAAAATGGTGAATTTTTTAAAAAGTTTAGAAGACATAGCTTTGCTGCTAAGACTAGCTGAATAGCAAAAAACTATATATATACTCCTACTTACTAGTTCCGTATTTTATAAAAACTTCAATTATTACAAGCATGACAACATTTACATGCAGTTTTATTGTCTTCTCCTTTGTTATATTAACAACAATTCAAAAATTAATATTTAAACCTAATTCCATTAAGGTGTACCTGAATTTAAACTGTCCAGTCACCTAACTGAAAAGACCTTTCACTCGAGTTATATCTATTGGCACCCTGTCCTGTTGTTAACACTGGTATTATTTCGTGTTAATAACCACACTCCCTGGCACCCACAGGTACTGAACATCTCCTTTCAGCCCTACTGAAAGATGCTGTAAAATTTCCACTCCTTCATTTGCCAGCTAAATGCAATACTAGAAATACTTATTCCAAAAAAAAAAAAAAAAAAAAGGCAGCTCTAAAAGCGGAGGGATGCCTTCTCCACTCATCTTTCCAAGTGCTCTTTTCTTTATTTACAACACCATCCCTTTCAACAGTATAATATTGTATGTTAGCATTGTCCCCTTGAATGGGAAGGGACAGCAACAAGGATTAGTGTCTCCTCTCCAGAAATCTTAGGGAACTGACTGAATTAAACTGTAAACATTCCTGCAAATGTTTTAAGATTGGATAAAGTTTCACCATCCTTGATGGCTAATAAATGCTTGATAATCTAGAAGACAATTACTTGAACATGACTGTGACCAACACACTAATGACAGCAAGGAATTTAATGCAAATGCTGCATTTTTATTATTTTTTTCTTTTTATACCAGAACAAGAACTTCACTGGAAGTGATGATGAAAGAAATTTAGTCTGGTTTGGCCTAAGTAATTAGACAAAACTTTGTTTTGGAGCATGGAAATGAACAGCCTTTGTAAATGATGTGGAAGGTTTTACTGGAGATAGAAAGCTCACTACCAAGCCTCTAGAGGAGATGCACATCAGGTGGACAGACATGGTTGGGTGGCCTTAGTTCTTTACTGTTTAATACAAGTAAGCAGGAAGCGAGATCCACAATTTTCAGTGGCCTCCATGCTGTGGTTATTTTCTGCTGAATAGCACAGAAATAAAAGCTTTCATATGTATTTTTGGAAGTTGAATTCTTACAGTGATAAAATAACTGTAATCAAGAACAAGCTGAATATGGAGTGTAGGAGGATAAGAAAGGTTTTCAGGGCTAGAGGGTCCTGCAGAAGATAGGAAAGTCTGAAGTAAAAATAATATTTTAAATGGAGCTTTACAAGAAACTTCTAGATTTAAAAACTTATCTTTTGGAGTCCATGTGAGAGCATTTCGTGCAAGACTTTTGCATGGATATTTTTGAGGGCATTCTCAGCTGTTAGTGGATTTATACAACCTCCTATGATTATCTCATTTGAATTAGAAAGCCATAAGCAGCCAGGATAATTCTTCATTGCACCTGCACCTACACAGAGGAATAATTCCTTATCACTTAATGCCAAGATGGAAAAATGTTGGTGGCCCAGATCAAGAATATGTCATGTACTTGAGGAAGTGATTAAAACTATAAAAAATAACCAGCAGACAGGCAGTGAGACAGCTAGGATGTATCTGAATGCTAAAATTCACATCTGTTTCCTACTCTCATCCAAATATGATGATCAGATTCTGGATATTGGCTCAATCTCATAATAAAAATGAATTAAAAAGTAAAAATGTTGACAGAAATTGGGAGTGCACAAGCTTACTATCCTTTGTTTTTTTACGATTCCTTTTACTCCAGCATACTGTAAACAACTCTCCAAAATTCTTTGTGCTGTCAATACTACCTCCCTTTTGCTGTAAGTAGATACATAAATACTCTTTTATCCACCATGTATTTAAAGCACCGTGGATGCACCATCCATGCTAGGGAGACCTGACGTGACTGCACTCAAGCTACCCACTATGGATTTTCTTCTTTGTGTGCGTATTGTTCCAGTACAATTCAAATTCCTGCCTTCACATTGTTTATTTAAACAACGGATTATTATTATTTTTTAACAGATGGAAATATAATGCTTCAGTCATGTAATAAGAATTAGGGAATAAAAGCAGTGTGCGTACAATACAAAACAGGAACAAAGTACTTGGATATTTCCCCCCATTTTTATTTTCATTCATCCTCCCAGTATAGGAAAACACAATCTTACGTAAACTCAGACACTCTAAAGCTTAATGGGGAAACTGATATAAAATACATATGTGCTAGTTTTTTGTTTGTTTGTTTTCTTTTTTGTGTTTGTGAGTTTTTTGTCTCAGCAACAACTGTACTTTTTTTCTAATCAGTACTTCAAATTCCTTCTCAAATCTCAAAACCTGGAATTGCATTTGGGTAATAGTCATCTGGGCATCAAAGGTTATTTCTTAGTCTTGCCTTATAGTTTAGGTTATTATCCAATTTAGCAATTATATACACAAATAATTTTTGATCTGTATATTATAGTCCCAAAAAGAAAAAAAAAAAAAAAAAGAAATAATTAACAATTTTAGAAGAACAAGAATGAAGGGCAGTTTGTTGAACTACTATCACAAAGTCATCCATCCACTGGGGATGTAAGAATAACTTCCCAGACCAACTACACTTAGTAGATGTGTACACATAGTAGATGTGAACTGTATCTCTTGATGTGTAGTCCAAAACATCTGCTGCTTTACTTTATTTTCAATCTTACCTTAAACTTTCACCATATTTATATATTTTTTTAACAAACAAAGCAACAAGTTGGATGCTGTCTCACTGAAACCTTGTACCTTTTCCTTTGCTTTCTATACATGGTTTTATAGCTAACCTGCAAGATCTCTGGGGTCAGCACAATCTTTTATTCTTTGTCTGTATGTAGTGAATAATGTAGGATCCTGATTTGTGGCTAGGCTCCGGAGTGCTATGATGTAATACAAATAATGAATGAAAGCACTTAATTTTTAATTTAAATTAAAAATTGTCAAAAGTGATTACTAATTTTAGACTTATCAACCAGAAACAGCTGGGATCTCATTTTAGGAGATCCCAAGCATCTATACTCTCAGATAATTCAAGTGCAGCTGGAGTGCTCAGATTGAGCACCCAATATCCTCGGCCCCAAAATTAATTGAGGATTTTGAAAGTGCTGGCTCAGATATTAGCACATTCCGTTGATTATCCTTTTGAAGGGCCTGTTTTTCCTGTACCCACCATGAAAGACAAAGAGGCTAAAGATCTTTTCTTCTCTTGTGTTTCATTAAACCATTCATATTGTTCATTTTGAAAGCACAGGCGAACTTTACATCTCTGCTTGAGGATACCCCCAAAATACCAAACTACCTAGACCTCAACATCCAAATGCATTTCTCTCTCTCCATTACTTTTACCCATGCCATTCTCTGCCCACATACTGGGCATCTTCCAATAATTTTCTCCAGCAAAGAGAGCTGGGACAAAGCTGCCTTGGATGCCACGTGTGTTCTTGGATGGTCAACAAAGGGTGCTAATGGACATGGCAGCTGGCTTTCTCCCCCTTGAGGCTAAACATTTTCCCTGCACTAACTCCCCACTTCACTGATCCAAAAGCTGACAGCTGTGAGTTTGTCCTGAAACCATGCTGCAGTAACTGCTGCCATTTCACAATATAACTCCACTTTCTCATGTGGAATTAGTGCCAAGTACACAGCAGTTTGTGAGCCACGCAGTATAGAAAAAAAGTTGAAAGAAACAAACACATTTCATTTCAGTCTACATTACTAGCACTTTTCCTTCTTTATTCTGAGGCTATGAGCTAAGGAACAGTGCAAAACAAACCTGAGGCATTTGAAAAGATATGCCGGTAAAATCTTCTTTTGCATGAATGACAAATAGATAGAATTACAGACTCTAATGGAGATTTAACTGGATTAGCTCTTAACACTATCTTGTATTTTATGAACATTCACAAGTGTGCTTCTAGTAATAATTTTCATTAAAAATGAGTTGAGTCCAGAGATTTAAAAGAAAGAAAAAAAAAAAAAAAAAAAAAAAAAGGAGGATGACTCTGAAACAATGTGTGTGTATGTGTACGTGATAGTTAGAACTGAGAAGTTAGTGCACTATTTTGCTGCTTACAGTTCTTGTTCCCACCATGTAAAATCGGATGCTCTACTTCACTTTTCTGGCTAATGAACTGAGAGATAGAAAGGAACTAAATTAACTGAGATATCTAACTTATGTCAGGAACTTCAAAGTCAGCAAATTCAGCACATGCAGTACGTGTATGTGTAGTACAGTATGGCAACAGCTGGCATTGCACTGCACTCCCTTACACTGCTGTTTCTCTCACAGACTGAAGTATAACCAAATACTTATTAGAAAAATTAGCAAATAATTAAAAAATATTTATAATAATTAAAAAAAAATTTTTTAAAAAATCACTAAATTCCACTAAGCCTTTAGAACAGTGGACAGTCCACCCAACTTTCAGCAGCTAAATAACCGTTTCAGTTGGTAAGAAGCTACTAGAGACTGCTATTTAGGCTTTCCAAGCATTTCAAAAAAATTCTCACAAAATTCATTAACGTTTAGAGGAATCAAAAAACTATTTTTTTTTCATTAATAAAATTCAGTATAAAATATCTTCAAAAGCTAAAATATCAGCCCTCAGTCACCAGAAATACAAGACGTTATGTTTCAGAAACATATTAACCCCCAGGAGCGCCCACAGCCCTCACGTGAGGCCTCTTTGTGCTTCCCTGCTGCACACGGTGCTGGAAGCCCACGGCAAGCACAGGTGACACACCTCGCATTTCCAGCTCGTGATCTCAGCAGCTGACACATTTGGAAAGTTAACATTATTTTTTCACTCTGAAGTTTTTATAATAGCTTATTGGTGAAAAATACCAGTCTGAATCAATTCCTGGAAGGCGAAATTCAGGGCTGAAGAAAATTCGCATGCATTTATCACAATATAGCACTGGAAAAAGTAATATTACTGTAACGAATCTGGAACAAACAATGAGTACTGAGATAGGTGGAAAATAGACTCCTCCACCAGTGCCAGAAAGATTTCATGCTGTAAGACAGTGCTGTTTCTATTTTTTTTCCTGCTTTTTTTTTTTTATTTCTACAGACTCAAAACTAATTTAAATAAGAACATTCTCATTGCATTTGATACTTCTATGCCACCTTATTATTATTATTATTTTTAATATTTCACTTAACCTTAAAGAAAGCATTTATTTAGGCTAATGACAGATTCTACAGTAGCAGTCCCTGATATTCAGATTATCAGGACAAGAGCTCAGGCAGCAGCAATGCCGAATTCTCTACACTTCTCTCAGCCAAGTGCCTCTGCCTTGAAGATCTCAGCTGCAATGGGAAGAGGGGTTTTCAACCTCCCTGCCTCAGGTGGTCTTTGTACCCCTGCCGAGCCTGTCAAGGGGTGTCAGTTATTTCCAGCTACAGGGTGGGACTTGGGATGCGAGTACTTGCCTATTAGGAATGAACTTGCACAATGCCTCAAACCTGTCGCAGCTTTAGTTTAGTAACGAAGAAGTAGAAAGCTTTACCTTTCCACATATCACCTTGACACCAAGGTCTCTAAACTTGACTACTCCTAATTCATTCTATTTTCAGAATGTAAGTGTGAGGAGTGTTACCATCTGTAAGGGAAAGATGACATAAAACACTTAGCTGTTCGAGCGGGAGCACCCACAAAGACAGGATAGCAGAGGCTGGTGTTTAGCACAGAAACATGGCCTCCATGTTGCCTTGTTCTTTTTTCTGATACTATATCCACAACGACTTTTTAAAAACTGCCTTGAAGATGGACACAGGGGAATGAAAAGACATTAAAATGTTTTAAGTAATTTCTGTGGAAAGAGATTAATTTCAATCCCCCTACTTCAGCACAAGAGGAGCCAAACGTTGATGTTCTGAGTGACCTCTGGAGGAACCTTCTTTGTTCCAACCACTGCTGAGCAGCCTCTGAAGACTCACCAGCTGAGGGGTTCCCCTACCACTGGGTCCAGCGAATGATCCCCAAATGACCGTCTTCAGCTCTCTAAAATCTCCCCACATCCTGCTACTAAGGAAAACAGCCCAGGGTGACAGAAGGGAGATGGCATTCGGGCCACACTCCTCCTCCCATGGGAATATTCAAGTCATGTGTGGGAGGTACCTCCAAGCAAAACCTGCGCCCTCAGCTGTCAGCTTTTTCTTCCCTACTTTTCAAAGCCCATCTTTCTTCTCAATGACTTTTTCATCTCTTTTGGTCTCTATTTAGGAAGCTGTTCAGATTCCACTCCTACAAATTGAATCTTCTACAATTAATTTATTAAGCAATGATTCTTTCTTACTTGCATTGATTTTGGAGAAAAAATGTTATTTTCATCTATTAACTTATCAGTATTTCCATTCTACACTCACTTTCGAGTGTAAAATCAAAATTCTAAAAAAAAAAAAAAATAATAAAAATGCAACATGATGCAAAGGTTATTCCTTATTCTTAACTGTAGTGTTTGCTCAAAATTGTCAATTGTTTATTACATAAAATTGTATACTTAAAGGACGTGAATATAGATAAAGTCAATTAAATGTTTTTCTTTTTCTCCCTTCAGTAAGTCTGAGAAAGGAAGTACTATCACAAACATTTCGTCCTTCTAAAATGTACTTCATTTTCATGAAGTACTGTTTTGCTTCAATGCTTAAAAAGTAACCGAGAGAGAGAGATGTTTGAAAGCTAAATTAGGAAATGTATGCTTTTAAAATGCTGAATAAGGAAATTAATTCTATCATTGGGGATCAAAATAGGGCATTGCACAAGAAGATGGATTTTGAATTGAAATGAAAAGTTGTGACTGAAGCAGGTAAAATTATTAAAAATAATGTTTGTTAGAATGTATTCTTTTTCTGGTCTCAATGCGTTTATAAGCAGACATCTTTATATGAATTGGATCACAATTAGTGGACTCTGGGTGAGAACAAATCTCAGCATCAGAGTTGCTGATGAGTTATTCATTTTACTTTGCATTATTCATGATGTGCAATTGGTCAGCTAAAATCACAGTTTCACTTTTGTTCCTCGTATAAATGAAACACTTTTAAACCAACTAATAGAAAATATGCCTACTCATGTGTGAATATCTTTGCTTGTAAGTTGTTAGGGATGTTTTTATATAAAGAACAGTCATTCCACCAACAAAACCAGTTTAAAAATAGCCAACAAGGTGAAGAAAAGCCCTCTGGAATGCAAATACTGCTTGTAATTTTTTTTTGAGTATTCGATGAGCCTTGTTTGGGATTCTGTAATTACAATAAGGAGTCTTAAAAAAATGGGTAACATAACATATGTCATTTAGTTGGTTATTTTTGTTTGTTTGTTTTTCTTTTAAGATGGATAATGTCACCATTAAGCCTAGAGAGAAAAAGGCTAATCTTCCTTTTTACATTAATTTTATTATTTTATTTTATTATTAATTTGAATTTGATTTCTGAGGATATGAAAAAATTCTCCTTCTACATAAATATTAGCACATTAGGATTAACTATGGCTCTACTAGTCAGCAGTAATACCGAAGATATAGCAAGGCACTTAAACACATACTTAATCATTATGAATGAAAAAAAATAAATAAATTATTATCGACTTCAGTAAAATGCTCTTTTTGCCATACACTGGAACCCAATGATCTTGCAGTGATGGTTAGACAAACTGGAAAGTAATGGAGTGCAACAACTACCTTCCCCCCTTTGCCAGGAATTGCCTCGTGAAAGCCCTCAGAGCTGAGCAGAATGGCTGCATTTAGGCTACTGAGCTGGCAATATGGCACATGGCAGATGTTTCTTCAGTAGGCAAAAGTAAGGAAAATATTCAGCTATATAGACTTGTATGTACCATGTACAATCCTCAGTGAATTTATATACCTCCTGCATAGAGGCAGGATACACGCACTTCTTCTACCTTCAAAGCTACCAGCTTAGAAAGTGATAAATCTTTCTGTAAAATGCAGAAAACAGTCGAGAAAAACAAAAAAAAGAAAAGAAAAAAAGAAAAAAAATTGAGTATGGAGTATGTGATTAAGTCTTTGTAATTTTGTATTTCACCTGAAAACATGAAAAAACTCATCAATCTCAGACTCTTGCACATAATAATACTTTCCATCATATTTACCAAACTTGCTCTTTAAGCACAGTCTGGTGTCTGAGGGTAGGTTATAGAACAGACAAATAGATCAGGCAGACTAACACAGAACTGAAACACATTTCTGCTCTATAGGTAAATGCTAGGGGAAAGCCTTACTTAAAAAAAAAATATATATATATGTTATCTTGAGAACAAAACGTTAGAAGTAGAAACAAGATGTACAGATGTGAGTTTTCTAGAGGTTCTACACCAAAGGATGATAAAGAGTTACAGGTAGATAAATACACGTAATTGATGTGTCATTCTTAATTCATCTTTCCTCATATATATGCAGATGTGGGTGTACACCTCTATGTTCTGATGCTACAGGTAGCCCCTCTTTAGAAAGGACATATGCTTACACAGTCTTCTTTTACATTTCAGTGTAACTAATTTTTATCTTCATGAAACATATACTTTACTTACGAAAATCATCAGTTTAAGATCGAAAAATAATCCAACATTTAAGCTGATACATTTATTCAGTGCTTACTTTAAAATGGGTATTTTTTTCTCTGTATTGTTAAAAACAGACTTGGTCAATCAAACACAGTTTCCTTGTTGCTGAGTCTGGATTGCTTCCATGACAACAATGCTATTTTATAGCAAGAATATCCTCATATATAATTAAGATACAGGATGCTATATGCTTGTTTATACTGAATTTAAAAGACAATCTGAAGAACTCATTATGTTTCTTAAATTGTGCTCTCTGAATAGTACTGTTAAATCATAAATATTAAGAATATTAAGGTAACAATGTTCTGTTCTGGTATGGAGCTCTTTGCATAAGCTCTAGACTTTTCCATTTAAAGTGGCATTTAAAATGACTGACATTTTAAGGAAATTGCACATGACGAAAAATCGAATAATCTGCAAAACTAAATAAAACAGCATCTAAAACAAAAGAAAGAAAAAACTAGTCCACACGTGAAAATCCAAGCTCATTTGAAAACACAGTCGCTGCATGCACCTGGTATTTCCTAAGGCATTGCAGAATGCTGTCAAACCCGCAGCGCAAAACCGCCCGCACGTGCTGCGCGCGGACCGCTGCCAGCCAGTGTCTGCAGCGAGATGCGGGCTCCTCCGCAGGCATCCTCCTCAAAGTCCAGTGTCAGACCTGACTTCTCTGGAGGATTTAATTCAGAGTACACAGAGTAACAAGTTTTTTTGTACTTCAGCAGCGATGTGACAATACCAAGGACTGTGACACAGAAGCATCTGGAGTTCAAAAGTAAAATCGCTTAATGAATGCATAGCACATGCCTTATTCATTATGCTGAATCTAGCCCTGGAGTTGGGCAATACATATACTAATTCTGTATTAGGAATGTGATTCTACATTCCTCGTTTAGAAAATAGCATTAAAAAATCAAGATGTTTGGCTAAAAAAAAGCTTTCATACCATTTTGAACTTTCCTAGTATGTTTTTAAAAGCAAGAGATAATCCTTTTTCTCAGCTATTGTGTTTTATTCTGCTGAGGGTGGCTGGCTGTAAAACATTGTACCTCCCTTTAAACTTTTCCATATAACTTGATTAGACAGCAGTAATCTCTAATGCTTTCATGTGCAAATTTAGGAGTGACCCGGAACAAACGAGTTTCCTTCATCGCCATAGCAACCAGGACGATGGAAGAATGCCACTCACCAGGCAATGCAAGGCAAATTTCATCCCTTTGATGTTAATTAACAAATTGCTTTCAGAAAAGTCAATGCATTTTTCTTCTTTAAATGTTTGTGATAAATTTTTAATATGCCTGAAAATGAAAGGGAAATACAGATACATCGGCTACTGACATGTGAAGTGCGGACAACTGCCTTGGCAGGTCACCCATGCACCGGTGCTATGGCAGAGATGCACCGGGAAGGTTTGCATCAACTGGCTGCTCAGAAATCACCTGGGGTGAATGTGGGGACTTGGAGTTAAGGACTGGTGCCTCTAGCTGGTCCAAAGCTCCTTTCTAATGTGCACCGGGATGTGGGCCCTGCTATTAGAAAGTGGTCCACCCAGTTCGAATTGCTGGCATGAAAAAATCGTAGAATACACACACAAAAGGAAAAAAAAATGAAGAAAGAAAGATAAGAATATGTACCTTATCCTAACCCATTTTAATATATTTAGTATGGAAACTATTTCTCATACATATATTTTGCTTGCATAGCTCTTAGACTACTTGTGCTTCTTTTTCCTCTTTATTCTCACACTGTCCTAATGCCTTACAGCGGTTATCTGTTCTTAGTTACAAATTCCTTTAGGGACTACTGAATTGTTCCTAATTTTGTCGATAAGAGAATGCTTGAAAGTTGTGTGATAGCCAAAACCCACTAAGAAAATCTATTACAGTTCCTGAAATGAAGAAAGCCGATTTTCCGGTTAAGATGTTCCTAACCTCAGACTCTTAAACAGGGATGTGGTTTGCCCCTGTCACAAGCCTTTTTTGTCATGCTGGACTACTCATTTGGGTTATAATGTTACTGCAGAGGTGATCTGCACAAGACCAGTAGTGTCAAGTTCAAGTGAAACAACCACAGTGAAAGCTAATGCCCTACAGATATCCAATTGCTATAGTATATTTTAACTGGACTTCATTAATTTAATGCATATCTTCTACTTTCTGATGCATTAGCTTTCTTAAATAAGGCTTTTGATTGCAGAGGAGCTTTCAGTTAGATGGCACTGAAACATAACTTCAGAGAAGAAAGTTCAGGCTCTCTTCTGTTCCCACTTATTACACACATGGACAGCAGAACCTCACAGGGTCACAGGACGTCTGAGCACTGAACAGGTTGCTCAGACATGCTGAGCAGTCTCTGTCCTTGGAGGTTTCCAAGACGAGACTGGACAAACCCTGAGCAAGCCCGTCTGACCCCAGAGCTGCCCCTGTCCTGACCGGGAGGTCTGGACTAGCGACCTCCTGAGGTCCCTCCCAGCCTGAAGGACTGCAATCCTATTACCTGATGTTGTGAAGATGGACAAAAAAAACTGCAAGTTATCAGGTATTATGGCAAAAGGCAAATGAACAAGAAGCAAGTTTAAGAATCCCATATTTTGGATGGCACCTACTACCCCAGATTACCCTTACTTGCAGCTGAACTAAAAACAGTGCTCTGACTGGAGATTAAAATGCAACACTAATCCCCAGCAGTTACATACTAGGAAAACCTACCCTGAGCTGAAAGTTACAAATTTCCCTACTTCAGTGCTATTTTGCACCTCCCCATCACTTAGGAATTGTGTCATAAATTCTTCAGTTTTGTTCTAAAGTGCATTGCAGTGACAGATCCTCCCTACCCATCAATTAAAAAATTTACGGAATAATTTTCCACTTGTCCTGTATTTCTGTATGATCTTATTTAACAGGCTCACTTTTCAGCACAGCAGGAAAAGTCCATTAGATGAGTAAGTCACAGGAATCCCACCAGAATATAATGAAAGACTTCATAGAAGGTAAAAAGTCACCTCCTTACTGCTCCTTAATGACTGAAAACAAAAACATAGGTCTGTAGTCTAAGCCCTGGTTGTAATGCGAAAGAAATAAACCTGGTGTGCTATCTCGTGACTTACTCTGTTTCTCACCTTAATTCACCCTCACATCAGTTACACTTACCTATACAGAATATAATTTTAAAATCTGAATCTGGACCCAGTAAACTGCCAGATATGGGCAATGAAACACCACTCTCCTTCAGTGGGGCAGACGATAAGATTGAACGACAGCAAATATAATGGACTGAAAAATCAGATATGTGAAGACGCGTGAGAACCCTTTGTACCCAATTCAATGGAAAGAGAAGTGTGAGAAGGGAAAAGCCTAACATGAATTCTGAAGTTATTTTCTTTATCAGAATTTTCGAGATATTAGAAATGAGCTTAAAGAGACTCAATGTAAGACTCTAACTTGAAACACATTTAGGTTTGAATTCAGTATCTGAAATCCAAAACCTTTTCATATAGAGATATGGAAAGCATTTCTTTCAAAAAAGTCTTAACATTATGTCCTAAAGAGAACAGGAATTTTGAAGAATCTAAATGTATTGATTTTTTTTTTTTTTTTTTGTTAAAGTTACCTTTTAAAATTTCTACTTCTTTTACATACAAACATATAACAGAATAACTCTGTTTTGACAAGGTCTCCTGGTAAATCAGCTTTGACTGTTTTCTACGAGGCAGGTTTTCAGCATTATCCTTCTGTACTGACTTACATCCAGAGACATACTTCCAAAAAGAAAGGTAGTTCCAGAAAAGCGTAACTATATGTGTGAAAGTTTTTTTCTTTTTAGCCATCTCAGAAGGTATTACTCCTATATGTCAATTAGAAAGTAGGTGGGAAAAATCATGTCTTCTTGGAAAAACAAGAAAATAGGCATATGCAAAACAGTAAATAAAAATAAAATAAACATGAGATTTTGATTTATATTTACTGGAAGTGGCTGGCTTAACTGTGCAACTGCTCAACCTTGTATGTGAGTCATGCTAATGTATGAATTCATTCAATACAGTATGATTATTTTGCCAAGCAATGTATTAGAAAACTCTTACCAGAACTTCCCAGAGAAGCTAGTCATATAAATTCATATATAAGAATGAAAAGAGAAAACAGAGTGTAGTCTAATATGGAGCTACATAAGGATGCATCCTAGTTTCCTAGATATAAACTAGTGTATATAATCTTTGTAGGACTGCTTTCTGAATCAACATACTAAAACAAAATTACTATCAGAACTTATTGGGAAAACAGCTGGAGTTTGAAAAAAAGAACACAGCAGATGTGCTCTGTTAGTCAATCCACATGTTTCCCACGTATCCTAAGCGTCTCAGTACACTCTTGTTATAGGTGCTACAAGAAAAAACACCACATTTTATATGGAGAATACAGAAGATATTGCTACATAAATGAAATTACAAAAGCACTTTTACAAGCATTACAGTATATATTACATATATAGTACTTTCAACAGTACCTATCAGCAATGCAAGTGGAGTCTGACTTACACATTTAAGGACTCACATAAACAGAAATTAAGTATAATAATGGAATACCATTCATGAATGGCAATGTTGAAACATATTTTATACATCTACAATCCACTACCTATAAGATAGAAATTAACCCCAATGTGCAAGGAACAAATGAAGTTCTTGAATGGATCAGATCATTTTAATCTGTCAAGTGACCACTTAAATGAAACACAAAGCATATATCTATTTGCTGCACGCTTTAGTTCACATATGTAAGCTGTAAAATACACACCTGTTACAGAGATTACTAAAAGAACACAAATACGAAGTGCAAAACTTTTCAGAATGGGTAGGCTTTATAATTATTTCAATTCTCATTATTTGTTACCATGCTTGAAACAAACAAACAAATTATATAGGAAATCATTCTGGAATATTAGTATTATGCCTACTGATAGTATTTATTGTTGCTGGTTTATCATGAATACTTGTATACAAAAGCATTAACTGTAGTTTAGTAATAGTGGTTTAGTGTTATGGAAGGAACCGAGCCAAATTCGTGTTGGCAGACGGAGTAAAATTGGTACTCTTAAAGATTAGTAAAGATATTTCAAGCCTAAAGAAGGAGAAATTTCCATAGCACGTTTGCACAAAGATCTGGATACTGTCATCTTCAGAAAAACAAAACAAAACAAAATACAATGAAAAACAAACAAAAACAACAACAACAAAAAGATAACCGAATATTACATTTTTCTATTTTTTCCCCAGTCTTTCTCACACTGAGCAGAAATATACTCTAACTAGTGAAAAGGAGAGGAAGACAGTTCTTGGTAGCACTGAAATTGAGCAAATTGGACTTTAAAGCAAAGCATTTAGATTACATACGCACATTATATTTGCTTATACATTCTAATTCGTTATTTCAAAACTGGTCCCTCAGTATACTTTGTATTTGGGAGATGTTTAGCAGAACAATGCCATAAAATACCTGTTAGGACAGAAGACGTAGCTGTTAGAGCAAGGAAAACAACAACCAAAAAAAACCAACCAACCAACCAACCAAAAAACAGAACAAAAAAATCCACTCTAGTAAAAAGAGAAAGGGGAATATCTGGGTTGTACACGTACAGTTCTCATTAATAAATGTTACAGTAGAGTGTTTAGAGAAAGCAGGCATATCCCAAGTATATAAACAGTCCCCTGAAAATCAGGGGAAACAATTCCGGCTAACAAAGAAACCCCCCTATAGCCAAGAGAAGAGAGGCCTTCATTTGCAATTGGCAACTGAGCTGTCCAATTTTGTATTTTCCCATTATGTTTCCTATTGAGACTCACTATATGCTGCCTATAGTTTACAGCAGAAGGCTGAGGAAAGGCGATTCTGTGTTGACAAAAGAGCAAAAAGAGAAGAAAAGAAGTTGTAATTTTTCCTGCTTGATGGCTGAGCAATCACCAGGACACCTTTCCCTTATTAAACAACAAAAGGGAAATGTGAATATGTAATGTTTATTGGTATTTTCTGTGCTTGGCAAGAAGTAGTTTGCTTCTGAAACTGTGATGTGAAAAATCTCTTCATGCTGGATGGCTTTAGTCTATCGGCACCCTGATGAGCACTAAGAAAGAATCACAGAAAGACCTGACATCAAATTGGCTGCCAACACCACCCTCACTTTACTATAGTACAAAAAAGAGGAAAACAAGGATATGCATGAACAGTATGGGTTTCTTTTTCTGTGCTTGGTATCAAGTAAGTTGCTAATATGTTTGTGATATGAAAACATTTCACACATACATCAGTGCTTCCAGGCACCCAATTGAGACCATAGCAACAACAGACTTCACTGCCATGCTGCAGGGAATGACTTTCCTTTTGCTTGCTCTAAGCCCTTTTTAAAGCAAAATCAGTGACCACTTGTCTATCCATCAGTGTGCTTGTCTTCTCTCCATGCTCACCTTCAGCCCATTTCAGAAATACGGAACTTGCTTATTCCTGACTACCTCAGAGAAAACAGAAGGTATAATAGCCTTTACAATAATCAGTAACAATTCAATCTTTTTATTGTCTTAATTTCATACTTTTTTAAAAAACTTGTAATAATGCACAACATTCTGTCTAATGCATAATATGAAACGCATAATGTAAAAAAAAAAAACAGATGAGGGGACAGTGTGATACAGACACTTGCTTGACATTAAAAAATTTGAGCATATATATTATTCCTATTCTGTGATGTTTTGCTTATATAAAACATTCCCTATGTGTTTAAGCAGGTAAGTACGCTATGTGCTGCTTTCACTGCACTAGCTCTAAATAGATAATTACTTATCATAACTGTGCTAGAGAGATGTGCATTCAGAGACAGCGCAGACCAGAAAAAAAAAACAACAGCCCTCACTTACTGATACAAGGGTTGCACATCCACAACAGACTTATGCTGGCTATTTATTGTTTGTTTTTTATATAAATATACACATATATATAATATTCTTACTTTACTGTGAATCGTTTGACTTCATATTTTATATACAGCCAAACATATTCTATTTATAAGAAATTTCTGTTTAATTCATCAAGAGATTTATTTGATATAAAGATGAGAAGCCTAACAGAAATAAAATATACTAATCTGTCCAATGTTTATTAAATACAGTTATGTCCACAAATAGATACTTCAACTTGAAGATGTGCTGCCAGTGAGATATATTTTCATTAAACACATTTCCTAAATGTTCAAAGAGTCAAAACACTAAAACTGCAATAATTCTAAAATTCTGTATTTTTTCCCTCAGATGCAGTTACTTATTTTTGCCTATTCCTCTGGTCACATTCTACCTAGAGTAAGAGCACAACAGCATGCTGTGCTGCAGACAATACAAGAAAATATCCCCAATAGGCGTTAGGTTTTCTTTTTCATTTTTTATATCTTTTTTTTTTTATTATTATTTTTATTTTAAGATTTCAGTCTTAATATTTTGACATTTCAGAGTGTAGCACAAAGACTGTTTGCCTATCAATGTCACATTGAGAATAAAAACCACCTTTGTGTATTTGTCCACTGGATAATCACAACAAAATAAATTTGAGCACTGTAAGTCAAATCACTTAGAATTTAGCAAAGAGCTCTTGTCCTTAGGCAGGTTAACACAAAACTTAACTTGTGATAGTCTTACAGTAGCTGAGAAATTATATACAATATCCTGTAGAAAACATTCATCTGTTTTACAAGCAGAGGTTCCCTGAGCGTGTCAATGCGTGCCTTCCATGGATTGCCTTTTGAAGATTTCCAGTTTCTAAATAACCACTTTTTTTTTTTTTTTTTTTTTCCTATAGTAACAATATGATTCTAATAACTGTTTTACTGCTTACATTTAAGGAATTATTTTTCAGTAATAATGGCATTAGCTTATTGAACTTGAACTTAGCATACCAAAAAAGTAGAACTGGGGGAAGCTTTACATTCATTTGGCCTGCACTAAGGCTTGCATGTTTTTAGGCTGCAGTGTATGAGCAGCATCAAGTGCTACTTATTCACTGCTAAGCTGATATAATACATTAATCTCCCCCTCCCCCCCCCCCTTTTTTTTTTTTTCTTTCTAAAATATGTCAGCAAAGAAACATCAGAGCATTGAGTACTACATGTGACTTTCAGCCAGGCAGTCCCTATATTCTACATGCTTTTTACACCTCTGCTCACTTATCGGTTGTGCAAGTCATACAGGTCTTTAGGATATAATCTCCCTACTATATTCAAAAAAAAAAAAAAAAGGAAAAAAAAGGAAAAGAAAGAAAAAAATTAAACAGAAGTGATGTCAATGCATTACAATGTCAAAGTCCGTCAAAGTCCTGTTTCATGTTGGTCAAGATGGCTCGTCTCACAGTGTTTTCTCACTTTGATGTCAGGGAAGTATGATTGTGCTGTACTCTCTGAAGTCTGTTCCCTTAACAAGCATTTTGAATTTTATGATAATAAAATAGGGAGGGGGAGCAATGAGGTTCAAAGCACATAGCATACAGGAATGCTGCCATAAAGCCAAATAAGCTAACTCCAAAGACTAGAAGCAGAGTGCTACACCATAAGGATGCAGATATTTGATTCATTCTGAATGTTAAATGACAATCCTCCATTTCAGCACTTGGTCTTGCAAACAAGACAACTGAAAAGAGAAATACAAAACCTAAACAAAAAAAAAAAAAAAAACCATGTATCTCACTACTTTATATGATAATGGTTTATAATTACAAACATCTTAGCATGAATTACACTTTATTGTAATCCTATACACAATATATGATTTCTTCTGCTGTTTTTTCTTTGAAGCAACATCCTAAAAATGATCTGCCGTCACTGTCATTACTCTCTGTCAGTCTGGGAGAGTTACGAGAAGCGCAAGCAGTGACAGGGACATTAATTTGTAAAAGGTTTTGCTCTAATGCGACAAAATCCGTTTAATTCTCCTTTTGAAATAAAGTGGGAAGGCAAAACCATATTAACTTCTCCCTACTGATAGTTCATGCCAAGATAGCAGATAGCCCTTATCTTTGGGCCACCCTGACCTCACAGTCACCCATGCTGTTTCCAGGGGAATTGCTATCTGCACTAGAACATGTAACTCACCTATCTAATATCAAATATATACAGCAGATATATAGATCTCTTGCTTTTCCTTCTATGTACACAGTATTTAAGCATTATTAGAGTCACTCCCCAAAATATTCAAGAACATTACTCAAAAAATGGCATATAAGAAAAAAAATTGTATATTGCTGAGAGAAAAATCTACAAATGTTAGGCTGACCTCAGAAACTTGCAGTATTGGAACCCAGCTCTCCTCGTGTGACAGGCATGCCCAGCCAAGTTGCAGGCAAAGAGCCAACTCCACAGCCATGCATTACTGTGTCAGCAAACACGAATAACAGATTTGTCCAGTAGGAACAATGGATGACTGCATGTTCCCCAACCCTGTATTTCAAAGACCATTTGCGGGGAGGGCAGCTTCTCCACATACAGCTGATAGGAAGCACCCCAGCCTTCCCAGCACCTTAAGGAGAACCATGCATGCAAACAAGTGTGCAGGTGGCCTCTTGCCAAGCAGCCTCCCGTGGGGCTCCCCAGTGTGGAGGGGAGCTGGGATTGTTAACGGCCGACGTGGGCACTGTGAGACAAGAGGGTAAGGATGGATGGATGCATGAGAACACATTAGGACAGAGCTGGGAATCTTATGCATACCAAAGTCACAGAAATCCCCAAGTCATAGGGTAATGAAGGGTAGAAGTTCACCCAGACATTATCTGCTAAGATCTTTTAAAACAAGGGTGTAGTTGTCTCATGGTCAACTTCTGTTCCACTAGGAACCCAGATCCTCCCTGGGGGACCCTCCTCTTGCCTTTCTCCAAGACGGGTGTAGCATTTGCTTTGGCCTGCAGTCAGGAACCTTCCCATTTCACTACAGTGTTCCCAAGACAGTAAATGCAGCCCTACAATAACATGAGCCAACTCCCTCCACACCTCTGACTGCATCCCATCCAGTCCCAAGCTGCTGCTGTACAGCTGAAGATCTATTGTATCACTTATAAAAAATATTGGAAAGGATTTGGCACACATATAACTGCACATTATGTTAACATAACACATAATCCCAGATGGGTTCACAGCCAGAATGAGAGGCAGACAGAAATGATTGCCGAAAAGAGGACACAAGACTTGAGATGTCACTAGAGACAGCCTGCACAGTTTTTTCCCCTTTTTTTATTTGGACAGGGAGCACAAACTCTCCCACCTACAAGGAGAATCACATCTACAGGATATGACACTGCGTGGCCTCTGCCGCTGGGTGAGGCAAATATGAAAATGCTCAACCAGAGCCTGGGAAGGTGGGAAGGGAGAGGAGGGAAGAGGTGTGTTGTAGGAGTGTTTATATAAAAGACTACAGCTGCTGATTGTCTATGGATATATGGGTGTGTAAGAAATTGTGTGCGTTATACATGCACAACAGCAACAGGGTGCTTAGGTCATCTTTTACAGAAATGAGGTAAAACAAATCTACACCTCCTTCCTCTTGTGCTCTGCTGATCAGTGGGGGATTCACCCACAGGGTGAGCATGGGAGGAGTGTCTGGGAGCTTTGGCATTCTCCTGAGGCTGAACACATCCTGCTATTCCAAGGCAGCAACATTTCTGAGCTGATGCCATGCTTCTACCATTGCTTGATACACCGCTGCTTTGGGTTTTGATAGAAGATTTTAACAGAGACGGTCCAAGGGGCCATAGAATCACACACCTGGTTGCATAAGCTTCCCCCAGAGGAGTGACAGATTTTAGTGCCTCAGGAAAATTGGAAAGGGCACAAATAGGTGACAACTACATGAGGAATTTTCACAGAGCAAATGACATGTAATGTCCTGAAAGAAAAATCCTATCTGCACTCTCCTGTGCTTTCCACACTCTAAAATTGGATCCCAAACTTAACTGAGGGCAATTGTCTAACAGACTAAATGTAGAAGTGCTTAAAATGTACTAGATCCTGCAAAATATCCCGTTTGCAGAAATTTAAAAACAATAAAAAAATGATAAAAACAATAAGGGTGTGGAGTTGTGAGAGTCCATTGAAATTTGTTTCATCTGCTCTTGTTTGAAAAAAAAGCATTACATATTCCCAGCCATGATTTTTTGATGTTTCCCAATAGAAGGGATTATATAATTGTGTACATGTTATTATCAATGACACCGCTATGCTATGGAACTGCTGACAGTTTAAACTTAATTACAGGCGGCAGCTTATGAAATAATTATAAAGAAAAGATTGGACAGCAACCACAGTGATTTCATGCTTCCTCTTCATGTGTGTTTAGCACAATATCATTGAGTCCTTTGACTTTAAAAAATAATGTGAGTTATCAATCAGATGGCACCACTGTAGACTGGCAGGCTGAGTTGTTGAACAAAACAGTATCATGTAGCATTTGCCACTCGTAGTCCATGTCTTTGCAGTACCCTTCTCTGCGGTCTGTAAGACTGGCTGGTGGCCATGTAATGGCCACTGCCAAAATAAGTACTAATTAGCAAGCCAGGTTGACAGGCTGTTCAGCCAGGGCCATACCGCTTATTGAACAATGGACTTCCATAGCAGAATATTCCCTTGTCCCTAAAGATCTGGATTGAAAAAGCAGAATTTGAGCGCAAGGATCTTGCCTACTTGATTTCATTCTATGGCATTCATTTCCAGCCCCAGTGAAATTCCCTCCCCTCCATGAATTCACTAATTAAATTGCCAATGGCTTTGATACTGATGCTACCTCACTCCAGGGAGAATTTGCCTGGCTCTCCGGAGATTATTTTAATGTGTTCCAACTTAAATTGGTAGACACTTTTTAACCTGTTCCTTCCTGATTCCATCTCACCTTTACCTTATTACTATTAGTGCATTAAGCCTGTAACTATTATCTTTTTAGTGAAGGGCTAACACAAAGTAGCTATTAAGCTTTTTAGCTTGCTACATAGCATATACATTTTTTTCTTCCATCCTCTTAAGTAGAGGACCCAACAATTCCTTTTGTTACTCTCTGGCTTCTTACGCATTTTAAAAGCATGCTTTTTCTGCCTTTTACATAGTTTGCTAATGGTACCTCATTTGGAGCCTTTGCCATGCTGACTCTTTCTTCAGATTCATCCCCTCCAACCCAATCCCCCCTCCTGTAATTCTATTCTCTTGTTATGCAGCTACAGTTTGATTTTTCCAAAAACGCTGAAGGATGTGTGTTTTTTTAAATATATATATATATCCTTTCTGGTGGAGAGAACAGGGAAGGAAGGTTAGGAGAATATAGTATATTAATCACTGCATCATACTGGTTCTGTGTACCCTTTATCTTAAATATATCTTCTTTCTGTTTTCAACTAGATATGTCAAAGTCCTTTGTGGTGAACAGCATTAATTGCAAATGTACTCCTCTTTTGTCCCTCTCACAAGCTGCTTATGATTTCTCAGACTACACATGCTTGCCATTTCAATAGCCAGTCACTTTCATTCTAGTTTATATATATATATATATATATATATAAACTGTCTGATCAAATAAAAAATAATCTAAAGTCAAAGCTGTCATACATTTTAGTTTACTAACTATGCTAAAATTTATGGCACTTTTAGGATCAGGAGACTTTTTTCATAAAACATGTAGAGTGTTTCAGAGCATCTGTACATTAACATCCACACAGAGACACTTTGCAATTTGTATTTCAGACAGACTTTGTGAATTAATCATTAGGTTTTCATTACGTACTCAGCTCTTCAGTGAGATGTTGCACCTTAATAATTATGTTGCCTGTAGAATCGGGCAACAGAGACTGATTAACAACCCACTGAAATTTCACGGCATTGTATTATCACCTAGAATAATTCAGACTGGAAAGGACCTCTGGAAATCATCTGGTCCAGCCCCTTGCTGAATGCAGGGCTCACCTCAAGGTTAAATTCAAGATCAACATAAAATACCCCGATCCTTCAGGACTTCAAGGTCATGTGTGAATGAAACATCTCTGAAAACCCAGCTATGCCATTGGAAAAGACAAGCCCAATGAAGACATAACTGGTGATCCCTAATACATCACCAACCTTTTACTACTCTTTAAGCTCTCTTCTCTTCAAGAGTCATTAATGCATCCACATTTTCTCTGGCATTTCTGGAGAATTTTCCAACACTGTCTCTGTGTGCCTACTATTTCTGAGGTTTTCTGAGATAACTGAAGGTCATGCCCATTCGTCTAACTATAAAAGTTTTTTGAGATTTTTTTTTCTTGATTTACTTGTTCATCCACAAGTATTTTTTTTTTTCAATTTTCCACCAAGTACAGAATTATGAGAAAATTACATACAGCTCATTTAATAATCTGTTCTTGTTTAGAGATCCTTTTCTTTCTCAAAAGTGCTATTCTCCTTTTATTTAACCACATATTCCTATTACACTATTTTCAGATGTATTAGACTACACCTTTTAAATTCTAAACCTACAGTCAGAATGTCTGATGGATACTGAGAACTACATATTTTTCACAAGGAATAAAAAATATACATATATAGCTATATTCTATATATTTCTAAAAGTCTCAAGTTTTACAGAAAAGATAAACAGCACCATAGATTCAAATTACACTATGCAATAGTCTAAAACATTAAGAAACACCACCATATTTTGATAGATAATGTGCTTGTTAGGAGTTTACATATAACGTGATTATGATCAGAAAGATGTGTAGCTTAATACAAAAACTACAAAATCACATAATAGGATGACAAAACACAAAATGAATCACATACAGCACTATAGTTTAAGGGACTGATTTTCCTCTACATTACAGTGATATAAATCAGGAGCAATTCCGTGAAATCAGTGGAGATGCAGTGCGTGTGAGAAATGAATCAAGTCCAACGTTTCTTTAATGTACTCACCATTTCTCTTCCCTGCTAGCAGACTTCCCCTCCATTCTCCCCAGATAGAAGGGACAGAGCTGAAAATTATCACCTATTGATGATAATGACAACTAATAGTACCCCCCTATCATACTAATAATTTAAAATGCTATTGTAATCTTTCATAAGCTGCTACATGTAATTAACAGATGGAGAGAAGAAAAATTACAGGCAAAATATTGAGCAGAACTACATATGCAGACTTACTGCTGAACTTGTTTGACACAATCTGACGTTTCTTGGTGAAAGAACAAAGTAATTCCAGAAAGACTTTGGGAGGCAACCTCTATGAATCAAAAGCAAAGCAATCATTCAAGAACATATCAAAAGGAGCAGGAAAACAATAAAGAGATAGATAGATAGATAGATAGATGATATAACAATACAAGACTGGGTTCAAGAGATGTCTTATGACTAAATCATGTCCTTTTCCCATATTCTGCAAGCTTTCCTGAGTCCTTAGCTTTGTCACAGCCTCCTTAGCCAAGTGCAAGTACAGGACAACTGGACATACAAGGTGTGTTGTACACAAGCCAGTTCAGCAGATGAAAAACTACACATCTTTTGCTATAATCAAAATTAAAGGGCTTTTTTTGATTATTTTTTGATTATTATTATTTGTGTGTGTGTGCTTTGATGTCTGCAGCCTGTGAAAGTGGAATAAAGGATATCAAACATGCTGTTAAAGAACCAGAATCCCTGGGCTTACAAATTACAGAGACCAAGCATTCACTCTTGCCACATGCCGATGAAATGAAAGCTGTGTCAGTGCTTTGTGCCGGTCCCGCTCCATAGCAGTACTGTCCGAGTTACTAGCCGTGCTTGCTGTGGAATTCTGATTTTTCTGGTCTCAGCTCCGGCTTTCACCAAAGTAACTGCTGTCGAAAGTTGCTACAAAAAAATTCTCTTGGAAATAACACTGGAGTAATGTCCTAAGAGAGGTATTTGTCATTAGAGATCGCAACTTGTGTAGGAGTTGTAAAAAGCAATGCTGTTAACATTGCAGTAATTAAAAGAATCAGCCTTATCTCTTTTGTTTTGCCACAAAAATGCTAGCTTTCTACTCCTGGCATCCAGCTAAATCTTACCACTATATCACTTCCTTTTTTTTCCCCTCTAGATTATCACATTACTGCTGTTTTGGCATATTATTGGTGTTAAATAGTGCACAACTTGCCCTATCTATTAAAATATTCTATATAAAACAATGGAGAAAAGAAAGACATACAAATTACCATAGCATCGCATCACATAATCGCAATAAGCTGAATTTCAGCAGCGCTGAGTCAATTCCTGTGTGCTCTGACAGTGCCTGATCTTCCCTGGCAGATGGGGAAGCTGGAGGACACACGTAACCTTTTCTTTATGCGCACTTTCAAGTGCTTATTTGAGGAACAGAAAAAATCTCAGTGCACAAGGCAGCATTATCCTAGAGCAGATAGTAGTACTAACTATCCCTGCCTGGTCTCACCTGTAACAAACATACCTGCACACTCTACAAGGGGCAGCGCCAGCCCTGCTCCCTCCTGTTCCATGTCTCAAGGCTGCTGTGGGCTCTGTGAGCTCTGTCTGGCCTTGCTGCGGGTCACAGTTGAGATCCCATTGTTCACAAACTGCAAGTGGTCCATGACCAAGCTGGCATCACATGGTACTGGCTGTGTCACGATGCTCGGGCAGTAGACAGCCATCTAAAGACTGAAATTCTATCTTTTATTCAATTAAGCTCTTTCTTTCATTAAAACAACCACCTTGACAGTGGGCATCATCATTCCAACCTAGCTCCCAAGCAGTGATTTCAGGCTTTGAAAGGACCAGCTCACGTGCTGGCGCAGCACCACTGTAGCAGCCCTTTCTGGCAAGCCCTCAAGCGAGTCAGGGGCTGCTAACAGCACAGCCACCCGTGCGCTTCAGCCCCATGCTGTGTCCAAGCCCAAGCCCCTGCAGCTGGGGTCACACTGCCTCCATCGACTGGGTGCTTGGGCAGCACGGTTTGAACCAGTTCCGTGCTGACAACTTGAGACATGAAGGACACGTGCAAGGAGTCTTCTCTGTCTCTCTGGATTGGTTTGAACTCTGCTCTCAGAAGTGACAGAAGATGAGTTTTTCTCTCTCATCTGACTTCGTGCCAGTTTCACACCACGGTCTTAAACAGAAGGTATAACAGAAACTGTTTCTCTACTTTTTTAAAGGTATATTCCCAATTCTCTGCTCATTTTAGCTACCGGAGTTGAGAAAAGGGATGATAAAGTTGGCAAGAGAAGAGTGGAAATCAAAAAGGAAATAAGGAAAGTAAATAATATTATAAAGTGATTTGAACTAACGTATCATATTATTTATAAATTATAGTGAATATTCACTATGATATATTTGAAAAGATGCCATTAAAAGAACTTCATGAATGGAGAGGATGTATAGGCTTTTCATCAGAAAAAGAGGACATTTGTATTAAAAGAAAAAATGTCTCAAGTCATAGTTGGAGGTGGCAGAAAATTTAGCTCACTTATTAATAAGAGAAGTTTAATTCCCATAAGATTCTTCTTCCAGAATCGTAGGCAGAATTTTAAAGGGGGGCACTTGTTTGTATTTCAGAGTAGCTACTCTCACTTTTGACAAAGGCAAAGTGGTCCTAACAGTTTCTAGCAGTCTCACTAAACTTTTTTCCACATGATAAACTCCAATATAAATACATTATAAACTTAATGCTATCAATTTTATTTGTCAGCAATTCCGAAAACACTTTGTACTACATGATATTTCTCAGTCACAAACTGAAATTATTAACATGAAAAATACAGCAATAACTCTAAGCTTTAAGAGGGTAATGGCATAATAGCAGAAGGAAAGGGAATTCAGTGGAAACAAAATGAAAGCACTTCTACAAAAATTATTAAAGTACAAAGGAGTTTTGCAATATACTGGGGGGAAAATTAAGCATTGCCAACAAGTCACAGGTAGACAGTAAAAGAGAGAAAGTAAAATTGTTGCCAAAAGGGAGTGATAATGGTTTCATATCTATAATTCATTTATCTCAAGGGATGGAACATTACGTAATGTGGTGGCATTGCTGCATCCTGCTTCATTACCAAGTCCTACAGAGTATGTTCTGCATTCATAAGTTGGGATACTGTACAAAACACAGACACTTTGTAAATTACTGACTCACATTTTCCTGACAGTGTTGAATGCTCTCCTGGTTTGAAGTTCAATTTCAAACCAGTGGTAAGACAGGGTGAGAGTCTGAGCGACAGCGCAATCATCATTGTGTGGGCCAATCACAAAGACTACGATTAATCACACCACTGTTGAAAGAACAAAGAATAAAAGAGCAGATACACTTCCCACTTGATTATTAGTTTGAGGTAACACAAAGGGTGAGGGAAGTTTGAAGGAGACACAGATTAAATGGCAGTAATAAAAATTGGCATAGATGAACTATGGGACTCAGAACGGGGAGGTGAGAATTGGAAGAGTTCAGAAGGAAGAGCAATTGAACAAGGAAAAAGAGAGAGTCTGAGAGCATGCTGCAGAACACTTGGCACATACATGTCAAATGAAGGAAAAAAGGATGGTGAGAACCCAAAAATAAGGTCAAAGAAACAGAGCTGAATGCTAATGAAAGAGGAAAGAAAATTCAATTTGGAAAATGAGGTATTATTGGAGAAAGGGTTAGAGTTCTTCTAAAAGAACTGGGAATGAATGCTAGAATTTTAAGCACAAGTTCAACACACGAGTGAGAAAGATGGAGGGAAATGAAGTATGGAGCAGCCAAGAGAAATTTGACAGTGCTACCTAATCTGAATTAAGAACACACCTTTCATTTTCACAAAGCATGAATTCTTAGAAATGTCTTTCTACATATTATCTCACATTTTCCTATTGGAAGTGCAATTGTCACTCATCACAGTAAACACTGTGACTTTCCCTCCTTTCAGCCCAACCATCAGTACACCTGTGGGGTATCCCTGTTGCTTCCAAGACGTGTATGGTTTTTATGCTCCTACAACTCTATTAAGTGTGATCCCTTCTGTGGCCTTGAGAGCTGGGTTGGGTCAAGACTGCATAATCAGGAATGCTTCTTGAAGTGGCTGCTTTCCAGGCCCGGGGGCCAGGAAGAAGAGAGAGACCGGCCTTGTCTCTATGGCCTTTCAGAATAAACTGTTGAGCCACAGAAGATGTAACGGACTTGTGCTTTTCCACAGTTTGGCATCATGGTTTTTCACTCAATGCCCACTTCACTCAAGACCACAAACGGCCTCAGAAAATCTCAAGGCCAGCAGGGAAGTCTGCGGAAACACTCGCTGTGCTGGGTGCAGTGGAATCGGTGAAGCAGCCAAGCTGAGACCTCTCACACCCATTTTGATGTGTCACTGCAGCACTTTACAAAGCAGTGAGAAGCTGGCATGTATTTAGTGGTAACGTATTTGGAAATTAGCAAAAACAGGGCAATGCTAATATTCTGACTAGCTGAGCAACAACATATAAGGCTTAAAAGCCTTTATTTCTATTAATTTAACTCTTAATAATGGCCCCCACCCAGTGTCTCACACCAGGTCTGAGATAATCAGAGATACTCAGAAAACTGGAGTCAGCACTGTGGGAAAACAACTGGAACTGGAAATAACTGACTTTGAACACTCTGTATTTCCCACCCAAGTATGGCAAACTATACCCATGTACTATATTATCTAGAATTTAGAAAAAAATAACAGATCAACCGAGCATTTCATGAGCTGGAGGACCTGATGCCAGGCTAGGAACAACTGCAAGAAGCATGGCAAGACAGCGCGTGCTAGCAGACCTAAAGCCAGCACTCGCCTCACACAGAGCATTACCGTCTCATGGTCAGCCCAAGGTCTGCGCAAGCCAATTGCTCCTTTGCTTATCGATCTAAAACTCTGCCTTCAAATTGCTTCTAGCTTTTCTTAATTGCTACCTTCCTGTAACCACTTGACAGTTTGACAGAGACTGCATTTCTGAGTAATTTTTCCTTTTTGTTTAGTTAGAGTGAGGTTTAGGGTGTGGTTAATGGAACAAAATTGGGAAGAAGCAATTTTCCTTGGAACAGGGTATTTTTTCAGTATCTTTTAGAACCATGGATGTACAGTCATACAGAAGTGGAGGGGTTAATAATTACTACAAATAACTGGCATTAATTCTTAGTGGGAGCACCTTATGATTTTGCCTGGGAAGTTCAAATCCTAGAATCCAATCCCACAGAAGAAGGACCTGGATTTCATAGTGGACTTGAACCTCATGCAGAAAACAAAAACACTGTAACTTACATCACAGTCTTTTATGGTGTCATCAGAGCAGACAAAAGGGATGGGGAGATCCAAAAGATCAAACCGAATACAAAACATGAAGCACTTGGCTCCCTTTCATTTTCTTGTATTTTACAGCATGGCCCTGGTTATTGTCACACCAATCCAGTGAAGTACCCAAGTGATTGGTATGTTATATATTAACAACATTTCAGCCTGCCACTTCCATGTGCACTTGAGCCTGTCGCTGCGTGCTTGTTGTCATCCGGTTGTGTGTCCTAATCAAAGACAATAGCATAATCAGGGTTTCTTGTTTTAATCTGTATTTGATTAATGTGTATGTCTGGACTGAAAAGTCATGCAGAAATATTGTGTTTGAAGCACAGGAGGTTTAGCAGGCATTACCACCAGAAGTGAAAGACTGCTAATTGAATACTTCCCAATAACTTATTGATTCTAATCAAATCTGCCTAAAGCAGCATGCCAGGAGCAACATCAACAGCAACGTACATGTACAAGCAACAATAGGTAATGGAGAAACAGTGTTGAAAGAAATAAAGACACTTCCTTTCATGCTTTTTCAAAGAACTGAACTGAATTCAAATTCTGATCAGTATTTGTCCAAATATATATTTGACAAGAAGACACCTTAAATTACAAGAATGAGAATCAGATTTTTAAAATTGCTATCATTTTAAGCATTTTGTTCTGTTAAAAATCAGCAGAGCTCAAGGGAAACCCATTAATGAATGTCCATATATTGGGGTTAATAAAAAGCTCTCACTGAAAACTAAGCTATCAGTTTTCCTGTAGACAGAAGGCGTAAAAATAAGAATGCTTAAAGAGCGTTTTGATCAAACATATCCCCTCAGATAAGGGAAAGCTGCACAGAACCATTATCTTGACTGACATGATAAGATAATATGTATTGGTCAAAAATGAATACTTCCAGGAAGTCTTGTTTCATACATAGAAATAAAACATTATGGCAAGTTTGAGCTGTTGTAGTGATGAATTGCTATTAATTTCAGATAAATCTTTGACAACTGTTGGAGTATTTTGCTGTGTATATTTCCAGTGTGCAATGAGCTAGGGAGGCTATAGTTTAGATACACGGTGGTTGGTGGTATAAAGAACGACTGTATGCAAGAGACCCTCTGAAGAGAACACCTTGAAGTACTGCAATGGATTTTAGAACTGACATTTTTAGCTTTGTACCTGGATCTGTGACTATGGTATGTTCAAATATGCTCTTTTGTCTCAGATCAAATGATCTAAATTGCCTTCAACTGAGTTAGTGAAAAAACTGTCACTGTCATCTTGGGAATTTTTCCCACCTTAGAATAAAGGACAATTTTTTACAGTTTTTTAAAGCCACTCCATGTTGACTGTTCAGTGGAATTGTTGTTTCCAGGAAATCCCTATGGATTCCTTTGGATATTAATATTCTTTACTGTAGTTCTTTCAAAAACTGACAATGCTTCTTTTTCTCCCCCCCCCTCCTTTTTTCTTGTAGTAGAACTGACAAACTGGTAAAATCTCTAAAGATATTGCTGTGAATATATTGCACGCAAGAGCCTGTTGGCTTTATAAAATTAGGAATCTTTAAGAACTGATGGATAGGAAATTGCAAGTATTTGAAATGTCACAGGAATCTTTTTAGAATCTCTATCAGCAGTAGTGACTACACGACTTTTAAGTAGAGTGACTCAGTCCTGTCAGCCTCTGCAAGTTATCTGGAGATCACAGCGCTGCCCAGAGTCTTTCCTGTCATCTCTATCCTTGTCACGTCACCTACACCAGCAAGTGCTCTTCCAAAAACATCTTCCCCTTGAATCAAGCAGGAGGATACTTAGATCAAGTTCCTAGCTGGAGAGATCATTTAGTGGTTTTCATGCAGGTCGTCTTTACTCAAGCAGCAAAGCAAAACAGTTTTACCAACAATGACACTGCCACCCTCACAGGAACTGCTGCAGTCTATGTGTCCATCAGCTGTACTCCTGGGCTTGCTCACCACAGCTGCCTTCACAGCAAGTCTGTGCTGCAAGCTGCTGCACTGTGTATGCACTGCAAAGCATGTTTGTGATTATCCTGATCACGTGTTTGCATTACAAAGGGTGTATCCTCGCCATGCTTGGATTATTTTAATTTACCCATGAATTTACCTAATTGCAGCTTGTGAATATATAACCTGCAAATACATAAGCATAACCTGCAAGAGCAAGGCTGCCTCTGGCCAGTCAAGATGACCATTATTCACCATTTCCAAATAGTTACTGCAGACAACCTCATGCTCCAGTACAACCAGATGGTCAGCAACCTGGAACACAGGTGCCAGGGCAAAAGCACAGCTGAGGCACGGGGCTGGACTGAGGCATCGTCAGCATGGGGCCGGGCTGAGGCATCGTCAGCACGGGGCCATGAGAAGCAGCTGTTTGCTGCTCCTCGCCCCTGCTGCAGACCAGACCCAGCCATGCTGAGGGACAATGCTGCCCCGCTTATCAACCTGAGCCTGTGCAAAGCAGCACTTCTCACCTTCTGCTACTCCTCTTTTCCAGCACACAGTGAGCACACGTGTTTGGGAAAGAACCCCATGATCTGGCACAGTGCCCTTCTGACCACCCAACTTGGCTGCAAAACCTGCCTGGGGCTCCTCTGCAGTTCGAGACCTGAGGATCCTGTCTGCCGGCTCCTTCACCTACTGGAGACAGCCAGAAAGGAACATAAACTCGCTCTCTTTCTGTTGCATAGTCTCAAATCAACCTCTTTTGTCACGAAAAGCAAAGCCACTCCACTTCACTCTTAGGGACTGACAAGACAAACGTTGTAAGTATCAACAACTACAATAATAACTGGTTACGTATTATTGTATGCTAGCATGAATTAATAATACCAGTTATATACCAACTTAAGCATTTTAGTCAAGTATTACTGATCTTTGTTACGGTGCTAGCTCAGTTTTATTGCTGCACCAGATTTCAAGTTAGGAATACCGAAAAAACTCTTAAAAGCTTTCCACCTGCTAAGAAGAGCAGGCATGGGGGTACATCTCACAGCACTCACCTCCTTCTCTCTTCTCCCCAATTCTCTACATCCCCAAATCACCCCAGCCCTTTACTCCTTGCATTTTCTGTCATACCACAGAAATGATGAAGCATCAGCACACTGCCAGGATTTAACTCTCATTTTCTGAGTTGCTAGCCCTGAAGAACACTTTCTCATATGAAAGCAGTGCTGATTTGTGTCATGCAGCTCAAGTCCCTCACCTCTCATTTCACTGCCACAAGGGCCACATTTACAAAAGGAAAGCAATTAGTGTTAGGGAAGATCAGTGTCAAGTGAAGTGTATGGCTAATCACACCCACTTGTGCCAGCCAGCAAAACTAGCAGCAGCAGAAGCAGCAGCAACACATGCTATAATTGATTTATGAGGTTCAGTCTATAGAGGAGGAAGGTGTTTCCTAAACAGATGCCATTCCTAGACTCGTCAAACGCTCTTTTTACAGATACAGCAAATATAGATTATAATTGAACTAGCATTAAGGAAATGAAAATATTAAGTCATGCTGTAAGCCTGAAAGAGAATGAGACAGAACTGTAAAGAACACTTGGGAATTCTTTCTTCCACAAAAAAACCAACAACAACATGTTTATGTCATCTAGACACTAAGTAGATTTCTTTGAGAAAAACTGTTATATTATCAGAGTAAACATGTCAGTCAAAAACAACAACCAGCAATTTACAAAAATGATGCTCGATTATTTAACACTGGAATAGTAAGGTTCCATGGGAAGAAATGTTTTTATTTACATGCAGTATCTAGAAGAGTTTCAGGCTGAGACTGAACAACCATAACAAATATTAAGAGTTTTGTTAAATTCAGCTAAACTCCCCATGCCTAGTAGTGAATTTTTAATTGTGTTTGATCATAGTTTCTCTGTGTGGCTCACTGATAGAGCCAACTCCTCATTCTGTGTGTCTTCCAGGAGACAGAGGTCTTCTAAAGAGAAGAGAGATCGTTGCCTATAGAGAAATAAGGCAAATGTTTTAAGTGAACTGGGATCTAGCACTGCAGATTCTCGAGTACTCCAATTTATTTCACTGTGCTCAGCACATCACCTGATTAGACTTCAAATCATTAAATATACTTGCGCACAAAAGGAAATGATGGAATTACACATTGCTCCCCAGTTATTGAGGTTTTCATTACTGCAGGTTAATTTTCTCATTGTACTTCTGTGGGGTTTCTCCTAACTTAACATTCTTTTAAGGTCGCCTGTGTTGAGGGAATTATCTTGTTTTTCAAAGCAAATTTTAGCTGATTACTAAGTATTTACATACTGTAATTTGAATGTCTAATTATACAATTAGTGTAAATACATGTAATATGGTTTATTTTTCACAAAAGCTGATAAGGTACATTGCTTTTTGCATTCTGGTGTTACAAGATTTTCATTGCTTGTAATACACAACCCAAAAATTCACACTAAAAGCTTCCAGTAAAAGCTGCTTACTCATCAATCAACACTTTCCAAACAATTTGAAACACACTTCTGACAAAAGCATAGAAAGTGCTGTTCTGAGGTTTTCTCCCTTTCCATAAAGCAAAAAGGGACATCTGCCTCATTGCTAAAGACTAGAGAACCCAACAACACCTTCCACTCACAAAAATTAGCAGTTGCCTTAAGCTGTTATATTTCTTCCTTGCAAGGGTTCATTATAAGATTCCCTCTACCTTAAACTACCTAGCACTGCATGAAAAGTCACCTATTGACTCCATTAATACATTGCTGCTGGCCTAAGAGACATCTTCATGTAACATGTATTGACATTTGTGATGATACTCTTGATAAAATAAAGAAAAGAGCACTTGGAAAGATGAGTGGAGAAGGCATCCCTCTGCTTTTAGAGCTGCCTTCTTTTTTTTTCTTTTTTTTCTTTTTTTTTTTTTTTTAGCAGCTATAGATAATAACTTCCTAATTAGCAGGCAGGGAAGTGTTTCTTTACTCTTGGTTGCTGAAGCTGTAAGGCAAAGGCACTGAGCTGCAGAGAGCTGTCCTTCTTTGCTCCTCCTCAAAAACCTCTAATAACATTTCCACATTTAAGTTCAACTAATTCTGAGGCCTCAAACAATGGCATTTCTACAAGTTTTATAAAACTTCACCTAGTAGCACAGCAAAATTTAAATCTGTGCCTCTGTGAGCGTAAGTCTGTGGTGTGGTAGGACACCGTGCCATCGGATGCACTGTGTGGCTTGTGGAGGGCAGCATGATGCACATGGGGGCAAATGAGGAGACAGGAGATACTGGGATGGAGGGTATGAGGACACAGAGCAGAAACAGAGAAGTCCTATTTCACTGTTTTGTTGCTCTTGGGGCTACCTCTTTGCAAGTCATCACGGCCCCTTTTTAGAATGCACCCTTCAGAAATACAGCACCCAACATTGATTAAAACAATAATTTATGTACTGAATATAAAGAACACAGATTGATATCTAATTTTTCTAAGCTACTTCACTGATCCTCAAAGACTGAAGATCAGCAGAGAGGCTACCATAATGTCTGTGGAAGTTTATACTTTCATTTTCAGTATTTTTCTCTCCCTTAAGCTCCCGTTGAACATGCATGTTCCTTTTTTTTTTTTTCCTAAACTTGTCTTTAAGTTATTCTATTTATTTTATAAAAATATAAAAATCTTATCTAAATAATGTGGAAAGATAAATTATGTAAGGAACACTTCTGAATGGTATAAAATATTTCTTTATATATATTTCCTTAACTTAGTATATACCTTAGTGAAAACAACTTCAGCTGGATACTGAATTTTAGAGCACTCTGCAAAACTGCATCAACAATGCATGAGGCTAAGATCATGTTAACAACACAAAGCTTTAACAGACATTGCCTTTCTCCAAATGTCTTTCACATTAACAATGTTTATTTTTATGGTAAGTATATTAATTTTCAAATGGCAATGATAACAAAAGCAAAACTAAAACTAAAAACTGGGACTTTGACAGTGGACGCCACAGGACTAGAATCATAGAATCACAGAATATCCCGAGTTGGAAAGGACCCATAAGGATCATCAAGTCCAACTCCTCGCACCGCACAGGTCTACCCAAAAGTATAGACCATGTGACTAAGCGCACAGTCCAAACATTTCTTAAATTCAGACAGGCTTGGTGCAGTGACTACTTCCCTGGGGAGCCTGTTCCAGTGTGTGACCACCCTCCCGGTGAAGAATCTCCTCCTGACGTCCAGCCTAAACCTCCTCTGCCTCAGTTTAACACCGTTCCTGCAGGTTCTGTCACTGGTGTTTATGGAGAATAGGTCACCCGCCTCTCCACTCCCCCTCGTGAGGAAGTTGTAGACCACAATGAGGTCTCCCCTCAGCCTCCTCTTCTCCAGGCTGAACAGGCCCAGTGACCTCAGCTGCTCCTCTTATGTCATCTCCTCCAGGCCCTTCACCATCCTTGTCACCCTCTGGACACTCTCCAACAGTTTTACATCCTTTTTGTACTGTGGTGCCCAGAACTGCACACAGTACTCGAGGTGAGGCCGAACCAGCGCAAAATAGAGCAGGAAATATGCACGATCACTTCCCTCGACTGACTAGCGATGCCATGCTTGATGCACCCCAAGATACAGTTGACTAAAATCCATGAGCTTTGTCTTAAGATGGCCAAGTCTCAAGATGGACCAGTCTGTGTTTCTAAAGGGCAATAAATGAAACTCTGCAACCATGTATTATTTTCCAAATGTATATACTGGATTTTGAGGTTCTTAATTGCACTGAGAAATACTGTATGCTGAGAACAAGACAAATTTAATATAGTACTAGTAAGAAGAGGTCACGTTCTTGACATGTGAAGATGTCAGATTCTGGCCTAAAGATGGCACTCCTATACATTTATTTCTTATGACTTTTTTTAAAAAGAATACCACTGAACCAAAGACAAAAGACTTAGCTGTATGCAAGAATAAATCAAAACCATGAAATGAGTGTATCTGAGTAAAATAATAATAATAAAGTTCACTTTATAAATACTCCTCAACACATCAGAATATTTTTTGATATATTTTTTTAAACTCTGGGCTCATCGGTAGAATACAGCCAAGTCTTTAAAGACATTGAACATCTAGTTAATTTTCAACTTATTTTTAGGTACCCCTGGCCTCAGTGAGATTTACAAAGGCATCAAAATTTTCTGTTTAACCAAGGTCTTGGTTATTAAGATATTAATGCATTTACCACATGCATTTTTCTATTGTAAGATGCAACTTACAAACCAAATGTGAGGAATATCATGTTTGGCAGCATTCCCTAAGGGAGGCTGGATCTATAAACACATGGATGTAATGCACTTGTTAATGCAATTCTTTTTCCATTCTGTGACAGTTATAATATAAATAACATTTTCTCCTTAGGAAGCAATCCAAATACAATCAAAACAGTATATTAATATCTGCTAAGGTAATCTTCAACAATGTAGCTGCTGTAGAGCTGCGTTTTGTGAGACTATACGAAACTGGACAGAAACACGAGGCTGCTGCCACCTGTCACGTCCTGCTCCACTTGCCAAGCCACCCTGTTAAACACTGTGATACTTGCAGCAGAAGAGGGGTATTTTTCTGCCGACCTACTATGATTGGTTAGACATAGTTCTTGAGCTTTCATCTCTACTTTATTCTTTCAACTAATTCTCAGCTTCCACAAGCTAGGAGTCTCGCCTGGAAGACAGGAAGGGAGGATGCAGCTTCTGGTCCATTCTCAGAGCCACTCTGCATGAGAATGTATTTTTTCAAGAATGGGAAGGGGTCCTGTGTCTAGTTCAGCTACGAAAGTCACATCTACTTCAATAATCTACCCCTTAAAAACACTTCAATCCCATGGAAAACCTAAGCCAGGCCATCAAGTTTCCCAGTTAAGTGAGGCTGGAAAAATCTTCAGATCAGCCAAAATTAATTACCTTAGCCTGTATCAAAATGAAATAACTCACAAATAAACAAAATTTTACCAACCACCCATTTATATGTGCTGGACTAATGAGCAGACATTTGAGCGTAACAAAAAAGTCAGAAATCATCCTGGGTTCAAGGGAACACAAAGAATCCCTAAGATGTTTTTTCCAAGAACTTGCCAGTTAATTAAGAAATACACAGAAGCACAAAATCAACAGATTGGAAAACTCAGCAAAAGATCCAGAAGTTGGAAAAAATGTGGGTTGTGAATATTTTGTTCAAATTAATATTCTGGCAGCTACATTTTGAACAAGCTGTAATTTGTATAAGGCACCTTCTGTTAAATTTGTGGCTCAGAATTACTAGGAACGATCCAACTTGAAATCAAAACATGGACTTGTATCAGTACATTTATTTACCCCTACTCACTCAGGCCTAAACTACTAATGAGATATTTAAAGTAAAAGAACGCAGATCAACACTTAAATAATTTTCCTTCAAAATAAAAAATGCATTTCATCTCTCCAAAGAAACTAAAGGAAAAGCATCTGAATAAGTCTTTGACCAATACTCATGCTCTGACAGCCATTGTTCTATATATTAATTTTTCACAACACGAATTCATAGCTAGCAATGAGATTTGGGTAAAGAATTAAGAAAAGGGCTAATCTATCAGCTATGTTGTCAACACTACATTTAGAGAAATGAAGGCAGAAGTATTAATCTGTCAAAATCAAAGCCCTGGACAATACTCTGCAGAGTGGCTGAAACAAAAATTTCTGCCATGCATTTTATTTTTGAGCAGTTACTAAAAAGGTAAATCACTTTAAGAGGGGTATGTAGCACAACAGGGACAAAATAGTCTGGTAGAGTAATACAGTTGACAAATTATAACTTAAAGAAAAATGAGTGACTGACTATTCTTTCTAGGATAATATGGAAACTAATGGGAAAATAGATCAAGCAGCATGAATTGTTAAAACAAGAAAACAGCAAAATTATTTTAGCTTTAGTGCAACATGTGTTCATGCTATAAAGAATTAAATTTATTAACAGATATTTATTATTAAAATAATTTCAGCTCTGTTCCAATGTTTTATGTATCTCACTTTCTTACTCCTTAAAGCTAGCAATGTCAGATGTATTGTTACATTCAATACAAATATCAATACCCAGAAGTAAAAACAGGTAATTTTGCTTTCTCGTAATTCATCAGATGTTGATTTTTCAAAGATACCCACAGCTGTTGTATGGCACAAATATTTTCTGAACATCGCAAACCAAAATGGTTATTACAATCACTGATTTAGAGAACAACGTTTTTATGCCAGCTGAGCTGTTCAGCATTAGATGGATTGTAGACACTCTTCAGAACCACACCACTGATTTCAGCTGTGCTTTGTCATTTTATAGGTTGTCATGCATGCAGTTTCCCTAAAATTGTATTTTATGTATTCAGCTAGGCCATACCTTAGTAACTGAATGACCCACGGTAGACCCATACACAATCTACAATTCAAACCAGCAAAGAACATCTTGGCTTTGACAGGAAGTGTAACGTACGTATGATCTCTGCTTCTTTTCATTTAATACAAATGGCTTTCATAGCCAGTGACAAATTGTGATGATGCAACCAGATTTTGTATTTTGATGATCAAAATCTGATTATTAGAATAAAAACAGAAGGATAAAATTTCCAGTTTATTTCAGACAGTGAATAAGGGTAATCCTAAAAACAACTCTGGAAGTTATACCAAGCAGTATTAACAGTCTGTGCATCAGTCTTGTGAAGAATGGGGTAGAAACCACCATTAGAAAACTTCAGGCTGTGCAAGATTAGCATTCATCCTCCTCTATTGCTTATCAGAAAGCAAACAATTATACAAATAGAATGAACCACACAGTCATGGAATAATCTGTGTTGGAGAAGACAAACCTCCAGTCCAACCTCATCAAAGTTAAATTTGAAGTGAGCTGGACTAAGCGATATGCCTCTTCAAAGAAGTGGCCATCCAGCCAATATCTATGAAAAAATGTTGTTGGGAGCAATGAGTTTATTAAATCAAGTCACAAAACCTAGATGCACTTCCACCTAATATCCTTCACCTGTCCTTAAGAGCTGCATTGACACCCCATATCCAAACTCTGCACAAGTGTGTGAGCAGCTCCATGACAAAATGCTTGTCATTTATGAACCTGCAGAGTTCAGTCTAAAGAGAAAAAGACTGAGCACTCAAATCACTTTGCAAAAGTAGAAGAAAAGGCTTGCAGAAGGTTATGACTGTATCATTCTGTAAGATACCTGACTACTCTGAGCATCCCCTTGCATCATCAAAGGGTGCTTGCTCTTCAGACGCCAAGACCTAGCAGCTACAGCAGCTACTTCTCGCTGAGTCAAGTCGCCTGTGGAAAAGGAGCCCTTCTCAGAGAAGATCTAGGAAACATCAGATCTGCTACAACCTTCCCTCCTTTCTCTTTCACCATCATTAATGTGATTGCAAAATACTTTGTGTAGGGAAAAGGAACCCAGATTAAATTGATTTTGATTAACTTTATCAAATAAATAAATAAATAAATAAATCTGTTAGACTGACTGAACTTGTGCTACAGTAAAACAAGATGTTCCCACTTTCCAGAACGTGTGATTTCTTTCTAATATATGTGAAGCCTTTTTCTATTTCATCAATGACTGTAAAGCAAAAACCACTTACATCAGATATTTTGTGAAGGAGATGGAGTCACATAAATGACTTTAGGAAAAAAATGCATTTCTCTGTTTGACATGTAATTCTTTTCCTCTTCATGGGTAAATCATAAAAGTATTTCTAAACAAAGTCTTATCATGAACTTATTAGTATGCATATTCTGTACTCACATTTAGGGTGTATTTATAAAATCAATTCTGTTCTGGGCTCTGACAAACAAAACTGAAATGCAGCTGTGTGACATGTTGATAATTTTCATTAGTTCTAAAAAGCCTCAATAGAAATTACAATCTTCCTTGTTATATCTAAATAATCCTGGAGAACTCACAGGAAAGGTGACTTTTCTGTATTGTCTTATTCGTTAATGGAAAGAAAGAAGGGGGAGGAAAGAAGAGGATAAAAATGGAAAGGAAGGGAAAAAAATAAAAATCGCAGATGTCCATTCTTAAAGCCACGTTGACTGGGAAAATCATCAGCATCACTGTCAGAGACAAATGTATCTTGAATTTCATGTGCATTATTTGCATATTAGTTGCATATTTCCTGCTCTATTTTGCGCTGGTTCGGCCTCACCTCGAGTACTGCGTGCAGTTCTGGGCACTACAGTACAAAAAGGATGTAAAACTGTTGGAGAGTGTCCAGAGGGTGACAAGGATGGTGAAGGGCCTGGAGGAGATGACATAAGAGGAGCAGCTGAGGTCACTGGGCCTGTTCAGCCTGGAGAAGAGGAGGCTGAGGGGAGACCTCATCGTGGTCTACAACTTCCTCGCGAGGGGGAGTGGAGAGGCGGGTGACCTATTCTCCATAAACACCAGTGACAGAACCTGCAGGAACGGTGTTAAACTGAGGCAGAGGAGGTTTAGGCTGGGCGTCAGGAGGAGATTCTTCACCGGGAGGGTGGTCACACACTGGAACAGGCTCCCCAGGGAAGTAGTCACTGCACCAAGCCTGTCTGAATTTAAGAAGCGATTGGACTGTGTGCTTAGTCACATGGTCTAAACTTTTGGGTAGACCTGTGCGGTGAGAGGAGTTGGACTTGATGATCCTTATGGGTTCCTTCCAACTCGGGATATTATATGATTCTATAGGGATATGGTTTAGGGGATGATTTGTTAGTGTTAGGTCAGAGGTTGGACTCAGCGATCTTGTAGGTCTCTTCCAACCTAGACTTTCTGTGATTCTGTGATTCTATCCTTTATTAACTTGGAGGAGTATTTGCTCAAATTTTGAATGAGTTTAAAACCTGAAATCTTGATGGTATTTAATATAAAGACCAAAATTCAGCAACTACAACACTGAATAAATGTATTTATGTGAAAAATACATGTACATGTATTTATGTGAAAAAAATACACAGTAGGGTTGACAATCATTCCTCTTTGATAATTAGGTCATGGTAAAGAAAATTGCAAATAGTTGAAAACAGTAAAGGGGGAAGACTACACAGAAAATGAGATGGATTTCCTTGGAAATGTCTTCAAGTAAAACCCATAAAGGAATAGGAGAGTAAAATTAAGGTTTATTACCTCTTCTAGGAAAAGGTGAACATAGGAAGTTTGATAAAGAAGGTGTATAAGGCTAGTCTATTTTTTCCTGATACATATTTGGTGGCTCTTAATTTTATTTTCTTAGAATACAATGCTGATCTTTTAAAATTCTGCTGAAGAACTTCCCAAATTTATTTTCTTCTTAGGGATGTTTGTTGATTAACGAGAGATTCTTCTGAAGTATTCCTTAGGTGTCAGACTTATAGAAGAGGTGCCAAAAATAATAAAAAAAATAAATGGCCTAATTAAACACTCCTTCTAATTTCAATTATTCAATTTTCAGTCTTTTAGTTTTTCCTGAGGTTTAATTTCATTAATTCTCCTGGCTATATGTAAGTCCCAGAGCAGGCAAACATCAGGTTTCTAAGTGTACAACACAAGCAGGAAAAGAGGAAGAAATTTGTCTGCAATACTTAGTGCTTACAGAGTAATGCGTATCAGGTACCTTCTGTTAAACTTGCAGCTCAGAATTACAGGAAATGATCCAACACAAACCAATGCTTGGACACTGCCACCCTGCAGCACCACTGCAGCCTTCTGATGGAAGCAAGCAGCAGCTGGGCATGGTGTCTTCGCACCCTTGCATTACTGTGGGACAAAGAGCACCAGGAGAGCCAGCTTCTTCGGCTCCATTGCAGCCACCACACTGCCCCGGAGGTGTGTCTGTCCGCACCAATCCCTGCACACACACCCTTGTTCATTCTCACTCCATCATGGTGCTACAACATCATCCTCCAACAGAGAAACTAAATTTTACAGGGGAGAAAGATGCAGATACACCGACTTTGTCATCCCCATCTTCTAGCTAGCATGGATGGCCTCTTTATGGCACAACATAAATTCCCCGACCCCCTTCTCATGCTACCCGGCTCTCCAGGAAGTGACCAGGGAGCTTCCTGCACAACTTATGGCTACAGATTCCTACCTAACCAGGCATGTAAACATTAGCAGCTCCACTCCCAACTACCAAACTTCCCTAACTCCCATCTACAGTTACACTGAGAAGTCTGCTTTGCAACATGAAGCCAGTACCGGAGCAGACAGATCCCAAGGTGCTCATTTTTAAGAAAGAGACTTAAAAAAAAAATAATTTAAAATTAAAAAAAAAAATAATTCAGAAGAAAGCTGTAAAGCAGATAAATATCTGAGGACTTTACATATTGACATAGAAAAAGAAATCAAAAGCAGTTACGTGACTGAGAAGACAAAGTTCTCTCCCCCTTCCCTCCCAAATGGTTTAAGCAGTAGCCTTCTAAGTATCCACAGACCAGATATTTTTAAGGATGATAGTTCTGAACATGAAGACAGGCAATGACAGTGACATTTATTAAGTTTCTGACTACATTTGTTTCAAAGGAAGTTAGTGTACAAGCACTTGGGAGAATTTACTAACCAAGCATTTCAACATTGCACAAGTCACTTTTGAAAATGAAACATAAATTCATAAAAGGAAAAATTGTTTTTAAATTTTCTTCTTTTTCTGCATATCAAAATACAAAGTTGGTTGGCTTTTTCCTTTCTGATCTGTTTAAAATGTGACTTAAACTTACTGATTTTTGTGCAAACTGCTATTTCTTTAATTCCATAACAGATAATGAGGACTGGTTTCTTTGTAATTCTAGTGTGATATTTTTGTGGGTGGTTTTCAAAGTACACAGTATGTAATTAGGGATAATGCAGACAGTTCCTTTGTTTTCTGGTGGATTTTTTTTTTTTTTTTTTAAGTGCATGCTGTATGATTAGAGATAACATGGAGAGTGAATCCATGCCGTTATCCATTTATGTGTATTTACGCTTTAAAATGACATTATATGACTTTAAACCACATGTCCTGCAGAATATTTAGAGAGAATAAAGATTTCTTCAACCCAGATGCAAATGATTTAGGAAAGAATGGCATTTAGGAAACAGATGATTGCTCATATCTTCCGGCTGGACAATTGACATAGGCCAGCAAGAGCCATTTGTGAACTGCAACAAGCAAAATCTGAGTCAGAACTGCACGCATTCCACTGTGCACATATGGCCATATTTTTGAAGATAACGAAGCAGACTATTCTCTTCAGTTTTACTTAAAAATGTATATTGTCAGCAGCTCTGCAAATCAGGATAACACTGAACGAATGGTTTCTATATAATTATTGGTTATAACAAAACTATACTGAATAGCAAAATATGCTTTTGTGAAAAAAAAAAAAAAATCACAACATTGTGCTTGTGTGATTTCTCTTTGTGCCACAGTACTGCAACAAGCGTCTAATGAGCAATTCTATTAAATGGAAAATCAAGTATCATTCTGGTACTGATTTCCATGCATTCCTACCAGATAGGTATAATACTAAAATGTTTGTATTCAAAATGATGCAGAAAGGACAATACATGATATGTGGAATAATAATGCATTGATTTACGATCTTCTACCTACAGTTGCTCTTTAAAGCTCCACCGTGTAGAAAAAAAAAAAAAAAAATCTAGAAAATTCCAAGCACTTTCAGTTCATCTGTGAAGCTTGTTACATAAGCACCTAATAAGACAACATAAAAGACTATAAATAACCTCTTATTTGGGTTATTATATAAAGCTAACATGCAGTCTGAGATGCCCTAGATCACTGATCATATAAGGCCCTATGAAAACAGCCTATGCTTCACTCTTCTCACTCTAATTTTCCTTTCTTCCCCTCAATTTGCTTTTATATATACATACACACACACACACACACACAGAGAGAGAGAGAGAGAGAGAGAGAGAGAGAGAGACTTCATTTAAACCGAGAAGACTAAAACTCTGCCACCAGTATGCTCCAGAGGTGTAAGATCCTATTGAGGAGTATCCCTTTCCAAACCTGGAGAAACAATATTCAAACAATTCACTTAAAATGTACACAGAAGAGGGAATCCACAGTTTGGGTGCATTAGCATTATAATTTTTCTTTGTGATATTTAGTGAATTTAATTTGGTTTGATATCAACAACAGAAATGTCTAAACAGTGCTCTCAGGGATGCTTGCGCAAACACTGAAAGAGAAGGAAACGACTGTTATCCTGAAGGGTAATATTACTTTACCTTGCATGTAATGCCACAATAAATAAAGTTAAGACAAGGTCTGTAACAGTTAAAAACACATAGCATATATTAATAATAGAGTGTTTAATTCCTCTGTCAAAATTTAAATAAATCCTTATTATATTGCTTATTCATTTTTGCTTTGTTTTTGAAAGTCAAGAGAGAGCTTGTATTCCATCTTATGAATATTCTTTTAGTGGAAAACTAATTAAAGTATTAATAATTTCCCAAGGTTTTATTCTAAGATCTGTGGTACTGCAAGTCTGATTTAGCTCACTAAAGGACTAGATCTTTTCTCAAAGCTTTTATAATAGAGTATTTTGGCCTTGATTGCAAAATGATCATGATAAGAAGAATCAATTTACAAACTATTTTTAACACAATATAGAAATCTGTTTGAAAATACATTTGGAAATTTGTATCACTGATACTTTTTCCAGTTTGCCATTAAAGTAGGGTACTTCTAGGATTTTTTGTTTTAAAAAGATCTTTCAGGACTTCAGATTTCCCTTAAAACACCTGGAAGCATTTAAATATTTCTGTAACTATTACTTTCTCCTTTCAAGTTGAAATCCTGTCCCTGTCACTCAAGGACAGGAGAATAAAACTCTCCAAAGCCTAGCACATACTTATTTTCCATGAATTTTACGGTATCTGAAATAAAACAGACCTGCTAAACCAGTGGCATGTCTACACAAATGTCAGGAATAACTTAAAATAACACCAGATCTACTTCACATCGGCAAAAATACAACTTACTTTGCCATATTCTTGCTTTAAATGTAAGTTCAGATACTGGCTGTACAGACATTAATGGAACTTCACTCAATAGAAAATGAAGAATATGAAGATCAGCTGAGAGTACACTCCTGTACAGTGGCTGTGGATCTGTAAACACTAACATTTTAGCACATATATTTCTCTAACTAAGCCTCTAGATGAAAACTATGTACCAACAAATTATCTTGATCATGTGTCAATATATCTCCAGACTTTCTTTTAGGATTGGTGCACTGAATATTTTAAATTAAGTTCAACAAAAATTTCATCATTCATCCACTGTCTAGATTAAAATATTCATTTCCACAGTTTTAAAATGCTGCCAGGAGACAGATTACTGGGAAACACACATATGCTTTTCTTTCCAGTGCACATGGCTAATTTTAAAAAAGTTTGCCAATGCATCTTTTCCATTTTATGGTACTCCCACAATACTTCAGACCTTCCTTGTAACATTTACACACCAGTATATTTTCCATAAGTAACAAATCCACCCCCCTAAAAAGCTATGTAATACATTTATTTATTTATTTATTTATTTATGCCATCCAGAAGAAAAGATTTGTGTTATTTTAATATCTTCAACAAAAGCACCTATAGGTCAATATTTTATACATGTTAAGTTTTATACATATTTATTACTACTAATTTTGAGTGAGAAGGTCTGAGTGTCAGAGCAGGGATGCATCGGGCAGCAGATGCATGGAAGGGGCCCAAAGCTGACTCTGTCCTTGTGCTTGTTTGGATGGAAGATGCAATTCCACAAAATTAAAACAAAGGATCAACAGACGATCAACAGAGTGGAATTAAAGAGAAACAGTTTAAACTTATAACAGAAATGTAAGGATCATTAACATTCACTTGTGGCAAAGCTATTCTAAGTTTATTATCACGAAGGGGTAGACTTGCTTACTACATGTTGTTTTTGTGGACAAGAGGCTGACTAACTGAAGGGAGCTGGCAAAGCAGGGCAACCTTTACAAGTATGCTAAGTGGGAATTACATCACTCAAAGTTGTCTGCTGTTTAATACAGGAGCAAAAACCACAGTGCCATTACAGACATCATAGAGTCATGAGATAGTTGCTACACAAATGTCCTGTTTGTCACCACTTTCTAACAATTAGGCATGTCAAGTTTGTACTTATGGTACTTTTTAGATGAGATGTCACTCTCTCAGCAACAGCTAAGAAATGAAAAAAAATACAATAAATAGATCATATAATAAACCATTATAATAAACCATTATAATAAATCATTATAATAAATCATGCAGCTACACAGCTGGCAAACCTGGTCTAAAAAAATAAATAATTAAAAAAAAAAAAATCAAAACCCTAGGAAGTTCCTTAAGCTTACAGAAAACTAATACCAGAAATGCAGCAGTAAAAATCTTTTGCTTTACCAAGCTATATATGCAGGAAGAAATACAGAAAAGTTTGATAGAGTTGGTCATGAACAGAGAACATGTGTTTCACAAAGCAACAATCAAAGTGCTGTGCGCCTGAATTAATTGCTTTGGGGCCAGGACTTCACCCACAGGTTGAAACAAGTGTCAGGCGATACGTTGAGGATATCAGCAACAGTGAACAGATTCAAAACCCTCAGGAATATGTTCAATGAAATACATGGCCTTCTATTCCAAAATTCAGGTTAACTTTAAGTCAGTTATTAACAGAGTGACGTAGGCTTTAAAATGGCACGGTTCTCCACACTATAAAGAACATTGCTCACTTTTTCCAACCAGCTGAGAGCATAGATTCCAACTCTATGATCACCTGTGTCATCCTGACAACACCAAAATCACAGATATGAAGTGGTTTGTGGCACCAGACAAACTATTTTTTTAAAAAATCATCCAGTGTCACAAATCACAAAAGCTCATTTTAATATTGGTTCCCCTTAAATTCACAGCTCTTTCAGAGGCTTGCAGTTGACAGATAACATACATACAACGGCTAGATAGCTGACAGGAGAACAAATCATCATAGAGGCAGCAAAGAACAAAAGCAAGTGGTTATCCCCGCCACTGAGAAACACAGGGACCAGCCACTAGCCAAGATATTTGGGGTGAAAGCAACAGACACACCAGCAGATACCTGAGCAGAGCAATGAGGCAAGGCTCCTACTGATACGGCAGCTGCGAACCACTAGGAAAACACTTTGCCAAGATGAAGGGGTACCACTGCACACACCTCCGTGGCTGGCTGATTTTGGAGAGGCTGAATCTTTTTGAGCTGCTGCTCTTCTGAGTGTTGTCCATTATATGCCGTACAGTGTCAAAGACTACGGATTTTGCACACCTCCGGGTAAGCCGAACAGAGCCAATCACATTAAAAGATGGAAGCATACAAAGGTGGAAAGCCAAACTGAAGTGAACAATACCAAATGCCAAGTGAACAATAATTTACACCATCAACTTCTATTCTGCAATATTTCCATTTGTGCCTACCATCATTAGAATAATGAGATCCAGCAACATGTATGGCAGGAGCGAAGACATGCAGTATAAACTGAAAATAGAAGAGAACATCCCAAAGTACTTTTTAATGTGTTTGAGGAGCATTAGTTTGATGTGCATTTTTGTAACTTTGAGAAACATAAGTACTGATTTCTACCCAAATATTATTTCATTCACAAACACCAAAGACATTTCTTTGCTTGTTAGGACACTAATGCATTTCAGTACTAGTAGCATGAAAAGACAGAAAAAAAGAATGACGACCTGGAACACAAAGTAGATTTAAAATGACTTATAAAGAGGTTTAAGAGGTATATATCATGCTAATGAAAAAATTATGGTCCTGGAAGCTATAATATACTCAGGGAAAATAACACACAATAATGCCTGTTTCTTTCACCCTGTCACAAGCCAGTACTATCTGTAACGAGAAAGTTTTGGGGGTTTCCATGCTGGTGGCTCCTCTGCCGAGCTTCTGCATGGTGGGGTGAGTGGTCCCCTCTTGCCCTGGCAGCTGGCAGCTTGCTGCCCCAGAGGGGAGATGCAAACTGATCCCGCTGGCCCCCATGACAGCTACCTGCCCCTATAACTTGAGCACATCTCTGCCCGGGGATGCACAAGAAACTTGGTAACAGACTGATCCCTTCAGTGTCAATACTGTCTTACGCTCGCTCCTGATTTTGAAAATAAGTGCTTGTGATCAGGTGAGCAAAATATTTGTTGAGAAAGTTTCCTGCAATGGGAATGATATTTAAGATTAACCCAAGTACTCACATCCTATTAAAGGCAAAAATCTCTTTATTCAATATTAAATAAAAAGAAAATTCAAATAATAATAATAATAATAAAATAAATGACTAGGGTATTGGGGTTTGGACTGTATTCTCAAATTCAAACAGACTAACAATCATACAGGGAAAAAAATCTTCCATTTTTTCACCTTTAGGAGAGGCTGCTATATTGACAGAGATATGAATAAACATAAAATACAACAACCGGTATCAGAATTAGAATACTGAATATTGCTGATGGATTAATTATGTTTTTCTAAGCTATTCAGATAATTAGACTTACTAAGTTCAGAGCTATTTTTGCAATGATAATGGACTTGTTTTGTTGTGGTCTATTTAACAAACTGTTGGACTTGTTTTCTAAAGCCTGTTTACATTCCTGTACATCCAAGCTTTATTGATATTCTGTCCTTTGGATTATAGTGTCATGCCAGCAACAAGACAGAAACAGCTCAAGACAATATATACCTTGCTTTTCAGAGCTTCTACCGCAAACAAAAATACAGTACCTCTTCAGATTCTTCCTAAATTGAAAATGGGCACACTGTGCTAAATAACTTTTTAATAACATTTTATGCATATGAACCTTAGATGTAATGGCTTTCATTTAGCAAACTATTTCAGAGCTTGCATTATTTAAAATCGTTCAAAAATTTTATGTAACCTCACATCATGTATATAGCACTCAGCTAATTCCAAAAAAAAAAAAAAAAAAAAACCAACAAAACAACAAAGCAAAAAATAAACAACAACAACAAAAAACAAACAAAAAAACAGAAATAGCTTTAGACTTCATTGGTCTCGATGCTTGTAACCTGTTTACGTTTATGCATGTGCCTGCACAAATGGCCCTAATTAAACTAGTCAAATTCTTATCTTTATATCAAGTCAGCTTTTCAAGATTCAGTGTATAGCACACGAAAATAGACAACTGGTACCACTGGTCCACTAGAGTCTAACATCAAATCAGCCACATCAGCCCTTGCATTTATGCCGTGCTACCAAAAAGGAGCACATGAAGCGCCAGGTGTCCTCAGCCTCCAGCACAGCCCAAGACAACATTACGCAGCCCGTGCACTCAGATCTCCCTGCACAAGCATGTAACCAGCACTGGTTATTGTAAAATATGGAAACCTTTCAATGGAAGCATTTATATAGCTTCTCACCTTTTTGCACTCATTCAAAATCTTTGATTAAGCAACCAAGACAACTGCTCTACCTGTATCAAGAAATCTAACGTGCAACAGACTTCATGCAGCACATATGTGCATGCACACATTTAAGTGATACACATACTTATTTGTAGTCATTCATGTTGTGAATAACCAAAATTTGTGTAACATTTTTAAAAACCTCTGATCACTTTAAATTAGTATTCTTGAAAGGTAAAATTGCCTATTAAACCAAATATATCTCATGTCTTCATTGTTACTTTACATATGAATAGAATCAAAATATGAAAGGCAACAGAAAAAAGCTGTAAAATTATATAAATAAATGTTGCTTCTTTCCTTCTGGGTACCATTACTCACGTTGTGCAAATTTATTATGCAAAATAGTATTAAAACAGAATCTGCATTTTACCCTTGGGTTCATTCAATATTCAAGATGAGTTATAGAAAAAAGAAGTTAATTTAGGATGAAAATAGAGCATTTAATAAGACTTTTAAAAATTGTCCTTCAAAGATCAATTCAAAGAGAGACCTGAAAGGAACAATGTCTGTTTAAGTGTAGGTCCATTAAAAACTCTACTTTACACAAATATTACACAGCCCAAGAATCCTGGAAGGACTGTTTTCTTGTTTAGTATAAAAGGGGAAGTGTGGGGCGGAAGTGGACTGTGTATTATCAGTCAAATTATTGGAACACATATAAGAACTCTGATAGTTCTGAATACTAACTTGAATACCTTAGCCTTGTGAGTATTTTATTTCCAACGTTACAATTATGTGGGTTGGAAAGGATTACACAGTAGTGAATCACCTTATGTAAGCAAATTTTTAGATTAATTTCCATTGTGTATTTTATCTTATAATCCCAAGATATAAAATTACATCAATGCCTCATCTTCTCAAACTTTTATTAATCCCTCGTGCAAATTAGAAATGAAGATTTATTTATTTATTTTTTAAACATTCAGCCAAATCAGCTTTGTTGGTTTATTCTTGTAGCTTACAGTTTAGCTTGAGATTCATTTTCTCAGGGGACTGATATTCTCTGTCCATAACTGCTTTGCCTCTTTAAGCAATGCACTCACCATGTACATGGCTGGCATTGCAGGAATTTATTTCTTTGTTCTTTATTGAAAAATACTATTCTTCAGGTGGCAATTGAACATAGTATAGTGTGAAATTATATTCATCTCCTTAAGGGGCAAACCTCAATTCTGTCCTTGTATTGCCCTTGAGTCTCCAAGAAAAATGGAGCTGATGCATATGAGAGCTGACATGCTGAGCATGAGATTGCACAGTGGTTTTGGTCAATTTAAGTGAGGATTTCACAGGACAACCCTGCCCTGACTTTGTGTGTCCTTCCCCTGGGCTAGTGCTCTGCTCTTATGAACATGTAGGGATCCAGTTCCTCCTCCATATCAGGCACTCTCCTTCACCAGTAATTTTTGGCTAGATCCATAGTTTTAATTTTCTTCCTATCTGGTCACTAGATGGTCATTACATAGACAAGGTAAAAACACAGCTTACAGGCGGAGCAGAGTAGGACCATTCATTCCAACACTGTTCACCCCAAGAGGGAGATCATTTCTCTAAGCTGGTGCACAATGATACCCTGAGATGAAATTTCAGATAGTCTCCACCTGCTCACAATGGAGTCATGCCTTATGGTTGTCACAGCGTGCGACAATTCTGGAACAGTGAACGACAGGGAGAGATTTGCAACCATTATGTACTGATCCCCAAAACAGAAAAAGAGGAATAAAGTTACTAAAGCTGCAATAGTATACTTCTACCATGTGTTCAGAAAGCATCCCAAATTGCGGACCAAACATCTTGTGAAAGAGAACTTGTGCGTCCAACGTTTCTTTTTTTGCTGTCCGTTTTGGTTCATCTCTCATTACATGAAACCACTTCCTTCAACATAAGACAACAAAGCATGACTCTAAGTCTACACTTCAGCTAGAATAAATTGCAAACATCAATTAAAAATACTGTACATTTCCAGTGTGTTTTCTCTCCCCTCTCTAAAGGAATAAAACCACTGCTTACACAGGAGAAAGTGAATTGTTCTTGACTGACACTTCAAAACCCCTTTGAACTGTCCTGGTGATTATGACTCTCAATTTCAGATACAATGTCTACAGTGAATGAGCATCTACTACCCCATAAACAAGCCGCAAACCATTTGTAGTCGTTTGCTAGAATAGAATTTTTCATCCCCCTTGGCATCTGGGTTTCTCACCTCAAATGACCTGTTAAAAGTTCAACTCAAAAATAATTCATATCACAAAACAGTCTTAAAGGACAGCAAGAACATACACATTTGTTCAAAGGTGCTCAAGAATCACTGACAATGGAAAATCAAGTAATCTTTGTGCTCCACGTCCCAGTATTTCCAGCTAAAATGCATTAAAAGGAAAAAAAATCAAGTTTATTATCCCTATCTACAACTTGTGGTGTGATATTTTCCTTTATGGCATTCTGAATCTTCTACCTCCTGAGAACAATGAACTTCAGAAAAGAATACAAGGAAAAAATCGCTCTTGCTTTCAAGAATATAATTTCAGAAATGATTCACTGGAAATAGTGTGGAACGAAAGAGAGTTGGAATAAAAGATGAAAATGGCTATTCTATTTGCTTTGTATTAATTCTTTTAATCTCTGTGTAAAGACTAGGTATTTCTAGGTGTGGGGCATGGCAAGAAAACGGAATGAATGAGACATCAAAATGATGTAACAGTACTTCCTGTTCTTTGTTATAAAGAACGTTGCATATGTCCCTGAGATGCTTATCTGCTCTGCACACCTAATACCAGCAAAAGTAGGGACAATGCTGAGATTTCTTTTTCCAATTTGTCTAATGAGGCAATTTATACATTTCACAAAATCAAATCCAGATCAATCATCTATTCATATAAACATCTAACAGAAAACAAACTTGATTAACTGAATTCTTCTCTGTTCTTGAATTAAACCAGCAAGCTACATAATGTTTTTTTTTTTTTTTTTTTTTTTTTTTTTTTTTAATATCATTTTTTTAAACGGCCATTGGAAATTTTGTTCCCTCTCTTCTGAGAAAAAAGAAACTAAATCAAATTTCAGATGCTTACCTCTCTTCACCAAAATGAAGCACTGACCTGAACATCAATGCTGGACTAATTCCTTAGGACCAGGGAGGCTAGTAGACTATACAACTATTCCACTTAGCCAACATGTTATAAACATAAATTGATTATTAAAAGCCTAGAAAATGTTATTATGAGCCTGTCATGCTACTTTAAAGTAAACTTTGTGTCTTTTCCTCTCTTCCTGCCTACTACAATTGAGTATTTGATTCATGAAATGCTCAAAGATCAAGGTGACAGCAGACATCCATTTGCCTGTAGTACAATGTCAAAATGCAGGGGTGGGAAACAAAAGTGCTACGATTATTTTAAGGCAGATGAACAGTAGGTATCCCAGCAATGCAGCACCATAATAGTAGCTCTACCAAATACCGTGACACTTACTCTGAAACAAAAGCCTTGATAAGCCAATAGACAAAATCCACCAGCTGGTCTTTGTCCCATTTAGCAGGATGCTGTTCCTGCTGCAGCTGCACCTGGGCAGTGGGACCAAACTGATGCCACCACTGAAAACCTGTAACTGAGCTTTCCATTTAGTAAAGCTCTTAGGTACATGCTGAACTTCCAAGTGCAACTTTGTATGTTTAAGCTTTTCCGCATTCACTGTTACATGCTTCTCTTTTGACTACTGGGTTCACATTTATATTTTAAAAATAGCTCCCTAAGTGTTTTGCTACAAGGTATATTCTCAAGGGAATCCAAGCAACAACAGAAAAGTGAGCCCTTGGCTGCCATCCCTTTTTTGCAGTATCTAACTTGGGAATGGTAGCCACTTCTAGCGAAATGCATTTAAAGTGCCTAAAACAAATCAAATTTTTGAGTTTTGTGGAACAACATTTCCCCTGACTTTTCTTTCCAATCTTACATACTTAGACTCCATTTTATCATGGCAGCATTCAGCCAGCAAAATATTTGCATTCAGCTTTAAACACATCTGTATATTTACATCAACAAGATTATTTAGGCAGCAAAGAATTGATTTATATGTCTTCTGGAGTTACACAGATAGCTCAGCATCTTGTATCCTTTAATAAACCAGAACCCCGATAAGAAATCATCATAACTGGTTAGGAAATACAAAAATACTTCTGTGAAACACATGCATTTTTTTGTTGTTATTTAAACTTTTTCCCAGTGTGTAGGATTTAAGCTAGGCCAATTTCTAGCTCTGAAAAAGGGATTCACAATACCTTTTACTGCTGTTTAAACCTCTATCAAAATTGTTTAAAGGTAACAGACATGGTTTTATGGAAACAAATGGATATCTTGGTAAATACTTTACAAAATAGATTCAAGAAAGGGCTGTCAGAAACCTACTAAAATGTATGAAGAATGTCAAAAAAGCTTATACTAGTTTTCACAGAATCACAGAATAATCTAGGTTGGAAGAGACCTCCAAGATCACCGAGTCCAACCTCTGACCTAACACTAACAAGCCCTCCATTAAACCATATCCCTAAGCTCTACATCTAAACGTCTTTTAAAGACCTCCAGGGATGGTGACTCCACCACTTCCCTGGGCAGCCCATTCCAATGCCTAACTGAATGCCTTTCAGTAAAGAAGTTCTTCCTGATACCCAACCTAAACCTCCCCTGGCGCAACTTTAGCCCATTCCCCTTTGTCCTGTCACCAGGCACGTGGGAGAATAGAACAACCCCCACCTCGCTACAGCCTCCTTTCAGGTACCTGTAGCATGCGATAAGGTCACCCTTGAGCCTTCTCTTCTCCAGGCTGAACAATCCCAGCTCCCTCAGCCGCTGGGATTTTCAGCAATATTTTCACTACAAAATGGTAATTTTGTAAAAAGAGATCTTTATTCATAATGAACAGATTTATGTATTTGCTTACAAATGCACCCCATAGCACAATTTTATTTAAACAATCAGTATTTAGCATGACTTTCTGGATTTGGACTAGAGCTGTGGGCTTGATCATGCATAGGGCTGGCTGCTATGGCTCAGCTCCTTGAAACTGGCAGGACCAGTATCCAGCCCTAGATACCCTGCAACACATACTTTTCTAGTCACACCACCCTGTTCATCACTCTGTAGAAAGCCTTTCTTCCCATGTCCCTCCAGGATTAAGAAGACAAAAGGCACAGACAGAAGCTGCTTACCTAATTCTCACTTGGGTGGTAAAGCATTCTTTTTTTCTTCCCTAGTGGTGGACCTTACCCCAGGGGACACAGGGAGCACCTCCTGCAGCCAGAGGGGGGAAGAACAAGTCCCATTGGTCTATGAATCCTTGTGCTATACATCCTGAAGCAGGGTGCTTGCTTTAAAGCACCTTGCTTTAACTCTGAGATTTCTTTCACTGCCATCAGTTCAAAGCACCCTTTCTTGTCTACATGAAGCACTCTGCCTAGCTATGTGCAAATAGATTTCTGGGTACCTCCTCCTTCACGATGTGTTTTGAGAGTAGCTGACCTGTGTTACTGCCACAACCATTTAGGACACAGGTCTCTTAAGAAACAGAAAAAGCTGGAGGAATATGAAGGAAGAAATGAGCCAAGGAGAAGAAAAATTCCCCCACCATTTGTAGTAGTAACCACCACTGCTCTCTACTATCAAGGGAGTAGAAAGAAGCTAGGTGTTGACTTGGGTGATCTGAAATGGCTTTTTGTTGTAAAGGTGCACCTGGAGACAAGACTAGCAAAGGGTGTTTTGCTAGGGTGTATTTTCAGTGATGCACAACCTTTAACACAAGTTAATCATTTCATGTATGAAGCCCAGCACTAAATATGCATTTAAGGATGTCAATTTCTTTCTATTCTCATCTCCACTTAAGAACAGGTATGTGGTCATTTTAAGTTCAACCACCTGGGCTGAACCGAGCAGCGCTGTTTTTAGAGATATCCAGCAAACATAACAGTTGTGCTGACAGACACAGGACTTTGTACTTAAGTAGTTCCTTTAAATCAGTCAGGAAAAATACTAAGTATTCCACATAAAAATGCACTGAATTAATTCTTCAAGATTACACGAACACAAAAAGAAAGGACCCAGTAACATCTATGATGAATTAGAACAAATACTACAGACTATGTCTTACTCCCACAAGGCCGCTATCCTGAGCATAACAGGCAGGGCTTCACTCCTAAGCAAACAAATACGGGAACCCAGCAGCGCTCAATATTTTTTGAAAATCTTCCTACAACGTAGATCTCTAAGATTGTCTATATAGTAGTGTATACTTAAGTTCATTACAAACTCTAGGCAAGTACTTGATGGAAGGATTTTGCCATGAGCTTTTACAAGCTACTATTTCAAGTCACAATTTTCTGAGTTTCATAATTCCCCTTTTCAGTGAAGATGTGAAGTGTTTTCAGCTGATGAAACACAGTTAGTCATTTGCAAACACCTCCCTTAGCACTCGCCTGTTCCACACTTCTTCAACAGCACACTCACAAGTCCTCAGCTTTCCTGGGCCCAGGTTAGGAAGTGGAGCTGACAGAGGAAAGTGGACTGTACTATATCTGGGATGCAGCTGCCGACAGATCTAAGGCACCATTCTGGCATCAGAGATTAATAAATGTTGTAGTACCTTAATCACACTTCTATTCGAAGCATGTTTTCTGCTCCGAGGCTTGCAGAGAAGTTTTATAAGGGAGAAAAAGAAAGAAAAACAACAGCAGCAAAAAAACAACTTCAATTGTTCAACATACAAAGGACACTTTTTGTGTTGCTGCGGCAGCACACAGTACCCAGTCAGCAATGAAAAAGCAGACTCTATGTGTGTTCTTATAACGCATATGTATGAAAAAGATACCCTCTATTTAGTCAGTGTCATCACGTAGGCAGTTTGAGTCATGTTAACTGTTCAAATATTTAAAAAGTCAAATGTATTCATTCGTATTTTTTAAACTTCAAAGTCCTCACGATAAATCTTATTTTGTGAAAAGAGCTGCCTTCTTCGAACTAAGCAAAATAATGGCTACAGAAAGAGATTTAAATATCAAAATCTTTATTTGCCAGAAGTTCGATCCTAAAGACTTTACTCCGGCACAGTCTTTGAAGTTAATATGGAGTTTTACCTGAAGAGGACAAAGATTTAGCATTGACTTCTTGCTTCTTAATTGCTTATAAAGCATGCAGGCAGTCTTTTCTTTGCTTTTCATGAAAGCTCTCAAGCACAGAATTAGGCTGGTTGCTACTAAAGCTTCATATGACTGTTCAAAACAGCCACCATCTGCTAAGAAGTGGAGAGAAGTGCCAGTTTCTCTTCTGAAGTCACTATCGCAGCACATGACAAAAAACCCAGATAGAAAAGAAGTGATAGTTCTTTCAAACTTTTGTTTTGGTATAGAACAGAAGAAGGGAAAACTGCTCACTCTTCACTAGCTTTGTAATTGATGGTAGAAAAAAGCAGAACTGCTGCCGGCCTGCTTTTATAGGTAGAACAGTGATCTTTTCACCTCCAGGACAGCTCTTTTGTCTAACACAAGTTCCTCGATAAATGGAATTTGGTATTCTGCTTTGCAATTGTAGTTCGTATCAGGAAGTTAATGGCCATACATAATTCAGAACTATCAGCAGTCTTTGGCAAAGAGAGACTCAGTGTTAAGCTATCACAGGCTGTGAATCAACCCTTATCCTTAGGACAGGTGTCATCAGGAGAAAAGGGTGGAGATCAATAGCAATGCAGTGTAATGACAGCATACATTTTTGACCAGATGCACAGTATCTAGTTTTGTGAAAAAACAGCCGTCGCTCTCCACTTTCACCTTTACTCCGACCTTCAATGTCCCACCCACTCCCAGGAAGGGAAGGAGTAAATGAAAAGAGAAAATTACAGTGCTAAAACAATTACAGTTGCAGACATCAGCTTTCGAAATTCAGATCTGAGCTGCTGGGGGAGGTTGAATGTATCAGGTCTGACAGCTATAAAGTTAAACACTTTATAGATACAAAACTGTAAAATACCTGTGAAAAGCTTTCCACTAAAATCTTAACCACAAGCAGCCTCTACAAATTCTAAACTGCCTGTCAGCAAAAGGAAATTCAGAATTTTGATCAGTGCTTAGCTTTTTGAAGACAGTTATGCTGAAACACCCTCTATTCTATAAGCTATATGCCTTGTTTATCAATGAGTCAGTTCCTGTTAATAAGTCATGCAAAATGATGCAGACTGAAGTTGCGCAAAGAAAATTATCTTTCTTGAGACTCCTGTGTTAGCTGATTTGCCTACTTAACATGTTGTGACAGCTTCAAAATCTTGAAACTGTCTAGATATATACACAAACCATTAAAAACTCCAAGAAAAGCTGCATTTGAAATAATAGCAAGTGTCAAAATATCTTGGAAAACGTAAGGCAATAAAATATTAATAACAAAACAGCTGTTTAACAGCATCCTACCAAACACTTACAACATGTTGGTGTTATTTATACAAGAAGAGAGGGTATGTTACACTTATAAAATGATGTCCTATGGTTCTCCGGGATGCTTTTAAGCACACATTAGGGGAGAGGAAAAATAAATAAATAAGAGAGCTATTTAACTATATATAAATATAACCAGTGCAGTAACAAAAATGACAACTTAGCTAAAAAGCTTTCTTTATACACTGACTCTTGACAGCCTTCAAGAAAATAAGAACAAATACTACCTTATTTTGTTCTTAACATTTTTATTACTTGTCAGTGATTTTTGTTTGCTAGTTAGTTTGTTTTTAAATATCAAACACAAAACAGTGGCCATAAAATCCCATATAGGCTGAATAAACTTCAGTAGACCTGTATGACCTCCACCTCTAAGAAACAACAATAAAAATTTCTGACTGCAAACTGGATGTGCAGATGACTCTACATGGTTAAGCATTACCAGAATTAAGAGGAAATGCACAGGGCACTGAAAAACAAAATTGCAGAGGAGTCATAAACGCATAAAAATTTTTAATGGTCTCCAAGTCTGACAACATTTTAAATACACAAACTCTTTCTTCAAAAACTAGATAGTGACAGGTTTTAACACTCCAGTCTGAACCTGCGGTTCTAAAAGTTGAGGAGTATTGAGTAGTCGCCCTGATGAAAAAGGCTGCTTCATCATCTTTTTTAGTTTGATTTTCTGTACTCTTTAAATAACAAACAAACAAACAAACCTTTACTTTTAGCATGCCGTTTTCTTAATGAGAAATTGATGAATGATGACATCTGGCAAGAGAAAAAAAGCATATGGTCTAACTAGCTGTTTCTACAGAGGTTAAAATGAGCTTTGCAATTTTCTCTGGTTGCCATTATGATTGACAGATCATCAAATAAATCACTCCTTCTTCTCCCTCTCTGTGCTGGTCTCTGTACCATCAAAGGCACTAGGGGGTAAATTTGCTCTGTACTGTATGAGGAATTAGACACGCAAGATCCATTAACATAAATGGGATTTTTGCACCTAATTCCCTGCACACCATGCTGAAAAATGTAGCTGTAGGATATAATATTCATGTTTTTTCTTTATCCTATTTATAATTTTTAATTATTAATTTCTAGCATAATTGGTTTCTTTTAAAGAAAATGAAATGTCTAGTAGGTTACCTAAAATATTGTTTAAGACCCCTTGGGCTCGATGCTGAAGATGGCAGGGAACGTGTGTGTTTGCAATCCAAAAACCCCAAAGAAACCAGGGTGAAATGGGATTGTTGATCACACATTCAAATTGGTTTTGCTTTCTTTCACAGCTATTACCTATACTTTACTTCTTTCAGTCCCATCCATCTTAACTCCACCACTCCCAAAAAGTAATGAAAATGGATATAGTACGTGAAAATTCAAAGAAAGTACAGGTTGTTTTAAACTCATTCAGTCACTTGGGTTTATTTATTTATTTAAATCAGAGCTACTCTGGGTCAGTGGTTACAGAAGGGTGGTGTTTTCAAGGCTTTATCTCTCCTGATCCTGTAATCCCTCAAACCCCTGAATTAAAGCAGTTTTTGTGAATGATACTTAAGTGCAGTCTGTTTCTGTTCTTTTGCTTTTATTGAAAAAATTCTGAAATTGATTTGAATTATCTCATTACAATCCGCAACAAATTTAAGTCACTCATTTTGGTGAATGTTCAAATAATCACTCTGGGTTGATCTACCCTTTTTTTTTTTTTTTTTTTTTTTTCTTTTCCTCTCCATCGATTTAATGGCTGGATTGAGAAAATAATAACTCAATTGCTTTGACATTAAAATGAGGCCTGAAAAGTTCATGCTCATGATTTTTTTTTTAATTTTTTTTTTTTTAAAACACTAGAATGCTTCAAGCTACAGAATATAATACATTTCAATAAGCAGGCACCATCCTCCTTTTTTGTATCTTGACCTGGCAAAAGCACTAGAAAGAATTGTTGAGACTGATGTCTGTCAATGTTAAATCCGTGTGGTATGACTAACATCTCTAAAGATTCAAAGAGGAGTGGTGCTTGGCACTAGAAAGCTTAAGAAAAGAGAAGATATAGGAAAAAGCTGCAGAAGATTAAAAGAAGAATAAATGAGCTGAAGAGAAACAGAACTGAGGTGGCTGAGTTTGCTACCATACTGCTTAAGATCTGCAGAGGTGACGTGACACTAACAAATTGCTGGGTCAGACAAATAATTTGTTGCTTTTATTAGGGATTGAAGAGAAGCCAAAGCAAATTCTGTATCAGTTAAGGAAGGTGACAGTGAGGAAAGTCAGTCAGTCATCAGGCATTTATTGATGGAGATTGTGAGATTTCAACATACTAGTCAAAAAATGAAGAGTCCAAAATAGCTGCTAGCTCGCAGCTCTGAGAAAGAAATGTGTTTCTGAAAGTGGTGAGGAAGAAGGAGGAGAAGTGCTGGGAGATTAAATGCCTCATTCATTTTTGGCTAAGATGAATATTGCAAGAAAACGTCAATGAAACATGCCAGAGATTCAAAAAAATACTAGGTGAAAGAAGACAGATCAGAATGTTAGTGTTAATCTTGCAACCTATTCAACACATTTAAATTTGAAAGGCACAGTCTAAAATTAAGATACTTATTTTTTTAAATTAAGATTAGGATGTATTTCCAGTGTTTGGTGCCACATTTTCTCAATACTGTCAGAAACTACTTTTTAAAAAGTCTAAATTCACTGGCTACGTACAGCTTGTTCTTATAACAACGCTATGAAAACAAAGGTTATTTTCCTGTCTTGGTCCCTTTCTGATAAAGCCTGATGAACACTCCCTATGTTCTTTACTGTTTTTTTTGTTTGTTTGTTTTTGGTTTTTGTTTTTTTTTTTGTTTTGTTTTGTTTTTTATATAGAACAGGCTTTTTTTGAACAAGAATTTTAGTAAGCAGCAGCCACGTCTGAAATGATTTCTATAAAACATTCTGCTTACTGTTTAATCTAACAGCTTTACATACCACTTCAGCAAACAAAGAAGAGCAAACCTGCGCCCATTTGTTTCTTGTATGACAAATATACAAGAGTATATTTTCACATACTATAATGGGGCTTTTCTACTTTTTCCTAGGTTTTTGTTTCTTTTTACTTTTCAGAAGCATTGACTGAGAAAATAGTGCACTCTTCAATTTTCAAATGGAAAAACACAGCAAGCCTGTTAGCTTCTGCAGATATTTACAAGTTTATATGGATTTTTTTTTTCCTCTCTTGCTACACCAAAATACAATGGAAGAAATAATTCCTGTTCATATTAATGCTCTTTCAATGTTAGGGTCTAGTTTATGTTTACACCTCATATGGTCCTCTTGTATCTGAGATTACCAATTATCCAATTGCTATTACTAGCTTCATTTCTGCTAAGTATGAATAACTTTTTTTCAAAGTCCTAAAATTGTTCAGATGGAGCTTGCTTGGATGCCTCCTTAAACGGATATATTTGTCATCATTTCTCTGTTGCATTAATTTTCATTGTCCCACAATGAAAATCATTTGAACCTATGGTTATATTTCTAATGCTTCTAGAACTTCTACTCCGTTTCTATTTACCAAGAGCTTATGGGACTCCAGCTGAAACTGAATCCCCTGTGAAAATACCTTCCTTTTACTCTTGCTAGATTACAATGAATATAATTAGTAAGATAACACTAGGCAATTCAAACATTGTGTCAAACACAGGATATGACAACCAGAGCCCGATAGACCCAATTTTATTTCTATTAAAGTCATGACAAAATACCTGCCAAGTTAGCAGAGACCATGCCAAAGGTGATTAAATCTTGTTAATAGCATAGAAAAATCTATATTACTTCCTTGAGATTGGTGATAAAAGATTACATAAGTATTTTCCCTTATAGGTAACCAGTAACTCTCTTGTGCTTAACTGTTAAGTTTTTTTTTTTTTTTTTTTTTTTTTTTTTTTCTTTTTTTTTTTTTTGGAGATAAGAAACATGAAACACTTCTGGTAACATACTTTAAGCATGCAGAATTTTTTGGTTCAAATTTCAGAGCTTGCTTCCATTCCCTTGGGGATATTGTTCCCTGGTGTTTGGAAGAACACAATTTTCAAACAAGGGCACAAGTTGGTATATAGGAAGAGTGATTACTAGTTTAAGTTATAAGCATATATGTAAAATATATATGTGTATAACCTAAGTTGCTTTCATTGTAGTTTTTTAATTAACTTTTGTTAGGAAAACTTCAGGCATTGTCAGGCACTGTAAAGCACTGTGACACTTGAAAAAATACCAGGCCCTTAGCATCTTGGTCCTGCCGCAGAACTGCAAGATTCATTGTTACAATGTAGTTGAACAGATGAACAATATGTTCCTTTAAAATCTCTAATGAAACTGCTATTTCCCATAACATTTCCCCAGCATTACTGTTATTTAAATATGACTCTAGCTCCCTTGTCATCTGTCTTGCTTTTCTGTAAGCAGATTATAATTGAACAGACTTATCAGTAATGTGGTATCTCGAGTTTATTATTTCATGAACTTTATTGAAAGGGTCTCTTCCTCTGTCCATAACCAAGATGACTGTGTACATGGTGCTTATGGTAAAACCGACCACTTTTGCAGTCATATCACTGTACATGTTAGCGTCCAGGTTGTTTTCCCACTACAACCTTGAAGTCTCTCAGTACTATTTCTTCAGTCATTTCCTCTCAGTTGTATGAATTTTCATTTTCCCCACAATGAACTTTCTTAAGCTCATTATGAAATCTTACCAAATATATATATATATATATATATATATATATATATATATAAAATGACAACAAATACAAGGCAATAGTTTCTCCCCCCCTCCCCCCCTTCTCTGTAACGTTTCCTTCTCTTTTTTTTTTTCTTTTTTAGAGGCACATTTTTACTAGGCCGCTTAAGAAATAGTTTCATAAATTCTAAGCCATGTTTATTCAAATGAGCTGCAGCCAGTGCTGTAATTACAGCCAACTGGGAGGTGCAATTATTATTATTTTTCATAACTTTGATGTATGAAATAATGTTCTTTCACTGGTCAACATAATTCTGTCTCCACACTTTGCTTTGTGGAATCTTCCTACCTCCTAAGAACATCTTCTGAGCAAAATTCATCTGCAGAAAATGACAAAAAAAAAATCAATGAAAGTAATTGTCAACATGACTACTATTGACTTTACAGTGCCATATACTTATTAATTTTTTGTTGTTGTTGTTGTTGTTTAATACTGATGGAGATGCTTTTCCTATCTGTCATGGCTGGGACAGAGTTAGTTTTCTTCAGAGTCTTCTGTGATGCTGTGCTTTAGACATCTGATGAAAACCGTGGCAGTAGCACTGCAATGTTTTCATTGTAGCAGAGCAGTGTCCCATTGAGCTAAGGATGTTGCAGCTCCTTGTGCTGCCCTGCCAGCAACAAAGCTGGGGGTGCACCAGGAGCAGAGAGGGGACAGGACCAGGACTAAAGATAAAACTGGAGTAAAGTAGGAGGGGGACACGTGGAATAACGACATTTGTCTTCCCAAGCAGCCATTCAACATGATGAGCCCTGCTTTCCTGGGAGCAGCTGAACACCTGTGCCTGTTGATGGGATGTAGAGAATGGATTCCTTGGTTTGCCATGCTTGTGCATGTGCACATAGCTTTTGCTTTACCTCGTGAACTGTTCTTAGCTCAGCCCTTGATTTCTGGCACATTTACCCTTCTGATTCTCTCCCCTATCACACCTGGGCAGAGGGAGCAAGTGGCTGTGTGCCAGGTTAAATCACAACACTACCTGAGGAATAAATTTTAAGACCACAAATCATCAGATGAATAAAATTAATTATAGCAAAGTTACTCAGTTATACCTCTATTTTGAAAAAAATATTGGTAGTCCTGATAACTTTGCAGGTGGTTTCTTGGTTCAGATAAATAGTAGCTGACTTTCCATCATAAATTGTGATGTATTTTTATATCTACACAGAAAAAAATATCTTGTATGTTTAAATGTATGCTCAATCTCTACAGCAAATACAATATTTATGACACTTGTTTATAACAATGTACTTGCTTATGAACATTAATGTTTATATTTCCTGCAAACTGTGTACGTAGGGAAGAAACCTGACTAATGAATATAGCTATCTCCCCCCACCCTACAGCCAATGATCACAGTGAAAATATTTAGTCGCTCACATCCACAATGTGACTATCTATGATCCAAAATTGCAGTACTTTCAAAAAAAAAAAAAAAAAGGGGGGGGGGGGGGGGGGATGGGGAACATTTTATGGCAATAGAGTTCCTCAAAGATGCCACCATCTACCGAAGTAACATTTGCAGACTTTAATTATTATGACAGTTTACAGGAAAACTGTTGAAGAAATCTACCACAAAGTTAAAATGATTACACAGAAGCAGGTTCTCTTTAAATGGTTTGATGCTATATTCCACCAAGATATACACAGAAAATAGTATCATATGCAGTTCTGAGCATAAAATTAGCCTAAAATGGGAGTTCTTCATGTGGCTCACATCTGTGAGCTTTAGTATACTTAAGAATGCTAAAAAACAACCAAGCAAACAAACCAAAAAAGAAAAAAAGCTTTCATAAGACACTGACTTCAAGGAGAGTTAAATCCAGAAAGAAATGAAAAGTTACTTGAGAAAGAAGTAAACCTGCCTGTTTATATTGTTAATTTTGTAGGAAGGATGACCAAAGCCAGCAAGCCAGAATCTGCTTCCTGTGCCTTGTAACAGTATTGCAACTTCACCAAGCAGACTTTTTTTATTACTATTATTTCTTAGAGTCTTATTTCTGGACATCAACTGTGAAAGCTATAAACTTTGACTACTTTTCTTTGTGATTGTGGACGCAAACCTGGAACTGTGAACACACAAGCTTCCAAGAACAAAAGAATAAAACCAGAATATTTAAATCTTAATTTCAAGCTGATCGTAATTAATAAGGGTTTGTTTCCCATTTGAGTACATTAGATAATCTGCACAAAGACTGTGTCTGAATTAGTCCACCAAACCCTGTACTTACAACATGGGAAAGAATGAGAGACTCTGACCTAAAATATATATAGAAGAGTTAGTAGTCCCTGACCTTTCAGATAAGGGATGGACAAAGCATCTTGTGAGATTTAAAAGAAGCTGAGAACTCCAGACAGGGCAGCCAGTAATCCAATATCAGTGATAAAGGCAAAGGTCAGAGGGGAAATATTTAAAAATTACTTGGTACAAGTGAGGACAGCAGTAATGTCACATGTCGTTTCTTTAGAGCCTCTGAATAATAACTTCCCTTAGATCAAGACCCAAACGAGCCTTACAAAATGAGACTGTAATCCCCTTTTGGAAAAAAAAAAAAAAAAAAAAAGTTTCTTTAAAAACAGCAATGGCCTGAACCTTACTGCATCAGGAGTAAACAACGTTACTTGGCTATGCAAGGGAACTGCACCACAGCTGACTCATGGCTATGAAAGATTCCTCCTCACCTGGACTCCCACAAGACAACACAGGCTGCGCAACGCAAGAAAGACAGGACCTCAGCAGAGATTCAAAGTCATCAGAAATTGAAGACTTCAGAAGTTACTTTAGGAGTTCAGACATATACAGACGGGTTAAAAAATTATTTGCTGCTACAGTAGCTTTTCACCTGTCCATAGTTCAGGTACCCGCATTCCCCTCTCTGTGGGGTACTGTCCAGCACAAATGGCAGCTCACAGAGAAAGGTAAGCTGCATAATCTGCATCCACACTCAAAAGACAGAAAAACACTGCTTTAAGCATTCTAGGCTTCTTGTGTTGTCCAATCAATGGGAAATCAATGGCAGCAAAATATTTGAGCTTCCAGTGATGCACGAGCCCTGCTGCCTGTGAGACCACACAGGCTGGAAAAAGGAGCATCTTTCCATGGGAGACTTCATCCTGCCCAATCAGACGTGAACCCCTTGTTCCTCTTTAAAATACTGAGGTCTCCAGGACATGAAAGAGCAGTATAAAGCTCTAAATCTACGTTACTTAGAAAAATTTACACACAAGACACTCAGCACTAACTGGAGTAGGAATATATCAAACTAAAGACACTAATTACAGTAATATATATATATATATGTATTTTTCCTGAGCTTCTTACCACGATGAAAGCTATAAATCTGAAAGTTTCTACATTTGTTTTTGCATTCCCCATTTTTGATAGAAGAGAGCATACAGACACATGATCTGCCACTTCACGGTAAACGCATCCACTCTCATATCTCATAGTGAGTTACATAAACCAGTCTTCGGGTAACATAACTGTAATGTCAAGTGATAAATGCTGAGTATATCACTTACAGTAATAACTGTTTGTATGCAAAATGGAAATCTAAAGGCATCACAGTGCTAGGGAAAAACATTCAAACTCAAATGGGAATGGCAGCTTTACAGAGTATTCTTGCTGTCCTCTTGATGAATTCACAGCCCAACTGGACAACATTCCACTAATACCATTTCCAAAACAACAACAAAAAACATTTGGTTAATCTGGTATAAGATTCCCATGTGGATGTGTGGTATTCAACCAGGATTAATCATGCCCATAATGGATGGTAACAAAGACAAAGCCTCTGTTATTAAACCCTAACTTCAAAGTCGTAACACTTCCCATGCAGTAGCAGCACAATCTGTAAATTAAGGGAAGCATTTGACATTCATTTGTTAAATAACCTGTTTCTGAAATGGAACAATGGGTCAAGATAAGTCAATTACTATTTACACATTTATCCAGCTTGATGACTGCTGTAGTCATAGGTAAAGCACGCACTTGTGTAGGAGAGAAGGCTGTTGAGAGCCCACACCTAACCCACTAATTTGCAGCAGCCATCTTCATTCCCAGCCTTGCTCTGCACCATCCCCCTTTCTGGTCACCCAACCTCCTCCCCAGCGAAAGGGCAGCAGATAGTTTTAATTGCACTGAGCAAAGCAATGTGTTGCTGAGCTTACTCTCCCCATAGCTAGAGCCACAAGATGATGAGTTTTGAATTTGCTCCAACTGCTACATGCTGCCCTCAGCTGGGGTTGGAACAAGCTTTTCTCTGGAGAGGGGCAAATGCCAATGCTTAGAGAACGAAAGGGTGGAGAGAAGGAGGAAGGACTCGGCTTTAACTTTCCCTTGTACTGCTCTGTGTTACAAGCAAAGGGCTGAAAGATTAAAAACAAATTAGGAGTCAAAAGATGAAAATGAATAGGCAAATTAAAAGAATATGCAGGAACAGTGAGAAGGGAGAGAAAAAAACACTTGGAATTAAATACTTGTAGTAGCAAAGAAGCAAGAGAATAAGGAAGACAGTCTTCAGTTACTGTTTTTATAGGGATCTGTTTACCCAAAGCACAGACTAGAACATAACTTGATTAACAGCCAGTGAAGTAAAGAATATTTAAAGCCATCTATCATTGTAGGAAGTAAGTTCAAGTCTATATATAAAGAAATACCAAACTTGCTGGCATTTTAAGTAAGACAAGGTTAGATTATTTTAAATTAAATTTTAAATGCAGGTAAAATTTATGATTTGTTGTACAGCTGCTGACACTTTTTTTTCAACCAGGCTCCTGGAGAGACTAGAAGGCTTTATCTCAAAAAAGGAGTACAGGAATCAAATTCCTGCTGAAAACATGCGTAAGTAAAAACATTCAACCTGCTGTATTTCATGGTTCTGATTGCAGTCTCTAATCAGCACAGTTCATTGACAATAAACAGAAGAAAAATCACACAGGTATGTATAGGAAAGCAGAAAAGCTAGCAAAGTAGTTCTGTAGAAGTACTAACAACCCTTCATTAATATTGAAGAGCAAGATTCAGCCATCCTATAGTTGATTTGTATCACCAGTTACCCTATGTAGTCCTTTATATTAACACAAAGTTCATCTTACATAACTGAACCATCTTGGGTAGCATTTTATACTTGTTCTGGATTGATGCATGACTCAACAGTCAGGCAGGGAAACAGCCAAGGCACTGGTGTCTGCCTGCAGAGAGGTCTGGTGGTTTAAAATAACATTTTAATTTGAATTGTTACAAGGTTAAGAGTGGGATTCTGAAAAGTTCACAGCAAACAACTCCACAGGCCATTATAGCTGTGATCATTTGAACTTAAGTTCAGGGTGATTTTGTTTTAATGATTCAAATTTCATTTTTATTTAACAGCTTAGTATGTTTCTTTAAGTCAAGCCATTGCTCTTAAATATGCCTCTGACAACAGGGTTGAGGTTACCTCAAGAAAACTGCAGACAGCTCATACACAACCCTTGAAACAATATCTTTTGAATGTGTGAGCAAATTCATTTAACAAATAATCAAAGGCAAAAAACAAATAGGTATATGTGAGCACAGTTTTCACAGAACTTGGAAGCTGCCTGTTCTTCCATCTGCTGCTGCTAAGGTAGCTACTAAGTCATCACTGTAACTGCAGTTAAAGCTTCATTCTTGTGCTGGTATTTCCTTCCCTTTCCTTACCCAAACGAACCACTAACTGCCTCACAAAGGTCTTGCTCTATAGAGATCCTCAGCCTGCAGTTTTGGACTCAGTCTTTGGAAAAATAATACCCACAGAATGAAAACAGATAAGACACCACCAAAAGTTTCATTAAAACTACTGATCAGAGCATGAACCTTACACAGGTATTACACCTGCAGCCAGAAGTTCGTTTAATCTCTTTTTCTCCTAATTGGTACATCCTAAGCGGGAAGGTCTGCTTAGGGCAAGCTCTATTTGAGGCACTGACCCCATCTCAAATGCTGGCAATCCCTGTTACTCACCGAGTGCATCGCTGATTTGTTTACTAGCAGAACTGCCACTTGTCAGACCGCTCGCAGTATTGTTGTTTACAAGTTGCAGATGTAAATCACGATATAAGCACAGCAAGGTGACAGCATCAAAACATCCGAGCTCCTTTGAGGAGACAAGATGACAGGGAACAGAACAGACCTGCTCAACTGTTAATTTGCTGACACTGAACGTAGGTTGCCAATTTTAGCCAATATTTTTAGTTTTGAATAAAATACACGTAATTGATCTATAGATATAATTGATGGATATCATGTGGAGAACCATCCCCACTTCACAGAGGGTTACAGAATAAAGCTGTCAAAGGAGGGACAATGTAAGAGGGCATTTGGAGATTAAATTTTGTCCCCAGAAATGGGGAAGATAAGGTAGAACTGGCATGACAACTTTGTCAGGAATACAACAAATTTTGGGGAAAAAAAATGTAATCATTATTCACTTCCACTCAGTAAAATTAATTTGTTTCACTTTGAATAGCTTGTTGGTACTTAAGGCAACAGTTAGATTCAAACCTGTTGTTGCAAGGAAAGACAAAAATAGTCAATAAAAAGTTGCTTTTTTGGTCATGGGGGCACAGCTTTTTCTGAAACACAGCTAATCTATTGTGAACCCTGTGGGTTCCAGCTTGGCCTTCACATAAGACGTAGAGCTGGGGAAAAGGGAGTGGGAGATGATGAGCTTTCAGTCCCCTGTTATGTACCAGACCTAAAACCTACAGAGGTCAATGGAAGCATTCCTCGTATTTTTCATTCTCCAGATGTGTTTCAAAGGTTGTTGACTTTTTTCTTTTTAAGGTATTTCAAACATGTGAAATTGATCATACAAACAGGAACACAAGGTAGACACTTAACAGATTTTCTACTGCCTATGTTTTTCCTTATTAGCACAAATGAGTCCCAATTCATCATTCCAACTTAGAATTTAAAAAAAAAAAAAAAAAAAAAAAAAGTTTATGCTCTGAAGACACTAGCTCTAAGTTTTGAAGCTGTCCAGAAACTTGATATCCACATCTGTAGAAAACATGGTCACAAAGCAACACACCATTAGTATACTTTTAATTGTCTTAAATTTTAGGCTGTGAGCAGAAGATGACTTAAACTGGACGCCTAAACTGTACGTAGGCTGGCTTAGGAACTACCAAAAAAAAAAAAAAAAAAAAAAAAAGGCATCATTACAAATAGCAGAGAGGTGTTACAAGAAAAAAATGAAGTTTCGTATGTTTGGACTCCTGTGGGGATGGTACATTGATGTCCAGCCACTTGGGCTTCAGCATAATGGCTACAGGGTGGTGGGGTGCTGCTGCACCCATTTCTGAACAGCAGGTTCAAGGCAAACCCAAAATAAAGCATTTAATGGTTTCATTGTTGTTGCCTTTTATTTATTTTGTTCCTCCTACAAGAGACCAATGGCTCTAAGTGCTCAGCATGTTTGCACAGCTATAAGTGACTTATTTTCTTAGCACAAGTACGAAGGACAAAATTCTATGGTGCATGTACTACATTAGGACATGCTAACATCTTGTGTATGCACAGAATTACTTACAAACACAGACAGAATGGAATGAGATGACAGCTGTTTTTCTTCTTTGCTTCTTAAGACTACCACCAACAAAAAGACCACTAACGTAATAATAGAGATGCAGTAAATGTTACTGTCCTGAGATTCAGACATTCACCTTTATAATTGTCTGTCCCAGACCAGTTGAAAATCAAATAGAAGGACAGCCTCTTACTGCTTTCTAGTGCTGTTAACATCATTAATTGAATTATTGGATTAAGCATTTGAATCAGGAAGATATCAAAAGAATACATCATTACATCAAATCTCACAGGGAGGAATGGTTGCCTTCAGAATGTTTCATTCTGCAAAAATCATGAGTAATGTAGCAGGGACAAAATACAGAGAACAGAAGGCAACCTCAGACTCTCTAAACGGGGGCACTGTGTTGTCATTAATGACTAACACCAGAAAGTGTCTAGAAAAGCTGCAACAATCAGCATAAGGGAAACTGAAGCAATAACATCACACTTTCACAGTTATAAAATCTCTCTGACATGCTTGGCAAGGAAGTTTGGTGTAAAGAGAGTAGTATACGCAGGATGTAGTAGCAGCAGAAAAAGAACGAAAAAAGTCTTTCCATTCATTGATTAGTCACAAACTTGTACTCAAATTTCTTTCAACTGATTAAAAAAAAAAAAAAAAATGACTGTCCAACAAAAGAGAAAACACCATCCTTTGAAAGCAAAAACTCAACAAGGCACCATCAAATCTAACAAACCTATGCCAATATCCTGTACATTAGCCTACGTGTCTGGATGAAACTACAGTCTGTCCCAGTCTGGGGGGGTCTACAGATAGCATTTTGAGAGAGACAGAACCTGTAAGGAAGTCTCAAATACTTTTTGCAATACTCTGTTTGTGCCCATAATTCTCTTCCCAGCAGAAAGTTTAACTGAGAACATAGATTCAAAAATAGAAGAAACTTCCATTTGAAGAAGCTCAAAGTCTTTTCTCCTCAATTTGAGGAGACCTCAAATACAACAACTGTGTGCTCAGAGCATGCATGCAACAGTTTTCAGTAACCATGGACAATTTATTTTTTTTCCCATTACCACTGTGCTCTTTTCCCTATAAAGCAGCCTCCCTTCCCTTCTTGGTATTCTTATTCTAAACCATTTTTCACATAAAGCCACATTTTATAAATAATGTGCTTAAGGCCCATAAGCCATCCTTTGTTTGCAGCTGCACAATTTTTCATGAAGTAAATAGGTATTTGGGTCATCTCATCACTGCACTGAAGCAAGCCCAGGGACACATACTGTACATCGATGGAGACTGCTGCAGGCCAGGCAACCCCTAGGTTCCATTTGCCTTTGTCATCTAGGTGTCCTCACACTAACAATTTGGGCAAAGTGCTCAAGAAATTACGTGTTTGGGATCAGACTTCTTTTCACTATTTTTTTTTTTTCCAATTTATTTATTATTTCTTTGATGTACCACAGTTTGCCTGGCAAAACACCTTCTGAAGTATGCCTCAAAATTTCTCCAAGCTATTGGGAAGTAATTTCCTCAGCCTAATCTCCTCCACAACACTGTGAAAACTGTAGGATAAAAGGGGAACTGTGGCGATTTACCTACTAATTAGCTGCTCTTATTAAGAAGAGCAAGATAATTGATTTTAGGATGCACTACCCCTTATTAAGGCCTAATTAAACTGTATATCAAAGACTAATTAAATGGCATTATTCCATCTCACTGATGAGTTTTGATGCTTGGTGAATAGATTTGGGTGAAGATGAACACACTCTAATAGATTTCTAACCCACACAGATAACTCTAAACTAAGAAGCTGAGCAAAGGGAATTTTGGATTATCTAAAACTAACACATTTAGTGGTATTCCTTCACACTGATATCTTGAAGTGAAAAAATAAAACATTTAAACACCTGCTGAGCATTGCAGTGAAAGGAAAAGACAATGAAGAGGATCTCTATATAAACAGTTTATTTAAATGTTTAGGTAATTTTTGTAGACTGAAGAATTGCATTTGTGAAAAGGATATACCCTTTCACAGCATATTTCTCTATTCTGAAGATTTGTGTAGATACAACAGCTCAAGGGACCACAAGTAATAGGTGTTATTTATTTCTGCCATTTTTCAAAAGCATTGAAAAAAAGAGACAGTGTATGTCTACACCTCAAGAATTATTTGAATGCATGATTATTCAGATATCTTGTGGCATTCCAGGTTTACTTAGCACTCAAAAGAAATAAAGGGACAGGATTATATGCCTCCAGTTATCCAAACAGTCTGCAGGTTGAAATAATTGAAATAAACTGAAATACAGAAAAGATGATGTTTTGCTTTTGAGCAAAAGGGATAGCAGACTGAATTCGCTAAGATTCTCCAGTTTTGGATCCTTCACTCTTCTTTTAAATGAACTCATCTGTTCTCAAATAATTCCTTTAACAATCCATCGGTTGGCTTAATAAAAAAACAACTTACTGTAAATTTGTATGTGTAAAGCAAATCAACTCTAAGCTTTAATACCATCAACCTACCCCCTAAATAAAATGTTTTGTCCTCTAGACAAAATTCCTCTGACAATACAAACTCATCTTTTTATTTAATCTGTTAGGTCATGGCCCCAGAGATTATGATGAGCTGTCTCTTAAAGCCCGTGTGTAATGCATTGCAATGTCTCCTGTATAAATCACAGCATCTGTCCCCTCCCCGCCCCCCCCCAAAAAAAAAAAAGTTTACTTTCTTGCAACTTTGGGGTGCGTTTCCTTGTTTCTAA
>CM021777.1:3418166-3482612 GCA_011076525.1 Nettapus auritus | reverse complement strand
CCCAAAAAAAAAAAAAAAAAAAGTTGACTTTCTTGCAACTTTGGGGTGCGTTTCCTTGTTTCTAATAGCTTCTTTCACCAGTAATAGGATAGCTTGCACACAGGAGCAATCACACATCATTTTTTCATTCCTTATTGGCCATGATATAACTATCCAACAACAATAATCTATAGCTTTTGGACATCTAAATTAAACATCACTCTGTAGTGACTGTAGGGTATTAACCTGAAACTGAACTTCTGCAGGTATAAAATTTAATCTGTATTACCTGAAGGATATTACAACATGAAATATTCTTTTACTAATGCAAACAGAAATAGCAATACTGCAAAGGGAACAAATATTTATTTCATCATTTGCACAAACCATATTTATAAATAGATAAGTGAGCAAAGAATTTGTGTAAACAGTCTTTCAAGAACTAAGGGCATGATAAACCATGCAGCGAAGCAATATGTAGGAGATTTTTAAGCAGAGAATTAAAGTAGTTTACTCTCTGCTTAGTACAAAGCAATCTTTTTTTTTTTTTTAAACATATGAAGAAAATTATATCCAAATACCTAAATGCCACTAGAGAAAGTTTTCAGCTTTCTGAAGAGAAAGAAAATGCAAATAATCTTAAATACCACAAATATATAATGCTTTTCCTTCTTCAACTTGCATGTCCTATCCAAGTACTGGAACATTAACAGCTCAATTGATATACATATAGTTCCATGTACTTCTGTACCCGTGCAGGTTCAGATGCAAAAATGTTCAGAATCAAAGTTGCTGTGCAACTTCACATCATTTTAATTAACATTTCTTGCCTATCGTTCAGACTATTACAGTATTTGCCAAAATGGCAGGTGAAGAATGGGTTCCTCCAGTACTTCAGAGTCAAAACTCAGATGGTGGACAGCTACTAAACCAATGTGACAGGCAAAAAATGATGCTCCAAGACCTTGACTCAATATTTTCCCTGTCCACCTTTCCCTCTTAACTTGGTACTTTATTAAAAGCTAGCAAGTAATCTTTCAAAGCAAGTCACGGCACAATTCTATCTCCCTATGTTTTATTTTCTCACATTTCCTGCTTTCAGCATTTCTGCTGGCATCTTCTGATTAACACCTTGAGAGCTGACAGTACCATCATAGTGCTTTCATACTCTACTTCAGGCCTCTTTCTCCTTATACTTAAAAGAGAAACTAGTATTAAGTGAATGCAACCTTTGACCTAGCCATACAGTTCCTGTGCTACTGACTTGAAAAGGTACCTCACTATTGAGTAAGAAAACATTATAGGGAGAAAAGTCAACAGTCTGGAGTACCCAAATTAATGCAATTGCACTGTCTATTAAGGGAATACTTATTTTACTACTCATTGAAGACTTCGGTACAGTAGTAAAAGAGAATTTATTGCTTAACAACTATTTTAAAGAAGTCTACTCACAAAAGGGCAAGAAATCTTTTTGGTCCTCAACATGCAGCTATGCTGGAAGCCCCTGTTCCCATTTTGTTAAATATGTTGACAAGTTGACAGATTTAGCACTGAATACAATACTAGAGAGAAAAACAAAAAACAAACAAACAAAAAACACAATTATTTCATTTAGATATTCATGTTGCTTTCTGGATGAAAAGGTTAATCATTTGGGAAAGCTGAAATGAGTTTTTTATTGTTGTTTATTCACAGAGTAACAGGAGCATAAGGAGGCTAAACTAAACTAAAAGAACCACACCCTTTTTTGCCCCCTTCAATTTGTGCCTCCAAGAGGAAAAATCTGACAGTACTTAATAGCCAAGCTTCAGCAGTTATTAAAAACACAATATAAATAATGTATTACTAAAGAAAGAACCAATGCTAGAACTTGCTAACCAGCAAAGCAATTAAAGCATTAGTTCTGTAATCCAAACTCAGTGATGATATGATTTATGAGCTTCTCCAAAAGGCGAACATCCTATCCTGGCTGCAATTTACTACTGCACAGACAGCTTTCTTCCAGTGAGCAATAACTAAACAACACAGTGGACTTGGATGCTCAATTCAGGCCTCCTGCCCTCCATATGAGGAGTCAACCTGCTCTTCTATAGCCTTTCTATCGTTAATGAGAAACCTACTTCCATAAATTAATTAAAAAGTGTGCGTAATACCAACGTTATTGACTGTTCTCTGTATAGAGAAGGGTCACTCAGGGAAGTGGGTCACTAGTGAGAAGGGTCACTAGGGAAGAGGTGAGCAGTTCACATAGGACAAAGAGATGTACTTAGTTTCCCTTCCTTTTTACCAAAAACATAAACAAGAGAGGCTTGGGAATTGATTGCATTTGAATGTGTTCCTGGTCTCAAGTATCTACCACACCTGTTCTTGAGTGTACTGTCAAATCAGGGCATAGAGTAGACTTGGAAAGAAACAACTACCACCACCATACACACAAAACAGATGGTGCTGATCACTTGTTTCCTCAATTTCAATTTATATTTCTTAAGTTTTTTATAAACGTACACATTTTGATAAAGATTGAACCACACTGAGAAATTTGTGTCAGCATATACAGTATTTTTTTTTTTTTACATATCAAACACTTTATACAGTTTTGTTGAAGATTATAACAGCAAAATGTGTCCAGAAAATGAGTTGAAAGTGACAGTTTCAGACACCCTTTTATAAGTTTCCTTCATAATTCATAGACTTGTTTGATGTACTTCACACCAAACTCCTAGTGACATTAAAAAGGTCACAAAGTACAATGCTGACCCTACACATTCCAAGTATTCCTGCTAAAAATCATATCCAGCACATATGAGAATTTCAAGACCTATCAAAATCCTGAAAGACAGAACAAATCCAAAATTTGATGTGACTTTCATTATAATACTAAACAAATAGTTCAGGATTCATAGTGTTTTGCTATTTGTCTTGTAAAAGAAAGGAATGGAACTCACAAAAGTGCATTATTTCTGAGAAAAATTTAGATTATCTCAACACTTGTGCAATGGTCCATGCAAACCTTCAGGAAATTAATGCACTAGCTGATGAAATCTATATAAACAAGTATTCAGGAAGGCCAGAAATAATGTGCAGTAATAAGTTAGTTATAATTAGTAATAGAAGCCTGAAAATAACTGCCCTCCTGAGTCAGCACTCGTATCTTTGCCGTATTCTGGAAACGATAGGATTTTTTTTTTTTTTTTTCAGTGTAAATAAAATGGTAATTAAAAGCTGATTTAGGATCAAAGACAACCTCAAGGTCATAAGTATTTGTAGTTAGCTGTGAAGTATTCTCATGAAAATTTCTTGAAAGTGGATGCCCTATTCCAACTGGTTCGCAGTAGCCAAAGAGAAAAACAATTTTCCTCAAAGGTTTATACACAAGTGAAAATTGAAAAAAAAGTTAGCTTTAAGGAAAAGAAAAAAAAAAAGATGCTAGACTACAGAAACTAAGTGCATTTAGTTGAAGATTATTATAAAACTACATTTACTGGTCTACTTGAGGTATCTGGGAAAAAAAAAAAAAAAGAAAAAACCAACACCACTAATGAGCAAATATCGATTGCCATTGGAAAGTCAGCATTATTTCAGCAATTCTTTTTTCCATCTATCCAGTGCTTTCACAAGACATCAGCCATTACAACAGCTTTGCTTTTTCTTCAATACTGGCAAAATCCTCGTTTGTAATCCCTGCAGATACTGACTGCAGTGTTTGTATTTAAATTTCAATTATTTTCTTCCATTATGCAATAGTTTCCAAAACAATATACCTCAACTTTTAAAAGCAATTCCATAAATATGCAACATTTTGAAGTGTTCTTTGCGTATTATATCAGACAGCAAAATGACATAGAAACAGTAACATCTTTTTTAAAGAGGCAAAAAAACCTGCCTCCTCAGTCCCTTCCCTAATTGGTTGTCTTGCTTGTGGCCCTAAACTACCTAAATACGTCTGGGATCAAAACTAAGGTATCAGTTCCAAAGTCATAGAATCGTAAAGGTTGGAAAGGACCTCCAAGACCATCTGGTCCCAGCCATCTCCCTACTGCAGATGTCACCCACTAAACCATGTCCCTAAGCGCTAGGTCCAACCTTTCCTTAAACTCCCCCAGAAACAGTGACTCCACCACTTCCCCGGGCAATGATCAACGTGTATCACATCAAGGATATAAAAGACAAAAATACAATCTACATGCAGAAGAAATATGACTAATTAGTTTTGCATAAACCATGACCTATTCAATTACCTGAATTTCAAGAAACAAACAGAACATGGCTACAAGTTGCTGAAATTTTCCTTACTTTTTCCTTAAGTGAAATTACCATATCATGAGACGCTGTATCAATATAGCTCACCAATATGCAGAACGCAAAAATAATAATAAGTAAAACACACCAGTCACCAACATATGATGTGCAACATTATTACACATTTTAATCCAGTGGGTTGGGGCATATTTTCTGAGCTGCATTTACTTCCTTTTGAGAAGTTTATTCATTAAAATCTATTAGTACAACTTTTTATTCCAAATTGCTGTCCTCACAAGCAATTTGACCAATTCACTGAAAGACTTGAAGGAACTAGTATAATGAATAAAATTTAAAGGATGACCTATGATAAAAAATACCAAGTTATCGGTGATGAACACACAACACATGAATTGATAGCTCAAAAATGCACTTGAATATTTGAAACCTACTTAGAGGCTGATTACCTTTCAGGTGTCACTGCCTAAAAAAAAAAAAAAAAAAAAAGTGAAAGATAAGATCCAACAACTTGTTCATGTGTTATGGTGTATTAGCATAACCAATTCCAGAGTCTTTGGGACCACAGAAGCCAGCAGTCACTGACAGGAGGGGATGAGGATGGGTAACAACAAAGAAAGTCATATGATAGAGGAGGATTATGATTTCCCAATAGCATGAATCTGTGCTTCCCCAGGTTTTTGAATGTATTTTGCCCTGACAAATGGATTCATTTCGTCTAAACTGACTACTAATGTTTTCCAGAATAATCAGCATTTGAAAGTTTTCAGTGCTTTAACTCAGTGTTTTGCCTAGCTGTACTGTATACGTGCCGAGGATTTTTCATCTTGTGGTTTCACACATCCTGCATGTATCAGACTTGTCTCACCAAAACCAAGCAAATGGTGAAATCATGGAAGTAGCATTCTGAAGCGTTACTGTGTTGAAACTCAAAACTCAGAAATAGGTCTTTTCAATACATGCCTGACTTGGCAATGGAACTGGAAGCTAGAGATGGATACAAAGCCTCACGTCACCAATTTATATGTGCCATAATGTTTTGCTGACAAGATTTCTTTTTTGCTGTGAGAATGAATCATGTTGTAAAACACACCACTAAACACCTAGAGAAAGGAAAAAAAAAAAAAAAAAAGCTAGGGCAACACACAGGAATAGAATAAAACCCTCCTCAGTAACTCTTTATAACAGTGAACTACAAAATAGTGACACAGTCAGCAATTTACCATCTTACTGCAGCCCAGTCTAAACAATACAGTAATAATCATCATCAGTAGAAGTACTCAAAAGGAGTCATGATTGTCTTGTGTGTTTAATTATAACAAGGAATCAAAGCACTGTGAATAGCATACCCATTTTTATTTACCCAAATAATTTTATTACTTATTAATAAAAGCAGGCCAAGAATGCAGAAGCAGATTGCTGCAAGAGCGTGTCACTAGGAAATTTCAAAAGACACAACTACAGCCTGTGCTATAATAGATGTTGTCAATTCTGCAAAGCACAAGGCAATCAACGTAGCTCAGAAAGCAGATCTGCAGATAAGGTCCTCAGAATCAGTGAAAGACAATCTAATTCACTGTCTTAAAAGACAATCTAATTCACTGATTTTGTGGATGAGAGGTTGTGGATGCCCCATCCCTGGAGGCATTCAAGGCCAGGCTGGATGTGGCTCTGGGCAGCCTGCTCTAGTGGTTGGCAACCCTGCTCGGAGGAGGGGGGTTGAAACTAGATGATGTTTAAGGTCCTTTACAACCCAGGCCATTCTATGATTTATTTGTGAGTGTCTATGTATTATGTATATATAGAAACTAAAGTTGCAGGTATGTATATATACACATACACACACTGCCATATATATATATATATAGTACATTAAACATGTATTCAGATGCATTTACACGTATAATTAAGGAACTAATCTTGAGGATTTTAACATACAAACATTCCATAAGAGAGTCCAAGGGCAACTGTTACGTTGAACAACTTTTTGAAACTCCCACAGACAACAAGCTTACATACCAACTGCACCACAACCAGAATGTGTTATTTCAGAAATAAAGGGCACAAGTTCATAAGCATGACAATAAACACAATGAACACCAAAAATATTCTTTATAAAGAGGGAAACATTTGAGTAGATGTTGCAAAGAAAAAACCAAAAACACAGCTAAGGACACTAACCAACTAGACTTCTCATACACGACAGAGAAAAACTCAACATATTGATACCAGACAACTGAAAAAAAAAAAAAAAAAAAAAAAAAAAAAAAAAGATAAAACAAATACAATATGCAACTGCCAAAGTTGGACAACAGCACAGGAAGTGGAAGTATTACTAAAAAACTGAACCCGAAATAACCAGAACAGAGACTTGCGTAGATATTTACTAGCAAGATTGACAGAGGTTGCTGCTGGTGTAGAGAGAAATAACGCAGACTATAGAATTCACAAGTTCTTCTGATGAAACATTTTTCAGAAATTTTCTTTACAATACTCTTGCTGTCATTTGTAACCATTACCTTAGAGGAGACTTTCAGCAGGGGATCAACTCCAAAAACACTTCACAGAGAGGTGTTTGGATTTCTCTGTTGAGTCTGAAAAACAGAAAATCACTAGTTAAAGCCATCAGCTTATGACACTGAGGCAGCACTGGCAAAAGCGATAGAAAATACCTATATAAGAAATCTGCCCACCGAACAGAGAATGTGCCAAGGAGAGAGGTGGATTAGCAGTTTATCTCAGAAGTGACAGATTTCTGCATTTCAAAAGTGCCATGCTGGAGTGGGTGATGGAGGGACTTAAACGAACAAGAGGAACCTATGGTTCACCAACCACCAAGGGTTTTGATTTGATCTAAACTCTGTTGTAAAATCCTAAGATTAACCCCATACAGACACTTTTCCCCCTTTGAATTTCAGGAAGATTTATTTCAGGGAGGTTGAACAACACTGGAAATATATCCAAATAAAGTTATTTGTACAGAGTGCAGATAACGTACAGAGTGCAAATAACAGACACTTTGAAGCTTCCTTCTACATCTCCCCACCAACCCGGGGAATAAGAAGCAGGTTCAGGTGGCAATAAACTTGGTCTTATATACAGCTGGAAGGTGGCATTTTCTTTTAATTTATCATTTAAAGACAGACCATCAGAAAGTCATCACATTGCAAAGATTGTGTCTCTGCACACGACGATTGTCGTGTAAATGAGTACTGAATTATGCAAATATTGTAGATAATAAAACAGAAAATGGTTTTCAGTATTGGACTTGTCCTTTTCCTACATTTTGGTGTCAGGTTTAATCCAGTCAGTGAAAATAAAAGAAAAGTTTCCCACAACTCAAACAGACTTCAGAAATAGGAACCTATTTCATTAACCAGTGCTTAACTTTAAAGGTAAGTAAGTTTGGCCCCCATGGTTTAGTTTGCTTGTGTCTGTGATCTGAATCCCACCTCTACCTGACATCGTAGCCCACTTTCGTGTTTGCAACCCTATCAGAAAACAAAGAGGGAGCAGGGAAAGTGGAAGAGAGACAAGGTAGCTTAATGGACATCTCTGGGTTCGCAGGCCAGTAAGGGCTATACTGCTTTTAAGTCAGCACCAGTGTTCTGATGACACTTTTAAGCTGCTTCTTGCAACAGCAGTTGCAACTTCAGGATCACCATGGATGACAGACATGCTGCAAGCTAAATTCAAGGAATATGCAGAGATCCTGTATGGCTACAGATACTTCAATATATCACTTCTGTTTGGCAAAGGATAATATTAGCACTATTGAGATAAGGATACAGTAATGCTGTTTGAAAATATCTGTATCCTGCCTGCTGGGCTGTGATAAACAGTCGTGTGTTTCTCGCATTAGGTATGAGTATGAGCAGTATGCGTGCAGGCACTTAAAATCAGGAGCAAAATACAAATAAGTCTGCAAGTTTGATCAAGCTCATAGTTTGTTGGTAGTAGGGGCTATTCTGTCTACGTGAACTTGTATTGCTTAACTTCTCACTTCAGTATCCCAAAAGCTCAACTCAAACGTTACTAGGTTTAGGCCATGATGAGAACATAAGATACAGATAGGAGAAGAATGGGCAGAGAAAAAGTTCAATGCAGAAGAATGGAGTCAAGTGAAGACTGCATAGATACAGATACTCTGACAAGAGGATCGGACAGAAATATTTTGAAAACATGCATACATTCAATTTCACACAGCATTATAATGACACAACACCATTTTAAAGAGATTTTTTTTTTTTCCATTTCTCATACACAGCAAAGAAGATATTCTATAAAAGGCACTTCTGTTTCAGTGACTTCTTCAGAGGAAGAAAATAATCAGCAACTGCTTTAGACAAAAAAAGAGGGGAAAAAAACAGTGCAATCAGAATGTTTTTTGCTGTGCCCATAACTCGTTAAGAGACTTACAAAACCTCACCATGGTGTACATTCCACTGCTTTCCACTACAGATTATAGCTTTTCTTTCTCCTTACTACATTTATTCAGTTTACCGCTGTGATTAAACACTACCTCCAAACTTCCCAAGCATTCTTCTTTGCCTTTTGAAAGGACAGCTTCTTATCTGGAAGCGGTTTTCCTTAAGGACAATCTGATATAACTGCACAGATCAAATCAGAGTGTCCAAAAGTGTCATGATTTCTTTCAAATGTAGAAGGAACAACCATGAAATTTTCTAAGTGAAGGTTCTGGAATTCCTGTTCACCAATAGTTTGGGGTCAAAGAACCACAGCTCAGCTGAACTTCGGATTTTAATCTTTTAACAACTATGCAAATAGTTTCTCAAGGATTTATAGTCATGGAGAGTTGCTCCTATCACTTCACTTTGGTGCAAGTGCCTAAGAATTATTAGAACAAAATTCGAACAACTTTTTCTTCAGAATACCATCTGCAAGCAGAAAGGGTAACTACCTGAAAATTATCTCCTTCCCTACAGTATATCTTACTATTAACATAATCATAAACACTTAAGACAGCACTCCCCTCACATCTCCGTTATGAATCTCTTAAGGCTGAGTTATGAACAATATTAAACATTAATGCATCATGCTCTAATAATTATTGTCTTATTAGAGCATTTACCCAATATGGCTTGTTAGATGGTTTGTGTTCATAGTGAGAATAAGTTTGCATTTACCAGAAGATACTAAAAAAAAAAAAAAAAAAACACTACCAGCTGTCAATATTATTTCCATCAACAACATTTTAATAAATTAATAAAAAATTAATGAAGCAGACAAAATGTAGTAATATTGTTAAATATTAATTTTATACTTACTTGATAATTTTTCTAAGAGCATGTCTGCTGAACTTGGAGAACTATTTATTGAAAACACAAAGCCCCCACCCTGCTCTTGATCCTGGAGCAGCTTCCTGGACTCCGAGTGGCAAAGCAATGCCCCCCTCTGCCTGGTGGGGACCACCTACAGTCCTGGCCATCCTGCTCAATGGCTGGCAACCAGAAAGTGCTAAAACACGGCACCGACAACTCCCACTTCTCTTCACCAGTCCCAGTACCTGCACCTCACACACAGCTAAATGGCTGTTCTCATGGCAAACAGTTCCTCAGCTGGCAAACATTCCTTCAGACAGAAATGCAAGCCAAGCACTCATCGGTCTCAGAGATGGCATAAGAACACATCCCTAAAGGACATGGAGCCACATTGCAGCCTTCATGGAGCCTTCAGCCACACCGCTAAATTCTGTCCTCTGGACTTAAAACTTGAAGCATTCTGGTGTGTAGTTTGTTTCAAGGTATATTCAGTTTTTAGGTTCAGTTGTATGAAAGCATGCATGTTGATAATCTGTCCATTGCATTTAAACTAGAGAAATGAGGCGTTATTTTTTTCCGTTGCCTAATCATCACAATTATTCTTTATATTTTGAGGTTTGCATTCAATGAGCAGTGATCCTACAAAGATAAATCTATCTTTCAAACTTAGTTATACCCTGACTTTCAAATCTCACCCTTTCAATTTCAGGCCACTTAATAACAAAACTCTTCTAGTCTTTATTGCTTCACTACTCTAACAGAATTCACATCTGTAATGGAAGGTTTATATTTTCTTCATCCTCTGTCCAGTATTAGAAAACATGCAAGTAGCAGCATGTATTTTCAATTTGGAAGAGGAAACCCACCACCCTTTATGGAAGCGTGAGGAGAGAGCTTCCAGCACAAAAGTCTCTGAAAACTAACATAACAGAAAGATCTAAGGATGTAAGTTTATCCTTTTATATTTGAAGAGATAGACCTGAAGATCTGAAAATTTTTGTGTATTTTGATTTGATCATTTAATGAATGAAGAAAAACAACCAACCAGCTATATTAAGCCCAGTACAGCATCCTGTAATACAACTTCCTAGGTACTTCAGCGTATTGCAGGCCATACAGCCTGTGCTGCACTGGTTTAAAACTTTTCAATGCTCTTTCTCAGTAAGCACTGGGGAGCAGAGGATTGCCAAGAGTTAAAGTCAGATTTTAAAGAAAACAGGATTCCAGCCTCATTTTGCTTCCTCTACTCAACAGGATAAGTTTAACACCAAATAGCAGTTTCTACTTAAGATAGAATATTTTTACTCAGGGCAGCTGAAGCATTAGCCAGTGCAGGAGTCTGGCAATTAGCAAATTGAGAGCCTTCCTCTTCTTAAATGGGAGGATTTTCTAGCATGGACTTTCCAGGCAGGTCTGGACAGTCATCTCTAATGCATGTTTTAATTGTGCTTTTTGTAGCAGTCGTTTTTGTGTTCGCTTTCAATCAACCTGTGCTCAGCATTGCATTCAGTGGTTGCCTTAACGGACATGCTGTAATCCTCCTCATGGCTGTTACCATTATTCCTAAAACCTGAAAAAAACAAACAAAAAAACCCCACCCTTGCTCCCCTCTATTGCCTATATATACAAACCTCATCGTAAACAATGGAGAGTTTCACCTGGCTATTATCACAGAATAGTTTAGCTGGAAGGGACCTTAAAGACCACCCAGTTCCAGCACCCCTGCCATGGCTCCCACTGCACCAGGCTGCCCAAAGCCCCATCCAGCCTTGCCTTGAGCACCACCAGGGATGGGACACCCACAGCTTCTCTGGGCAGCCTGGGCCAATGCTTCACCATACTGGAAGTAAATTAATTTTTTCCTAATATCTAATCTAAATCTGCACTTTTTTTGTTGTTGTTGTTTTGTTAAAATTTAAAGCCATTACTGCTATCACCACACTCCCTGACAAATAGTCCCTCCCCAGCTTTCCCATAAGCCCCCTTTAGGTACTGGAAGGTTGCTATAAGCACTTGGGAGGGGGAAAAAAGCACCACATGAGAATCCAAGACTTGCTTCAAAAATTGTATATTATCTAATTTGAAAATACTTGGAAATATTGTCATTGCAGTTAGCTACAATTTGAGTACCCACATTTGCCTCTTTCCTCATTGGCTCCCCTGTAATGGCACGCAGCTAGGAGCTCATCTAATACAAGACAGCAAGAAGAAAATCCAGGATACCTGACATGTTAGCCCACTAAGGAATTTATTCCAGAGAGAACAGAATTGATACAGATCCAAAGCATTACTTCTGACTGAAATTTCTCAGTGAAACACAAGAAATGCAAGTTTTCTCTTCCAAAGAGAATAACATTCTTTGTAAAGCTCTAAACCATTTGACAATTAGCTATAGCTACACCCAAAGTAAATCATGTCTGTGGCAACCCATTCATGCTTGCACTCTCATCCATTCAGGAAAAAGGAGCAGAAGAGGGTTTTAAAAAGATAATATTCTGTCTGACTGCAAACAACTCTCCTATCAAAGCAATTCATAATAAGATTTCATTAACAAGCTCAGCCCTCAGCCATAGTTAGACTACTAATACTTCCACGTACACTTGTCAAGAGAGGAATGCTGTGACAGTTTCAGTGAAGAACCTAGAAATACAGGTCTGTGCATTCTAATTCCGTCTCTGTCACCAACCATCTTGGCGATCTTGAGCTAGACACAGTGTTTCGCTTCAATTCCTTCGTCTGTATAATGGCAATGATATCTAACTCAGAGGGATGCTGTGAGGATTAATTAGTTAATGTTGGTAAGTGCTTTGAAGATGAAAAGAGCTACAGAAGAGATAATCAGTTTTACAGTCTCTAAAAGCTTTTACCATGTCTGCAGAATTATTTTGGAGTACCACATGAATATTATCTGAGAAAAATCTGTCATTTACCACGTACAACCAGAAAAGAGGGGTAGAGGTTAAAGAAAAAAAAGCACAGGTATGCAAGTGCTTCGGTGTGTTAAATCACGTATCTTGTTCTAAAATATGTAGAGATGTTTTAGGAATGAGCATACTGAATGAAATGGTCACTTCCAACCCCTCATGTCCACATGAGGTATGCTGTTTTGAATGCTGGCTTTACCCAGGAGGAAATTCAGTGGCAGATGATGAGAGCCAGAAGATGGGGCCGGGCCAGACAGAACCCAGGAGCAGAGCCAGGGCCCAGGTTCTAACAGCGCAAAGCACAAACCTCCCTGGTACAAATACCTGTGCATTGATACCACTTCCTTCATGAAACACACGCTAAAGGGCTTTGTTGACTACTTTTCTTCCTAATGTGAAATTCTGAAAGCACAGTGATTTTCAGTATGCTTTTATACACGTTTGGATGCTCTAGCTTTTTCTCCATATGTATTACAGAGGACCAGGAGATAACAACACATTCTCTGAAGAAATGTCTTAGAGAGAAAAGAAATATCTAGCTTTGACAGATTTACTCTGGGTTGCCCAGAGTCTTCAGTATGTATGTCCCTGCTGCACTTGGTCCCTTAATTTGCTTTTTCTCCCAATAATAAAAAATGGAAGTTTAAATGAAAGAGTCTGGACAGCTTTACATAGTCCACTCATACTTCTAATTCATCCAGGATACATAAGTGTAAATGGCTGAAAAACACAATTTTCGTAAATACGTCTGTATGTCAACTCCACCTTATTCGGGTATTTTTGCATCCCGGACAATGAGTCATCTCTTGTCTTTCCATTTGAAGTAGAACATTTTTCATGAACAATCCGAAGGACGGAACATTAGAAGAATGTCATCCTGCACACATCCAACTATTTTGGTTGTATGTTTTTCTGACATACTCCTGAATATATATTTTTACATGACCATCACACAAAAAAATAAAAGATTTATTGAGAAAAAATGCCCTTTACATAAAACATAATATGACCTCAGCGCACACACACAAAAAGATATACTACGTTACAAACATGGTAAGGCATGTATACCTGTGCTTTATTACAAGTTAAACACGATTCTGACTAGCACTAGCTATGGACAGAAAAGAACACTTGTGATTTCTGCAGAAAATTCTGAAACCTCATTAAGCCATTCCATCCTCTTTGAAGTAATGGCCAGTAGCAGTCAGTCATTATCAGTAGTTACAGCACCATTAACACATTATCAGACAATCCATATTCAGCTTTACTTCACAATTCAATATATTTTGTTCTTGCTTAAAACCATTACATATTGCTCACAACTCTACTCCTATCTTATATTAAATGTCAACATTGGTGGGGATGAAGGGCCAAAAAAGCAACTATTTTAGCTTGCTCTTCTTTCTTAAATCCCTTGCTTTTCACACTGCAGTAACAATCATTTATTGCTCTCAAAGATGTCACCCATTCATCTCCCACTACATTTAACACCGTGAGACTACACTTCTGTTTTGTGAAAAGAGTTGGAATGCCCTAACTTCAATGTACCCTCCTGTGGAGAAAAAGACTCGACAAGATTTGAAGGAAGTTACATATCTAGAAAGGAAATCCTGGATGAGCAAGACGATCCTTCACTATTAAAGGTGAATAATGAAATTATTGTCAAACTAACACCAGTCTCCCTTAAAATCACTGATTTCTGGTGGCCCCATTAAACTATTATGGGCAACTCTGGATGCTCAAACAGTTTGGACAGAACACAGCTGAATCATGGCCAGTTTGCATGCTTTGGTTCTTTTACCATTCTCCTTTCCCAATATTTATCTTTAATGCCTTTGTAGCATGTACTTAGACATTCAGATCCTTTCTCATGCAGGCCTGATGATTCAGGGTCTTTCAGTCTCATCTGCATGACAGGTAACTCACTATCCTAATTGTCATTGTATACTATCTGACCCATTCTAACCCTCCCCCCCAATTTAACATGAAAAACCAGATTTTAAGCACTGAATTAAAATGAAAAGACATGTTAACACTTCCCCGTCTCTAGCAAGTATTTTACCTGTTACACTTCTTGGTCAAGTGGCACCTGTGACTTGCAGTCCCCCTCTGCCCAGGTTGTGCACCCAGGCCTCAGCTTGTGTGCTCAGCTGATCAGCTTCAAACTCCCAGCATAAATCCTCCGCTTTCCTTGCTTACATACACCCCTCTGTCCTCAGTCATCCAGCCCTTACATACACTGTAATGACACCACCTTTTTTTTTTTTTTTTTTTTTTTTCCACCAAATTTGACCTACCCCATTACGTTTTGCACTGGTTATAGAAATACAAGATGAAACACTCTTAAAACAACCTGATAACACTGCTTCCAGTATTGTGCCCATTTTCTTTCCTCCAGCCAAATACTACCTCAGTTTGCACTTCTACTCATTTCAAGATTTCACCTCTTTAGCCTCATCCCAGAAGACATCTCACCAGGTACCTTGAAAACGTTGTTTTAGGTGTCCACATCTGCCTGTGGGCAGTGGGGCCACAGTGGCCTCTGTGAGGGAAGGCCAGGACTGCCCCTGCTGCCCTCAGCTGGTACCACATAGGGCCCACTGCAGGGCACAGCTGAGCCTAGCACTGACACTGCTGTTGCCTCTGGAAAATCCCATAAGAAAGGGTAAAAACACCAAGATGCAGTGAGGAACAAAGCATGAGGAGAAGCCCTAAAACGTCAAGCTCAGAAGGAGTGCAGGCAAATGGCACCACTGCCCAAAGCAGGTAACATAGCACTGCAGCTTCTGCTGGCACCCTGAAGGCCACAGTCCCTTCAGTACTGCACCTGAACTAACGAGAGCTGCCAGACTTAACTCCCTTTGCAAGAATAGCTTGTATGCTTTATGTCTGTAACAGTACTTACTCCCAAGCTTGATAATTCCATGTAGAATTAAATGTACCAACCTCTCATTACACATTAAAAGCTTCTTCCTAAATTTCATGTACCTCCATAACCTCACTAACAGAACTGCAGTAGCTTCAAGTATATCCTGCTGTTTTTTAATGAATCCTTCTACCAACCACTTTACATCTCCTTTCTCCTCCACTTTACTAACCTCCTAAAAAAATCATCTACATTTGAAGTAAAGTCAACAGGCCTGTTCCCATCAGCCATCCTGACTCTCACTGCTGACATCATTCTCACTGAAAACTAAGACAAAAGTATTAACATTTTAGTTGTGGACTATCAACGTTCCTATCAGTCCAAGTTAACTACAAAATAGACCCAATGTTTCTTCACGTTTTATCTTGTGACTTAACTATTGAAAAAAAATATATATATATTGATCAATTCCACTGTGAAAGAATCAAACAAAAACCCCTTGAGTTTTGGAAATCTATTGCAACATTTTTTCAATCTACAGATTCAGGTTTCATGAATCACATGGTTCCATCTCCCCCTCCTTCCCTTGTTAAGTTTTGCTAATCTTGTCTGAGAGCTTCCATTGTTACCTCCAAAACAACTCTCAGTGGCTTGCACCTTCTTCCTTTCATGCTACACGCACCATTTCCAGGCAGTTGTTGCTATTTTGATAGAAAGAAGCAGTGCAGATCAGTTTGATAATGTGGACAAAAGCTTTGAAAGTATTTTAGTCAACAAACAAGTATTTTTCATTTGATAGAATATGTTCTCTGGAATGCTTCCTTTTTATTTTTTATTTTTTAAAGGAAAGAGGTTAAAATAAATAAGTAAACAAATTCTTGAGCCAACGCCAAACTGCTCTGAGATGTGCTTACAGTAAAGTCAATCTAAGTCAATCTACTTTTGACTACTTCAGAATTCAGATTCACAGTTTCACGTACTCTATTACACATGCATGGATAAATACTTCACTTAATACTGGTACTGGTCACTGCCATAGCAATATCAGTATTGCTCCCCTGAAAACCGAGTTCAGATGTAAAGTTAGAAATTTAATTCATTATTATTTAAGGGCAATGCTTTAAAAAAAAATAAAATAAAAATAAAACAAAATCAAGCAACTTAGAACTACTAGATGCATCAAGACTCGGGGCAACCCAAGGGTTCCCCGTGTTCTCTCCGCATCTCAAAAGTAAATTTCTGAAAGACTCAAGACAACAATTTCATAATCTGTATTGACTCTCACTTACAAATGCATGACTCCTGCTGAGTATCCAAACCTTACTCTAACAATTTAAATCCCTCAAAATACATAAACCTCTATTTTCCAGGGACTCATTGACTATGAGAGGAAATGATTCTGATAGAATCAGAGAGGCAAAAGTTGCCAACACAGCTCTATCATCATTATGCTACATAGTACTTAATTATGCTACATGCTGACAGTTTATGTATCCTACACGTAAACACGACAGTAAGTTATATATTTCATCTAACCCATCTGAACTCAGAGGAAATCAATAAAAGGGCAAATATAATTCATAAAATAATCATCCTCTCTGATCTCTCACTCTTCATGATGAAGGAGCAACATACCGTTGTTGTGGGGAGTTCGCAACAAGTCATCTTACCCTTTCCATATATTTCCATTCTGCTCGGCTTGTACCAGCTACACTTCTTGTTCAATCAAGTTTCAAAATTGAAAATTATATTTCAAATTGCCCAGATGATTATCATCATTAGAGCACAAACCAATCGCACACAGCAATTTAAGTACAGGTTCAGAAGAAAAGTCTCTATGTTTTTGTGTTCATACAGGAGTAGATGAGTGGTTTGTATGCCATCCTCACTTCTCCTTTCTAATGGCCAATAAAAGAGAACTAATCAGAGTAACAGCCTCCTGGACTATCTACCAGTTTTCACACTGGTAGAGTATAACAATGCTGGGGAGAGAGACTGTAACAGGTGTTTACTAACAATTTTTTCTGTTACAGCTTCCCCCCCCCCCCCCTTTCTTCTCTAAGGAACCCTGATTGTAAGTATCAGGGATTATTGCTTTCATTTGGGCAATTCCAGCAAGGCTATTAAGTATGAGATCTCACCCTATTTTCCTCTGCTATCTTTAGCTTCAAAACAAATCAGTACTTCATAATACAATTTATGTTGCACATGTTCAGATAGAGAAGATTTAATTCAGCTGGACTTGTCTTTTTTAGGTGATATCAAGCCAAAAAGGTATAAACAGCTACCTAGTTAAAAACATTGTTTTTCCTAAATCAATTTTTTATTTTTTTATCTGGATTACAGATATGGCAAAGTCCTATGACCAGATTAACTGGCTGCTCCTCACCATATTGTTACTAGAAAGAAAATAGGCAAAATACTTATTTTTCTGTCTGAATTCTAGGAAAGCTCTATACCCTTTCACACTCCTACTTTCTATATTCCTCCTGTACCATCGTACACCATTAACATGCAGGTTTACTAAGAAGCCCTGCTCAGGGCTCAGACCCACCTAAGAGTGCCCCTCAGCCCATCTTCTCCCCCACCCCTTTATGGACAGCACAGAGAAAGTAGAAGAAAGGATAACAAGAGGTATTTATCATAAAACAATGCAAATTATTTTGGCACATTCTTCCCACAGCAACTTTCAAAATAAGACATGTAATTTAGATAGGTTTCTTCTTCCCCGTATCTGTTTAATAAACATATTTCTTAGGCATATTTATAGCCATTTTTACTTTAAGAATACTTTCAGACAAGCGTTTAGAAGAAATGAACCAAGAATTAAGTTTTTACAAGATGCCTTTTAAGCCTTGAGGTTCTTCTTTCTCCTTTATTAAGACCCCCCAAAAACCAGGAAATTGATCTTTATTTCTATGACACACAGACTGACTTTTAACTAGGCAGCTCAAGTATAGCTAAAACTAACACAGCAGCTACAGAAATTCATTTTATCTGAAAACATTAACAAAAACAAACAAACAAACCCCACCAAAACACAGGATAAAAACTCAAGAAGTTAAATGAAGTGCAGGGAGCTCAGAACAGTGAACTAGCCATCCTGCATTGTAACTGTAAGAATAATCATTACAGCATTAACAGCAGTATAGATACACACTATAATTACCTCAGTTTGGCATAATAACAATTAGAACGTTAAAAAAAAAATAGTGAAAGGGGAATAAGAAAAATGAAGAAAGGAGACAGTTTTAATTAATTAGATTTTTCTATATATAAATACTAGCTTACCTACTCAGAAAATAGAAATATCCTCCACAACCCATCTCATTTCAGACCTACTAAGGACATAAGCATGCTCACAGCAACTATCCATTAGCTGCAGCCAGCTCAGCTTCAGCTAATTTAAAGAATCACAAGCACAGCAGTATGAAATCAAGAGAACTTAGACAACTGAAAGTACTTTAACTCTGTAGGAGCCCGCGTACCCATAGATTTACTTCTGTTGTATATCCAAAATGTGAGATTGTAGTTAGAAAGATTGTTATAACAGTCCCAAGAAGTTTAATTACAAATCCTATACCTTTTCAGAATCCTGTATTTTTATTTCACTTCCAAATTAAAGTTATTTAATAAAAATAAACAAGCAAACAAAAAACACACACAACACTTTAGTTAATTTTTAAGTCAGTCAATTTATGACACAGGTGAAAAAGATTACGACTGAAGTTTTGGTCTCCTGCATCCCAGTCTAGTCACTTCACCACAAAAATACCTTGTTTTCAAATCTTAGATAGTTTACTTCAAGTAATTTAAGTCAAAGAGTTTTCTTCAAGTAATTTTGTAGAACATATTCCCAGCCCCTAGAAGTGGAATAGGGAGCAAATTACTGAAATACAGCTGAGTCTAAAGCTGCATTAACTTTAAGCACTCTCTTACAGGGTTGTACAACACAGGAAGAAACTTCTGGCTAGTTAAACATAAGCTTAGCTGGGCTGTAATTTCTTAGTGGACATGGTGCAGTTGTTCCCTACATCCACACAGACTGTACTTAAACATCTCCTTAGGGCTACTTTGTGTGCTGACCAGCTTCTAACCTACTCTCAAAAGCACAGTAGAAATGGTCACCCACCTCCTCCCCTCCAGAACACCTTCCTCCTCCAGTCTGACTTCCTCTTGTAACATAGAGATGCAGTACTGCAGGAACTCTGCTCTATTTTAAAGCATGCAGAATGCATCCATCACCTGTTGAAATACGAACTTGGGGTGACAACTCATGAGCTGAAAACATTAGCATATAGGAGAGATTGCAAAGGCAGATCTGCTGGTTTGCACAAATGACCTCCTGATCAGGTAAATGTGGTACCTGGAATTGAAACAATTGGAGTGGGGTGGGGCGGTGGTGTGTGTGGCTTCCCCTTTCACCTGCTCTGATCTGCAGGGACACGATGCATCTCAACATGCTTTGTTCATAACTAGATCATTGTCCATCTGCCCGTTACATGATTCACACCAACTTCTTTCATGAAAGACATTTATTCCTTAGGGGAGGAGATCATTCCCAAAATACTGTCCTATGGAGAAGAAATGTTTCTTTCGTATGTTTCAGTCACCATAGCATTTTCAAGAAATAGTAGTTAAGTGGGCCTTGAATTCCTATTTCCAGCCATAAACAGTAAATATGTCTATCTCAATCTCATATACTAATTTAATTATTACTTGCATCATCAGGTTACCATACCAGTTTATAACTGAACAGAAGCAGAATGAAGGCCAATCTGTGAGGAAAGATGGATTGCTCAGAACAGAATCAAAGTACGTCTTTCATCAAGCAGCTGGTCCTGCCCCATCAGTGCTTTAGCCAATTAACAAAGCTCAAAGTGAGCTGAACTTCACTACAAGTATTCTTTTTAATTACTACATCACATGATATTCCTAGTGGCTTAGAAGCCACAAGTATCAGCCTAATGTGTTACAAAATCAGGAGCTGCTTTAAGTCTTTAGATCAAGGCAACTTTTCACAAATCACTCCAGTACTTCAGAAAAAAATGCCCATCACAGGTTGCTGGGCAAAGAGGCTGGAGAATCTCCCCAAGAAGCCTTTGAGAGATCATTCTGAGATACTGCTCTGACTTGGGCATAATAAATGTATGCTACCCAAATGAGGTGGCAGAGGTTTATTTGATTTCAGATGCCATATCGGTTGCTTAGTACTAATACCACAGACTGGAAATGAAAAACATCTAGCACTATCACCACTAAATAATTTATTCAGACCTTAATGCTGTCTGTATAATACATTACTCAAAACAGACTTGTTGCAGTGCCAGCATGCACTGAAATAGTCCCAATAGAAACTGATCATATAAATCAGACCTTGTTTTTTATAACAAGTAAATGTAAAGAGAGAAAGGAGAACAATCTGAACTCTGTTTAACACCTTCAGCATCTGCTTGAAAACAAAAGTGAAGACTGATGTCGACCTAAACAACTCATTCCATGTTTAACTTTAGGCAAAACAAGCAACAGAACAAGTGGTGAATGGAATTACCATAAAATATATGCTTTTTTTTTTTCTTTTTTTTTTTTTCTTTTTTTTTTCCCCAGACAAAAGGGCACAAAATCAGTTTTCATTTGGCTTGGTGACTATCCTGTATTTGAACAGAATGTTACATATTCATTTCATTTATCATTTAAAGTCAGATAATCAGGAAGTCATTATGTGGCCTGCATTGGGCAGCTATTCGATTAGAGCATAATTGAACACTCTGTAATGCAGCCAAAGCTGGCAGGTTGGGAATGCATAATATCCTTCTCATGATATTTTGAAGCAGGGGAAAACTGTAGGAAAATCATTGTCATTCAAAACCTGACAACTAAGTGAAAAAGGCTGGAATCTCTGGTACTCAGAACAGACAGCCAACTCTATTTTGTAAGCTACTGGGACATGTTGTGCTTTCTGTATTTATCAAATTATAAGACATTGTTACTATAAGATTATAAGTGAAAGCAGCAGACATCATTTGGACCACTTTTCTTTGCCATTTGTTTGTGGCAAACCAGTGATCAAACATGAAAATGAGAAGAAAAGTTAGACTCAGAACAGCAGTGTTATACACCTGGATTTGAATCGTTCCGATTGCTGAGAACAGCTATTTAAAATGACATAAATAAAGCAAACCACATAGCTTGCTAAAAATTTGGCTTTCCAGTTGTGGAGTATTCAAACTACTGGCCAGTATTGTAAAAGGCTTAAGATTAAAGTGGTTTGTGTTTTTTTTTAAGAGACTTGAAACTGTACTTGCAATTAGTAGCAATAGAAGGTTTATAATTAAAAGCCTGTTTTCTCCCAAAACTATAGGAATATATTTCAGTATGAACTTGCGATTCCTTTAGTAAGCACCTAAGTATTTTTACTGATCTCTAAAATCTGCCCACACACATAGATCTATCAGTAATGTGCACATCATTCTTCCCTCAGAGATCAGGAAAAGGCCTTAGAGTTGTAGCTTTTACTTGCATAAATATTTTCATGATACAAGCAGATGAATAGGGCTAGGAGTTGCTGCCTGCTATCATTGAACTAGGAAAGTATGTGTCTCAACTACCATGGGAGACTGGAAACACGTTTTAGACCCAAGTATCTTGGAGCAGCTGTAATTAATAACATGCTAAGCAGGCATCTTAAGCTTTCCAGATTACCCTGGTGTTTCTTCTAACGCAGCACTGCATGTCAGAATATGTCAGAAGTTGGTCATAAGATGATTAAAGAAATACATATATAGTACTTTCCTACGTGTGCAGTCAGTGAGTAAACAAAATAATAATTGACCACTGAAAGATTGGCCTAATTTTTAGTTGGTTGCCACACTGATGTATGTGTTTGTTTTTCCCCAGAAAATTAAGTCGAGATACCCAACATTAAAAAGGTTGAGAAAATTACATGAGTGGGGACATAAACAGGAAGCTCCCTGTGTAATCCAGACAACACAATAACCTTTGTTGTCTTAAATCATTCAGTCTGTGTTACTAAGAAAGCCTGGAAATATAATGGAGCCTTTCAGCCTGAGTTGTAAATCACTTGAGGTAATTCAAAACCCAATGGGAGTTGTATCCCAGGCTAGGATAAATCCAGGCATTAGAAGCCTTCCTTTAAAACAAAGGTGACATCTTGAGCTCTTTTGCGGGTGTTTCAGGACCGTGGCGCAGAAAAGTACTGCTTCAGGCTATGCTTCACTAATTCCCCAGGCAGCTGCCAAACCCCTTGGGGTTTGCAGTGAAATTAGCACGTGCACTCAATTTCATAATTGCACTCCACAGAATATATCTATCAAGTGCATCACTGGCTATACGTTGGCACAAAGGGCGGCATCAAGAGAGAGCACCTTGTCCTGGTGAGGAAAAGCTCTGGTGTGAAAAGGGAACAATGAAAGAAAGAAACAGTGAGAAAATAAACTGTTTGGAATGGCAACTATCTCACTTGTATTCTCTCATTCTTCAACATTACAACACTATCAAATACTAAGTATCTGTCACTCATGAGGTTACCTGGAATTATTTCACAGATCAGCACCTGATTTTCAGAACAAAGAGCAAGATACTATATTTAGACTCCAATATAAGTTTATAATTATTTCAACATGTATACTTATGCCAAGTAATTTATAACCTTGCAAATTTTCTAATCTAACGTGAAAGTCAAAAAATTGCTACAATCTTTCTAAGCATTTACCTTTATTTGACTTTCCTCCCACCTTTTTTTTTTTTTTTTTTTTTTTCTCCTCACTCTCTGGCTTTCTGCCTTCTAATGCTAACAAGCACAAACAGGAGTAAATCCAGTGGAGCAGCACTAAACTGTGTTATTCTTCCAGAGGTCATCTCTCTCCTCTGTTTTAAGGAGCAGCCTAGGGGTTGCACTCTGCTGCATTATGCCAGCTTTGTTACCTGATACCACTAATCTTCAGAGCTGCTGAGGATTATAGCCAGTGAGGAAAGAATAAAGAAAATTAAAGAAGAAAACTAGAACTACTTGTCAGGCATTTTGACTTTTCATATATTTTGATTTCTATAGCCAGATGAAAATATTAAACATTCATCCATAAAAGTCCGGAGAAACTCTGCCCCTCGATTTAGAGGGGCAGTATTTCTAAGGGCAGAATGCCCCTCACTCTGTTGACATTGCATCTCTCTATCTCATGTTACATTGGCATATTTCTCTGGTTTTCATTGAAAAACTTATTATTGTCAAACATCCACTCAAAATGAGATCATAGGCCTGTGGAAAACAGAAGATTCCAAAGTTCGTAAAGCGCTACAAATCTTTTCAGTGCTCCTGATGCTAAAAAGGGCTGACTCCACCCTGAATACACGTCTGAGTGCAACAAAATCTTTGGGCAGTTTTTCTTTTGGAGATGACACTTTCAGCTCAGCTTCATTTTCCCGTGAAGTTAAATTTGCCATAAATAATGAAGCACCAGTAATGTATTCATATTTCTTTTGACTCCTTCCCTCGAATTCCCATAATGGGAGAATATTTTAAAAAACAAATGTATTTCAGCTGCTGTGCAACATCAAACTTTATAACTGACCTGGCCATCTTTACAAATTCCAGAGGTAAGTCAATGCCATCCCTCATTTTCATTCAGCACAGACTTCAGTATTGCGACTGAAGTCATATTATTATTATTACTCATAATAACGTATCCTTAGAATACTCACACAAGGTTGGCAAGCAACAAAACTCGTTTGCATCTGCAGAGTGAGTCAGGTCAAATTAATTTTGTATTGAAAGTAGTATGTACTACTAGAATGTAAACTAGAACGTAGGTGTCAGGACGCTGATAAACATATCCAGACACAGAGTAAAAGTCTTAAGTAAGATCTATGATGGTACTCTGGTAAAAAATAAAATTACAAATTAAAAATAGCCCTGCAACTGGCCACACTGCGGTTGAAAAGACAGAGCTACCTTTCCCAGAGAAGCTGCACACTACTCAAAAGCCTGAAATATTTAATGTAAAGGTGTAAAATGGGAAGCTATAATTTAAGTAAGATTCAAAGAGTGCTCCAACATGCAGCTTTATGAGATTTTGAATTATAACTAAAATAACTGAAGATGTAAACAGAGACAGAAATGACTGTACCATCAAACATCTGCTTCATAATTATTTGAACAGCAGAATGCTTATGAATCTCCCACGTATTTATAATCCTGGCATATACCGAAATTTCTCATAGAGTATTAGTCTACTTGTAAGGATACAATGCAGTTAAAATATTATTTTCCATACTGATATGTTGTGCTTAGTCCATGAGACAACAGCCTACTCTTTGAGACTTAGTTACTTGCTGTTTAAAGTTGTGATTTTAAGAATTCATGTAAGAAACTACATTTGCCAGAGGCCTACATCATTCATTATCTAAGCTTTTAGAGATTGGTATTGCAAAACATGAACAACCTTTCAAAAAAAAAAAAAAAAAAAAAAAAGCTTCCACCACACTGACTTGCATTAAGAGCTTCTCTGAAAATAAAATATGGAGGCCAAGTCTGTTGCTCCCAAACACCTCTTTAATAAGCTATAAAATAGAGAGAACCACATAACAATGTTTTTTAAAGTGAAATCCTGTAGTACATTTTTCCCCCGAAACATAACATTGAAAAATAAACAAAATTGTAAGTTACCTTTCATTATTACAGCTATTGCGATCACTATTAGTCTAAATAAATGATACTACACATGAAGTTAACTCAAGCAACTAACAAAAAAAGGAAGAGATGAAATGATGAAATTAACTAAAAAATCATCAAAATTTAAATTCTTCCAGTAAATTACTGGGAGATCAAGAACACCTGAAATGGTCAGACAAAGCATGGGCACAAGATCATAACTTTGAAGGCAGCATGATCGCACCAGATGGTTTTACAGTGGCTTAAGAAAAGGTTTCTACCTTGTTATTTTTGAATGTGAGGAAAACCCTTACCCTCTAACCTCATCCCTCTTTCCATAAAGTGTATATGTAAAATTTTCATTTAGCATCTTTAGCAATCTTACATTTGGTTTGAATAGTACATTTTCATTTCATTCATCATTTAAAGACAGATAATCAGAAAGTCATTACATCGTCTGACACCAGGCCCCCCGCTCGATTGTATTGTAATTGAGCACTGCAGAGCGTGTGCCAGATCTAATGGATAATGAATATATTATGTCAGCAGAACCGCCTTGGCAAAGCTCCTGGGGAATCAGAGGGGGCTACTGCAGTGACATGTAGGGTCACAGATGTTGTGCTGATTTACTGATGGAGTGATTGTGTAATTAGGTAATCAATGGTGGGTAGAGGACTATATGTGGACAGCTTATTTTATATAAATAGAGACCATACGAGCACAAGGCTCACATTCTGGACAATGTAAGACTGTATTTGGTTTGGCTTAATTCTTTGAAAATTCTTGATACACTCCAAAAGTCTGAGGGTGCAAGGTCAGCAGCAAAGGTCTGACTCCAGTTCAAACACCACAGTGACCTATTTTTACAAACTTTTCACAACATTATCCATGTATCTCAGAAAGCTTACATTTCCTACGTCAATTAAAATAAAATTCATCCTGCTTTGCAGGTTCAGCTGTACTTGTACTGCAGCTTTTAGCATTTCCTGCAGTGGTAAAATGTGGTCCTTGTGATAAAACTGTGCAACATCTCAAACCATTTCTCTACATTTCCTCTGCTCTCCCTAAAAGCATTTAGTAACATTACTTTGTTCTTTCATTGTTGTTTTCCCCAAAAAATGTAAAGGGAGAGGATTTGCATCTTAAAATACTTTTATAAACATGATATATATCTGTGACAGAAATGGAAATTTTCTTCATGGAAAAATGTTACTTAAAAAACAAAAAAAAAAAAAAAAAAAAAAGTTAAGTCAGATGGCCAAGGTCTTTACTAATGATGATGAACAGTTGCAAATTCAAATTTCCATCTTTTTCTTAATTCAGACTGACTGAATAATGGCAGCTTCTCTCTAAAGCGCACCTCTCTCTGGTTCCATTTTAGTTTAAGCCTGAGACTTGGCTTCATGCACAGCGCTCAGCAGAGGGTTATGTAATGCAGGCCCTCCCCAGCGCAGGAATACACCTGTCTGGTTCCCAGTCATGTTAATGACTGTGCCTCAGCTGGGGTTTTGGCATCCATGGGATCTTCCCTATGGTGTCTGTGACAACAAGTTCCAGTTGGGGTTTGGCAGCTGTGAGGATTTCCTCCCAGGAGTCTGTGACAAGCTTGCAGTAACGTGGATCTCAGGGGCAAAGCATTACTTATTTATTCCTCCAAATATCAAGTAGGGAGACAAAGTATGAACAGGCAAAGCCCATAAAGCATTGCTATCAGTTATACCAGTTTATTTCATTTGTGGTGAAGAGGAGCAGATGCCTCCAGCTTCTACCTTTCTCTGTCTGAAAGCCTTTGCCAAACTGTCAGCTTTTCAGTGACAGCCCGGGCAGCCACTTACTCAGTTGCCCTTCTTTCACTATGGACATGGGGTCAGCTTTGGTGCCAGGCTTTAACCCTGGAAATAATAATCCATTCCAGGCAGAGAGAAGCCAAAGAGAGAATGTGCCTTAACAAAAGCAGGACAAATCCTTCCTTTTCTCCTCCCTTCTACATTTCTTTAAGATTTCTTTTTAATCTACTCCATAGTATATAGACCACAATAAACAAATGGAAACATGGGGCAGGCAAGTTCATAACAAATAATGAAGATTTGTCTCAGTTTACCACAAACAGCAATTTCATCCCTAACAAGTAAACTGTAAGGACTGATATAATTTAGTTGTGTGTGTGTATATATATATATATATATGTATATATAAAAAAATCATATATATACACACACACAGCCCACTTCTGGAATTATGCCAAAGGTCATGCCATTTCAGACTAGTTCACCAAAAACATGTTTTGATTGTGAGAGATGACAAGTGAAAGCCTAATTTTCAGAGTTAGGCACAACAAGTCTGTAGGATGAATAAATTTTAAATAGTTTTAAAAGCCAAGCTAAAAATGTCTACTACTATCTCAGACTGATAGCATGTTTAAAACTGAAATTTAATCTCATCTAGCTTCAGTTTCCTTATGTGGGAATCCATTTTTTTTTTTTTTTTTTTGTCTTTGAAATTAGAGTAATGTTATCATGAAATTTTAAATGATGGTTTTATTAATCTTTCATGTTTGCACAGTGCTTAGCCCTTTTAAAAGTATAGAAGAGCAAGAGGATGAAAATTCTTGAAGATGTAAAGAGATACTGGCTGGAGCAAAGTGTGCCCTCATGCTTTACAAACCTAGAGGAAAGAAGGTGAAAGATATTCAGACATGCTAGAGATGGAGGGGGTAAACCGAAGAAAAGTATGGATGAAAGAAGAATCTTTCCCAGCAGCTCCTCAATTCTTAGCCAAGAACAAAGAGAACAGTCTTCATACATTAGAATCTTTTCAAAGCCAAGAGATGAAGGAAGAGAGGAAAAAAGGACAGGCAAAATAAGTAGATAAGAATGAAAGGAAAATGAACCGGAGGTGGATGTAAATAGAATGAAAATAACATTTAACATAAAAGTATCAATCCCGGCTATTATTGTTTCTAGCTACGTTTATTATTTTTAAAGGACCTGGAACACACACGATTAAGCCCTAACTTAAAGCACTGGAAATGTTTTAGGGCACATCTTTATTACTATTTAACTTTATTATTTGCAACTTCCATACTGCTCAGTGTGGATTTATGACTAAATCGTTGACAATATTTTTGCAAACACCTTTAAAAAAAGATCATGTGTAAATTAACTTAAAGGACTCAAAGGCTCAGCAAAAATAACTTGGAAGTATTATAATATAAATAAGATATATAACGTAGAAAAATGATATTAGCAAATGAAAAATGTATTTAAATACTAAAAACAAAATTGTATTTAATCATTAAATTGAAATAATTAATATTAACTGTTTCCTTTAAAATTTCACAAATTATTTACTCAGTTTAAAACAATGAGCTTTCAATAAAGCTTTCAAAATGCTTCCAAAGAGCTTTCAAAATGCTACTTTAAAACATTTTTTCTATGCATATATTTGAGTTGATTGTGAAAGACTTCTTGTTCTTAAATATGTTTTTAAGCACAGTGGATTTCTACACTTCAAATTACCTCCAACGGTCAATAAAGACCTTTTTTTTTGTTGTTGTTTCAACAGTAATAAAAGGGATTCCTTAAATTTAGAGACATTTTAATACACAGAAAAGGATGTGGTATTCTACTTCTGAAAGAAATATACGATCTTGCTAAATTCAAAGTTTTATTGGAGGTATTGTTATGTGATGTGTTGAGGCTGACCTTCAGTTTCTGCCTCTTTGTAAGGGACTATTCCTGATATTGCAGAGTTTGTTGCTGTTAAGAGGTAATTTTGACAAGAGTGACAGCTCAGTAGTTAATATATAATGTCCCTAATTCAGCTCTCACGTCACCATGTGCTGCCATGCCATCCTGAGACTTTCAGATTGCTGCGAGACTTTATTTGGTAGCTTCTTACACTGTGCTGCCAATTCTGTTACGTGCTGAATGTCATAATACCACTTCCATCCTACCTTGCTTCTGTACCCCTTTAGTCCCTGCAGAACAGGAGAAAACTTAAATAGCTCCAGAAGAAAAATTCCAGATCCAAGACATGGTATAATGTGTAGATAACAGTGATTTTTATTTTTTTTTCCCCTCAAGTGTCTATATTCTCTCAGAAACGAAAAATAGACTGATCTGTCTCCTACTAAGGTCTAAAACTCAGGAAAAAAAAAAAAAAAAAAAAAAAAGAATCTTAATTCTGAGAGATTAATCAGAAGACTGGAATGGATATTCTACATTCTCTCCCTCACTTTAGTATCTAAGAAACAGCATGCCATGAACAAATAAAGTCTTTCTTTCGATGCATATATCCTAAACAACTTTGTCCTTGCTAGTGAGGAGGAATATGCGCTATGACAAAGCATGAGATAGCAAAGCATGAGATAGAGATGATTTTTAATGGAATTTTTCATTGCTAAAGAAGTAATGATACAGCAGCCTCACAGCACAATGTCTTATTTTAGAGATGAACTGTCATTTCATTCATGTCATTCAAACAGCAAACTTTCCTTCCCTTTTCTATAAAGCCAAGCATTCAGAGTTCTCATCATTTGAGAACTATAGCACTGCCAAAGAGGCCTAAGACAACATTATTGCATGCCAGAAATCAGTCTTCCAAGTTCAAATGATGAAATGTAAAATGTCAAACATATACTTTTTCTTGTCAAATTCATATTCTTTTACTGTATATATAATGTACAACTTCTGTAACTTCCATCAACTTGCTGGACTTCTTGAAGGAGAAAAAGCAGTTCCTGAAAGTCATTTTTAAGGGAGAAAAAGAATTTTGAGAACTATTTCCCTCTGCAAATCCTCTCAGTATAGATTTAAAATAACACAAAAACAAACAAACAAACCAAACATACAACAATGTCCACAATGTCTGTCTTCTGCAATGTTTTGTCTTCGGTACAGTTTATAATTGTACTGATTTTGGAATATTTTTTTTAAGTATCTGAACATTTTCTCTGAGCAATTTACATTGAAAAACTTCTTGTCTTGGCACATTCAAAATCTCATGGCATTCATGCCAAGGACAGTAAATTGTATTTGACAGAGTTGAACCATAAAGGGGGTAAGTAACTCATGTTACACAAAGCTCTGCCTCAAGGATTAAGTTCAGTGTGGATTTCATGTACTACTTCCATGAAACTATTAAATATTAACCATTAGCTACCAATTTAATGTCATCAAATTTCGCAACCCACAATTCCAAAAAAATCAATTCATACAGAACACTACATAGGCATAAATATATATAATGACTGTTAAATCATTTGCAGGATCTTTACAACAAAATTCTGCTGCTATTTTTAAGCCTCATGGTAGCAAAATCATTCAAGAACACCTCTACACTTGAAGGCAAGACTGACCATAATTACTTTGCTGAGCTACAACATAATTATTAAAAAATACATTTATACATTGAACCTATTGATACTGTGATCTTGAACAAGGTTCTGCTCCTAAAGACCCTATGTTAACTGTTCCACAAAGACCATCCTAGTACCTTTGCTTCAATTTGTCTCTTTCACTTTTTTCTTTTTGATATGAAAATATAGTTGCTTTCTTCATTTCTCTCTTAGGGAATGTGGTATTTAAGAAAATAAGTTTTTTTTTCTCTCTAACCCCCATTAGAATATACATGCTAGATTTGTGCTTTATTTCTTTCTTAATTTCTGTTTTACATGGTGGTCTAAAAGCATTTCACAGGTGTTTGCTGGAACTCATTAGACTATTTGGAACTCCTTCATGCTCTCTAAAAGGCAATTAAAATGTGTCTGCAAATTACCTCATGTGGTCTGAAGCACAGCTGCCTCTCATCCCCGTTACTACGCGGTGTGTCCAAACAGAATAGAAAAGCTGCTTTGATACCTGCAGTTTACAAAGGCAAATCATGCCTTCATGAATGACAAAAATTCTCTGCATGCTTCTTAAGTCTTCAATGCATTTGCATTTGCCACAAAAACAAACAAACAAAAAAGATAAATTAAGAGAAACAACTAGTTAGTTAAGTAAATACAGGTAATAGGAAACCAGCAAGTACTCAAGTACTTCACAGAACAATTGCTGTATGCTTACAAACCACAGGTATATGCAAAGATAGCAGGTAAAGCATAAGTGATTCTAAGTGGGTAAGATACATGGTATAGAATTTCTATTTCTTGCTACTGCTTGAAAGGGAAGGGTAAAAAAAAAAAAAATCCATTATACTAGCAGGTGTACTTACAGAACTTATTATCATTCTGCAAAGCTCTGGCAATTAAAAACTCAGTTCAAGTTTCTGATTTTAGCTACTTCTCAGAGAGATCAAATTCTCTTAAATGAAGATTTTATTTTATTTTATTTTATTTTTTTTTATTTCTCTCTCAATCCTTACTGAACTGCTCACTTCAGTGGAAAGTCTGCCTGACTAAAGGCTGAATGAAAGAACCTAAAAGCCTTTTGTTTCAATTGTTCTGTCCAGTCTATTTCACTTTAAAAAATGAGTTATTTATGACACTGTACATTTCTATTTTCCAACCAGCTGTTGATAATTAAAGTAAAATTCAGCAAGGTGCTTAATCACATGACTTACTATATGCATTTGGCAATTTTAGATGAGCTTGAAGTTATCCAAGTCTAAAACGGAAGGGTTGAAATCCAACACTGCTTTTCTGGCCAGCTGCAGAAAGGAAATGGCATGTCTGGCCTTTTTTACACTCTGGGGGCAGAGTCCAGAATACCTTCCAGGCTATAGTCACATCCTCAGATCTCCCTTCTGTTCCAACATCATCAGCACAAATGGCAGCAAGAAAGCCTACAAATCCTTTAACATTCTTGTATCTACAGTACCCATCCCATTAAATGCACCTTGAGCTCCCATTATTGCCTTGTCCCCTTCCAGCTATAGCTAACCCCCTCCAATATTTTCCCACTTCTCCCCCATCTGCTGTGATCTCCACTTAAGCCTCTGCAGTCACAACATGCCGCTACACCCAGCTGCAAAAATCCCCAACAACACACCCACACTTACTCCAGACAGATTCAGTCTTCCCCATTTCTCTGCTCACCCTCTCTTTAATGTCAGTCTTCTCTTAGTCTGTGATACTCATTCCCTTACTGTTACTTTCTTCCAGTAAGTCACACAAGATGAGCAGGTAATTGCTATAAGTTTTAAACAAAGCAATGTCTGGTTGTTACAAAACAACATATTATTGTTGCTTAATGGGAAGTTTTAGTTGAGAAAAGTTGATTAAATTCCGGGCTCAACAGGACTCTTCTGAAAGTGGCAGCTGTAGGTCTGAAGGCAACCCTAAATATTTTCTACATTTTTCAGTGCAGTCACATACTCGGTAATGTTGTGTGAAGTTCCTAGGCTAAATTTCAGTTCCTGACACGTAGAGGAGACTTGCAGATTACAGCAAGATATCTGTAGATACACAAGAACAAAACATAGTCTAGAATGTAACCCCCAAACTCTTACGCAAATCATTTTAGCAGACTTACTAGGACTGTGTACATAAGCATGAAAGAATAATCCATATTTCTTGACCCTGCATCTTTATAGTGCGCTTACAAATGGGCAGTGCATTCTTCTTACAATAGCCTAAGTGATAACCTTGTCTTTTACATGAATACAAAGTTATTAGCTTTGTCAGTCTTATGAAACGTTGGAATAATTGTTTCAGTTCCTAGTTTCACATCTATTTTAAAAGACCAGAAAAATAATTTCCTATTATCACATAACATCCAACCATCAGAGCTACAGAATTAAACTTCCAGTTAAACAAAATGATGCTTGTAAATTCCAAGGGATATTATCTTCTGAATTCCTACAGCATTTCTTCTAGCACTTGTCCATCTTACCTGTTTACCTGTATTATCATGGATTATCAAATAGTTACATTATCAGTTATGGATGTGATTATCATACCTTTACAAACCTTGCAGAATCAGAAGAGAATTTAAAAGTTGTTTCAGCTGTAGAAGGCTTAATGCTACTTCCCAATGAAAGAAAACAAAACTCAGACAACAGATGAAAAACGATTTTTCTACATGATAATTGAGCACAAAGAAATTATTGTGTTTTTTGAAGACAACTACTGAAAGCTCTTTTAAATCAGAAATATTCTGAATCTTTTAAATCTTACTCTGTGCTCAGTCTGAAGCAGTTATGCCCAGCCAAGGCAGATAGAAACATACAATAAATAACATAAATAAAATGCACCCATAATTAAATCAAACTAGTGATATAAGACACACAATAAATACTTTATTTGCAGAATTGCAGAAATTTGGGGGTGTCATCTTGCAAAGTCTCACGTGTCACTGGTGACATCAGTTCTCAATCTCCTCCCTTTGAATGTAGTTTAAGATCCTATCATTAAACTAATAAGATTTTTTTTTTTCTTTTTAACTTAATGATAGTACTTGTTATGCTAATACAGTATGTAATACAGTGTATTTAGCACTGCCAGTACTTCAAATCTTGATGCTTATTATACCTGGAGCAAAGTTTTGCAGAAGTTCTACTGAGTGAATCTAGAAGTTGACTACCTATGACTCACTTAATTATCAGCTCCATTTGAACAAGCATGATTCATGTAAATGTCTTACAGGACCTATTTCTCAATAAAGCAAAATTTCCATTCACTTTAGAAATGAAAAATTAAAAATGGACAAGAATTCTGGGAAATTATGTTTTCATCAGTGTGATGAGCACTTTTTTAGACTTGAAGGGAATATATATCAAGGAAAACTTCATGAATAAGAAAAAAATATTATTTTATTACCTTACACAAATGTTCAAACCTGTTCAGTTACTTTATATACTTCAGGGTGTCAGTGTACACTAGTCTTCTCATCTCAATTTCACTTCTTTGAAGCGTGTCATCTTCTTTTATGTGTTTGTATGGTAGTTGGAAGTCAGGGGAATTGTAGCTCCTATGCACCACAAACTCCAGTGAGGCTACTCATCTGCATTCAATTATGTATTAAGTATGTGCTGAATCATGTAAAAAAAAAAATTAAAAAGAAAATCTTTTTTCCATGTTGAACTAGGTAACATTTCTTCCACTTCATCCTACGGATATATCATTTTCATTTCACTCGTCTTTTACACATATCTCAGATGCTGATTCAGGTGTGCTCTCCCCCACTCTCTCAAACTGACACCACTTGTCCAATTGATTGGCATAACTTAAATACCTTTACCAAATAAAAAAATGTAGTGGAAATACTGAAAGTACTGAAAGACCTACACATAGGCACTACACCAGGAAAACAAACAAACAAACAAAAAAAAACAACAAAAAAAAACCTGACTGCTTCTCCTATGAGGTTCTTTTCTGGTTAAGAGTATACAAACCAAACGTCTGCCACCGACTTTGTACTTTTACAAGCACTAACATTTTAACAGCAGAAATGTTAAATATCAAAGTAATAGATGAGCATTCCACTAAAAGGCAATTTCACTAAATACCACAGGTATTAATCTTTCTGAGTCTTAATTATACCCTTTTGACATACTATCCTTATTTGACCTTTCCTCCAGAACTGCAGTGAATAGATGTGAGATAGGTAGGCAAATTCAGTTATGGGTTCCCCCAGACACGCATCAGTCTAACGCAAAGGCATGAATGGACATAAAGATGGAACTCATATGTGCTGCAGAAAGCCACTAAGCTACTATTTTCTGAAAGTTATCAATTAAGTTATAGTTTTTGTTCCAGGATTTTCTAGCAGCTTCCCTTTTCTGGCTTTGATCATGCCACAGAAAATAAAGTTTTAATGAATTACTAAGACCACAGACTAAAAGATATTGCTGAAGAACTGAACTTTGAAGTGGAACCATCCAAGCAACATTTAAAAACAATTAGTAATGGCAGTCGTTAATTGAAGAAACTGAATTTCAGTTGAGAATAGTAAGGACTGGCAGTTCCAAGATTAAAAAAACTAATGATTCTGCCATTAAGCCACACTCACACCAATCAATACTAAAAAGCTTTTTTTTTTTTTTTTTTTTTTTTTTTTAGATCAACTGAATAAGCAAAAGTAGTAAGCTGGGCATATAAGATTTAGGAAATGTTGCATGAAGAAGTATAGTGTAGTGAAGGATGAGCAAGAGATCTGAATACCACTCTGAATTTAAGCAAGTTGCTTAATCTTTCTTGGTCACAGTTTTCACACTGATGTTTGAGATACCCTCTCTCACTATTACCCGCTCTTGTCCAATGCTCACATCATTCTTTATGGTGATTACAAGTGTAGGAAGACATTGTGTTAAACTGTGTTTTTGCTCTATGAATTCTCTGTCATATTCACAGCAATAAAGTGTGTCTTGCAAAAGTCTTATAGCAATCCATGTTCTCTATAAAGTTCACACCATGACCTGCTATGCAGCATAAATAATCATCCATACCTGTAGTGGCCTTTCATTAGAAAAACATGGTCTAAAAGATATTGTCTGAAAGTAAAGCACTGACAAATTTTTAAGCTAAATTGCTTGCTGATTCAGTCTGAGACTTATGGTTGATTTTTTAGAAAGTTTTCACTTTTTAATTACCTTTTTAGCAATGTTTTTGTTGCATAGTCATTCTCATACATAACACTGAGCTGAATATTGCCTTAAGATGAATTCTTACCAATTCATTTGCACAATTCTAATTGAATACAGTATCAACCAAGTAAAATAAAAACACTCTAAAATATATATATACCTCCAGAAATGCAGACTTTCTGTACATTGAAGATGATGTTCTAACTCTATATTATTTGTATTTTAACCATAAATTAACATAAATACATATAATAAAAAAATACAATGACAAAAATTAACAACTACTGAGTTGTTTGTATATAAGTGCAAATGCTATTTTAATCATGCCAACCATTATCTGAGACAAATCCTTATCTGTTTTTCAGAGTCCTTCTAACAATCTCAGTTTCCTCAGTATGAACAGCAACTAAGTAAATAATATTTGGTAAGTATTTATTCTGCATAGCTGTACTGATTTTAAACAAACAAACAGAAAACTCTAAATTCACACTGCATTAAGAATTCCTCTTTTGGTGATATTTATGTTGAGTGGTTATTAACACTAAACGGCAGGATAGGTGCTCTTGAAATTTCTGAGAGATGGATTGGGGCTGCTGATCCATTTTGTTTCATTCATTTCCATTTCTAATGTTTCAAGACAGACTACTAAAGTGATTTTAACAGCTTACACCCATGCATATAAGAAAATTAAGCTCTGCCTGTCCGTAAATACTAAAGAGCTTTAATAAGAGCATATAAAATTGTATCCCTGCTATCACTGAAGTATTCACAAATGGCATCTTTTTCTGGATTAAACCTGCTGGATTACATATAATTACTGCATATGGTGATCGTCTTTTTTTTTTTTTTTTTTTTTTTTTTTTTTTCCTCCTCCCGAGAAATGTGTGTTTAAATTCCTAATCATGCACTTTTGAGAATGGGATTCATTGTTAAAATTCTAAGTGTCTAAGACTGAACTTTCAAACCTATACAACAGGTGAGAAATAGACAGGAGACAGACGACTATGTTGTACACATACACAGGAATCATAGGGAGAAAACGTATTCAAATATATATTTAAGTCTAATTTCTTTTATTTTGATCAAGGTGCTAGTGAAAGTTATTTCTGTGAAAATGTCTCCCCTACTATTAACACCTAATGCATGAATATGTAATTATAAATGCAATTATGCTAATTGTTTTAAATAGCTTAATATGAATTGGGTCTATACAGTTTGGGTTTTATTGACTATGAAGGTAAAAGAAGAGTTTCAAAATTGATGTAGAGCAATACTTCTATTGCTCAATGGATTAACTCTCTCTTACATTACTCGTATCTTACTCAAAGGTATTGTACCTAGTGGATTAGTACTTTAAATACTGCTAGGATACAAAAAACTCTTTATAGTAAAATGCAATCTAGTAATTATTATACAAGTCTTTCAATAATTTTTTGATGTTTGGGTTGAGTTTTCAGGAGGAAGATTACAAAAGAGAAAAAATGAAAAAAAAATATTTTCAGGTGATATAAGAGTCTTCAATGTCTCATCTATCAATTTTCTTCAGATCTTTAAATTCACAGTGTGACTTATATTCCATGAAGTAAGATCATTGACATCTGAAAATGTACTACAAAAAAATACACTTCATATCCCATGGACTGAAACACATAATTGTCTAATGAAAAGGTTATCCAGTGTATTAAATTCACCACTTACAGACTTTTTTTTCTTGCTTCTAAGTGAACAAATTTTGCTGCATTTCAAAGGAAAAGCTTCATGTTGACTGAAAAAGTCTGTGGGTACCGTACTGTTTGTCCATAAACATAGAGTGACTTTTTTTCTAAATGGAAGATTTTATACAGTGGTATCCCTAAGTTGGCCATCACGTATGTTCTTTAGCTTGCAAATTCCTATTTCTTGTACTACTGCCATTTCTAGCATTTATCAAAACAAAATAAATGAGGTCTAACACTGGAAGGAGACCTCGAATTAAATACTGATGAACAAAAGGACTTAAAAACTATTAGCAAGCTATTTCACAACACGACACTACCTTTAAAATATACGACATCTAAGACAGTGCTTATTGGAATCTTATTTATTTTGTCTCTATGAAACATTTTTATTACATTTTCAAGCTTTTTTCTTTATGTATATGGGAGCTGTAATTCTCTGTAACCAAATGATCTCTGGAGCAGAGGCTCAAAGATACCTATGGCACAATTTATGATTAACACTAACTTTTACTAGTTGCATTGTTAATGCAAAGTAAACTAAAAATTGTGTTTTTCTATTCAGGAAAATTACCACATAAATGACAGGATATGAAATGACATTTTGTAAACCACTAAAATAACCACATTATATTTTAAACACAAGAAGCAGTGAACAATTGTATTTGTATTTAGGTTTTTACTACTCCCACTGAAGTCAATTATGTTACAAAATTTAATCACACCTATGTTTATCAGATTAGGCCTTAAGTTTCCATTTTTTAAGCCGAGTAATTGCTGGAAGAGTTCTTTACATTGCCAAGAAGCCTTAAGTCTTTCTTATTTAAATCAAATAAAATATAAACTAACAATTAAGAGACTATTTACAGCAATTGTGACTGGAAGACTGATATTCCAGATTCTTTATAACTGTTATCAAACAGAGCAGAAGAATATATTTATTTTGATTTTATGCTATAAGTGGTGTGAAGCAGTGCATTGCAGAATTCATTCATAGGCAGCAATAAACATGTAATCTCACCACTCTCTCACTTCTGGGTTGAAGAAGACTTGGATACTGCTTCTACAAAGCTATGTAAGAGAATAATACATTTGGAAGCACGATAAACAAGAAGGAACCTCTGCAATTGGTATTAACAGTCAGAAAGGGGAAAAAAAATAAAAAATAAAATAAAAAATAAAAAAAATAAAAAATAAAACAAGCATATTTCATCCATTAAAGACTCACAGAAACAGAACAAATACGTTTTAAAGGCCTTCTTAAAAAAATAAATAAATATTCATTTGTATCAGAACACTTATTGTTATATTCTATAGTAACTGTAGAAGTAACTTAGGCAGTGTAGTTTAATTTAAATCTTTTTTTTTATGAAAGCTGGTAATTTTTGGTACTTCATTGTGAGTAAGATGTGATTTGTAGAGGAGTAAAGTGATGCATAGTTATGATTCCTATTCAGTCCCCAACTGAAACTCCCAAAAGATGTTGACTTCTATGCCCAGAAAAAAAAAAAAAGAGCTAAAAAGAGGCAGAAATGCAGATATCACTTAATACTACTCTTCCCAATATCCTGAGTTTTAAGTCAGTCATATCTAAAAGCAGAGCTAGAAAACTGATTCAGTCATGCATCAATTTTAACACAGATTTTGTTCAATTTTTGAGCACTATTTTACAATTTAAATGTGGTGTAAAGTCTGCATACCTAACAAGAGGACAGCTTTTTTTGTTTGTTTTGTTTTCCTTCAAATTTTCAGAATAAACAGATGTTTTCTTCAGTTCCAGTGGAATCCGGAAGTAAAGGTCGTCCCTGCACTTCTTGGGAGAACCAGTAAGTGAAACCTCACTGAAAATATTCACCACTCACAAGCATCACAAGCCTGAATACCAACAAACAAACACAACAAAACAACTGCCTTCCCAAATAGCTAAGCTGCCAACTTTTCCAAACCCTTATGATCATCATTATGAAGGCCAAACATCTAAGAAATCACATTCTGGACTGCCTTGATCCTAGAGTCGCTTTTTGATCTGCAAAATTCACCCATCTTCCTTGAGTAGATCTACTACTTGCTTTTTGTGTACTAAGAGATAAAATACAGTGGTAAAGTAGCTAAAACTGCCACTGCAGTACTGTCTTCAGTATGGATTGTCGCTACTTATACAGTTTTTCACTGAGGGTTTTTTCATTTTGTCATATGCGTGCAAAGCTCTGGTATAGAGAAAAGGAATGAAACTGCTTTACGCAAGGCTGAACCTCACTCGAACCATTCACAGATCTGCACTTCATCATGTTTACTGCTCTTGCTGGACTTGGCCCAGGAAATTTGACCACAAGTCTCTGAAATCTTTGGACATTTCTTTCTGATTCCTATTGATTTTAGATCATAGATTTATAGACATATTGATAGTATCTCAATTCTATAATCCATATATATGGCTGTTCAACTGTGTTATACAGAGATATTCGTCTGAAGCTTTCACTTAATAGTTTTTCTACTGTCTTGTGTCTTAGGAAATTTTGACACATTCAGGAGAAGTGTCAAAACACTAAAAATGGTGTTTTACTCTGAAGATGGTAGAGTTTATATGGTGTCAGTTAATCTATAATGATTAACTTCTTCACTAGTACTTTAGCAATAACATTATGAAAGTCAAATTCTGATCTCTGTAAATAAATAGACTCATTCTTTATTAACTAAAACAGGAATTAGAACCAGTCTTGTTTCAGATTTCCCTGGCTCTTGTTGTATAAAAGAAAGAAAGAACCAGACTTGTTCTCTTATGCATGACTAACACTATTTTCTGAGTTAAGACAGACATAAGCTTTGTCTGTTTTGGTCATTTAAAAGGTGTATTGTAAGTCAAACTAAACTAAGATAAAGCAAAGCTTGAATTAAAGAGAATTTATTTTGGTTTCAGAGCAGTAGTTATTGTGTTGACCACATATTGAAAGATGGGTGCTTCTGTTGACACACGTGCCAGAAGGATTTTCCAGCAAGACCACATACAGGGTTTCCCTGCTCATGAACAATATGTTTTTTGTAACTGCGAGCTTCAAGTACAGTTGCAACCAGGTACAAAGAAGTCAAGGAATGAATGTTCTTGTTGATGGGACAATGGGAAATATCCTTAACTAGTTTTCTAGGTAACAGAACATTAACAACATTATTGATAGTGTTCTAATTAACACTAGTAGAAAAGCACAGCAGGAATTTATTAAAAATGGATTTATCAGTGCATCAGAATTCACGATGTTTAAGGCAAAAGCAACCAAGGTACTTTGAGTAACAGTTTTAAGTGGATGATTAGCTAAGGGGATTCAACACTTAATAGCCAAAATAAATTACTATGATTATTTTATTACCTATGCTAACTGATTTCATTGTTTTTAGTGAAATAACAGCTCCCTAAAGAATAGTGTTGCTTCAAAGAATCCCAGCTGCAAGCTCTGTGTTCTCTTGTGGCAATCAAAAACAACAACAAAAATAGCTGTCATTAATAATACTCTTAATAACCATGCTGCAGCATCTTAGAAATACATTCCACATTTTTCTTTACACCTGGACTTGAATATGATGTTTCCTAGCCACTGTTTTAGGTGGAATTAAAATAAATCTAGAAAGCATTTATTAAAATAAACATGAATATTTATGGAGAACAATGGAATGCTTTAAATAGATTTATAATAAATAAATCTGTGATTAGCTGAGGAGCCTGAGAAATCTTTTTATTTGACCATAAAAGAATTATTTTAAAAATCTGTGTACTTCTGTTTTTGCTCTCACTGTTACGTGTTAAGAATATATACTGTAGGCCAGAGTGATTTCCAAAGAACCTCAGCAAAATGTATAGTGAATTTTTATGGAGTTCTTTACAGATCCTACCTAGGTCTGGCTTTGAGTTAATTCATATTCATATCAGTGTGTATTGCTGTTCAATACCTACTGCCCCCTCCTTTTTATATCCGACTACATTTCAGAACCTACTGGAAAAATTTCAGTTAGCTTATGTGAACTACAGATTGCACTTACTTTCTTTACCTCCTCTTTCACCCTTAAAACAACAGCAGTACACAAGAAAGAGCTTAATTTATGTAATTAATGGCTTAATTTCCAGGCAGCATTTTACTGATTTGCACCAGATCGGCTTCAAAAATGATACTCATAAAACATGCACCTTCCTTTACTATACTTTGTGCCACAGTTTTAGTTTGTTACCATGTAAGGCTCTGTTACATTAAGGACAAGGGAGTTGAAGTTCACTAGGTCATGTTCCAAAACAGATACAAGTGGGACTGAATCCAGTAGCAAGAATGCACATCCTAAGGACATGATTAACAGAACATTTAGAGTGATCAGTCAACATCCTCCTGCTGTCTCAATGCCTTAACAAATGACTAATTTTCCTGCACAGCAGGGGAAATCAATTACTTTTGTGACTTTCTTTTTTACTTTGTATAACATAATGTACCACACAGAACTGGACACTGATATTTCCCCATTTGTTTCTTATGTATCATCAACAAAATTTGGGGTGAAACCAATGTTATCCTAAAAACAGCAAACAATTGGTACAGCTCATCATCACTTTGCCAGAAGAACCGTGCCTTTAAATCAAAAAAAGCAATGAAGACTCACAGAGTCTCACAGTGGTAATACAAACTACCGAAAGGACTATTGAGCCACCATATTTTAAAATGTATGAGTCTAAGTCCACGTTATGGAGATTAGCTGACTACCTTCAACATTGAGTCAGGAATCTGGCGTTATCTCCATAGAGTCTGCACAATCTACTGATAAGGCTTCAAACATGGTATCACAGTCCAATTAAGTGATCATGAAAATTAGTGTACTGTTGCAGAATCAAAAGAAAACAGATTCACAAACTTTCAGCTAGAGTGCAAAATATTGGAGAACTTCCTCATATTGTTTACTGGTGATACCAGACATCCTTCAAAATGTCAAAAAAAAAAAAAGTTTTTTTTTTTTTTAATTTTTTTTTTTTGCCTTTTTTTTTTTTTTTTTTTTTTTTTTTTAAAGGAAACAACTTTCGTGAAAGGAAAAGTAGAATAATACATATAAAAAAACTTTGTAAAATGAAATGACACTTATTTGCCAACAATGCTCACAAAATTGCTGGCAAAGCTGCTAGGAAAAACAATGTCAATTAAATAAGAACTGTCATTAATGAAGACAGACTGAAAATTTAAACCTTCAAAATCAGACATTAAGTATGTTATGGTCTCTCAGAATCATTAAATCATGTTCACAGCATGAATCTACTGACATTTTCAAAGTTAGTATTTGGATATCTAATGCCAACAAGAATAATGTAATCTCAAAGTTTTGAAAAAAATACTATTTGCATTAGTAGTCATGTCATAACAGCACAGAACAGTATGAAGGAAAATAGGGAAATATTTAAAATATTGAACAGGTTTTGCACTGGCTTTGGAGTATTAAAATCATCCTTCTGATGCTGCAAAAATGCAAACATTTTATTTTAATTTTTCTAATTTTGTGTTAAGAAAATCTGAAATCTCTCTATTGATTATACAACATATCTATTAGCATTACTGTTAATGGAAACTCCACAATATTACCACAGCAGTAAGAAAGAGTAGGGAGCACTGCTGTAAGAAACCTGAGTCTGTATTTTTTATTTTTTATTTTTAATGTGATACTTTGAATAGATGTGGGAAAAGCTGACTGGCCTTCAGGCCCCTAGTTCCTTCATCCGCTCTAAAAATAAAGAGTGCAGTGTGAGTAAAACACAGGCCATGCACAGCTGTTCAGTACAACCTTAACACTAGAGCCCAGGAGAGGTCAGGAGGGCAGAGGGCAGTGGCCTGCAGGGCTGGCATGCTCCAGCCTGGGGCAGGCCGCATCACTGGGCCTTGCCTCAGCATATCTCATTGTGTGATTGTTGAGTAACATCTGCAAATAAAACCAAATGCCAACCCAGAAACTTTTCCATAGCAATCATTCTGATGTCCTGTGGCAGTTTGTGCAGCCACACAAACAGCTAGTCTAGCACAAGTCCAGCAATGGGCAGGCAAAATCTCTTTGAAGGGCTGCTCGCTGGTACCAGCACTGCTGTTGTGGAGCCATAGCGGGAAACTGGATTTAAAAATCCCAGACATTCCTTTTTGCCACTAAAGACATTTGGTTTTGTTTCAAATTGTAATAATTTCATTCATTCTGGTTATGGTGCAGCTCAACAAACACTCTCACCTGCACAGTGAGGAGCAGGGTGGACAGATTAGCTGGGCCTTAAGGACAGTTTACCTGTAGTTACCACCTGGTTTTGAGATTCATGCTACTATATCTTACATGTTAACTCTCAGATTTGGAGTTGCTTTTCCTCACCTCAGCACTGGAATTCAGACTCTCTAAATGTATCTATTGGTTAACAAAATATTCTGCAATGAATTTGTCATGATATTTAAGTCAGATATAAATAATTTTAATCCTACTTCATCACTTTAGGACAAAATTAATCTTAGATGCATGAACTGCTTTTTATCTTTTACATAGCATCATCCTCAAAATGTTTCTTTCAGTCATCACATCTTTTAATAACTCTATTTAAAATCTATTTTTCTGTATTCTCCTCACTATCACAGCCAATTTCCATGATTGTGCATGTGCACACATACAGCAGAAGCTTCTTCCCCTTCTAATTACAGTCTGTTCCTCTCCCTAACTAGAAACACAAGGAAGAAAACAAGAACTCTGTGACATCAAACTCACTTACACAGTAATGAACTCTGATGCTACAAATAGTTGATTGTGGTAACCTGGAATGAATCACAGCCAGGGAAGGATGATGAGAACAGAAATGTTTTCGCTTATGCACACATCTTGGTAATTAGCTCAGTGGACAAAAAGTATGCAGCAGCAAACATGATACTCCTTTAGTTTAAACAAATTTCAAGAACTGAATTCTGTCTGAAAAACACTGAAATAATTCATCATACGTAGTGACCTCGCCTGTGAAGAGAAGCTGAGGGAGTTGGGGTTGTTCAGCCTGGAGAAGAGAAGGCTCCAGGGAGACCTTACAGTGGCCTTCTGGTACCTAAAGGGGGGCTACAGGAAAGCTGGGGAGGGACTTTTTGTCAGGAAGTGTAGAGACAGAACAAAGGGAAATGGCTTTAAAACAGACAAACAAAACAAAAAGGTAGATTAGATATATGGAAGAAATTTACTATGAGGGTGGTAAACCACTGGCCCAGAGAAGCTGTGGATGCCTGATCCCTGGATGTGCTAAAGGCCTGGAGGCTGGATGGGGCTTTGGGCAGCCTGGCGTGCTAGGAGGTGTCCCTGCCTATGGCAGGGGGCTGGAAATAAATGATCTTTAAGGTCCCTTCCAATCCAAACCACTCTATGATTGTACGATTCTACGATCAACAACAAGGCGACCACTTACATGGATATAATTCAAAATTTATCCCCAAAAATTAGGATCCAAAGAGACCATGGATTTAAAAATATTTGTTATGCAAAACAGTGTGAAATGGTTGCAACATAAATCGGTTGGCTTATAAATTTTAATCCTGAACGTAAAGACTGAATCATAATATGATGTAAATCACTCAAACCCCAAGAACATTACAGGCTGATTTACACCAGCTGAAAGTCTACCTCCAAGTATTAGTCTTTGCACAGAGTAATCTCACAACAGCAACAAGCTCACAGAGATATGACAACCAAGTCAAAGCTGAAGGAAAACAAACCAAGAAAAATGCAGGCACTTTCAGAAGCTGTTAAATAGTATTCACAAGAGAAGAGGCAATGGACACTGTCTTTCTTCCCTCTACTGTCATTCATCTTGCAGCAGCTAGCACTCAACCAGTATAAAACACAAAGGCAACAAAATCCATCTATATTTCAGTGACCCTCCAGTGCTCTCAGTAAATGCCCGAAGGACATCTCCCACTGCCAGCTCAGGTCCACCCATTCCAGCGAGATCACTTGGCTTTACATTTGGTTACACAGCTCAAGTATGAAGAGCTCCAGAAGCACACTGGGGAAGGCTTCATTTCAGCCTCCTGGCAAACACTTTGCTTAACGTAATCAAACAGTATCTACTACAAGGGACAGAGAAATTCTGGCTTGATTTTAGGTAGATATGCAAACCTCAAATGAACAAAGGTAATCTTCATATAAAACACTTGTCTAATTGCTAAATCCAGTGAGAAACCACTCTTTCCATTATTTGAATCAGTTTTACATCTAATTCAACTCCACAACTGAAAGGAGTTCAATCAAAATCTGAATTGTGAGGTATAAACTAGGCTGTAAACAGTCAAAAAAAAAAAAAAAAAAAAAAAAAAAAAAAAAGAGGGAACTGAGGAAGTAAATAAGAGAGCAAAAAGGAGATGAAAGAAAAAAGCCAAACAGAGATAGCTATTTCTCTAATGTTTTTCTTGCCACTTAGTCTTCCCACATTCCTGATTTGTTTATTTAGACAGCTTTACATCCTTCCTCTAGCTGTCTAAATACAAGAACAGATGCAATTGATTTGTATGGGAATGAAAAAAAAAAACTATTTCTAACAGTGAATCTTCCAGTTTTGCTTGCTTGCTTGTTTGTTCCTTTAGGTCTTTGTTTTGCTGTTGTTATTGTTTTGTTTTTAAACAGGACAACCACTCACTGCTCCGATTTAGCTCAAGATATTCAAGTAGGCTCTGTTGTTTAGAGCAACCTTAGGTGAACTTCAAAACAGAGGTACAGCAGCTGTCACAGCATCTCATTCCCCCCGAGTAACAGCAGTTGAAGGTCTGGAGTCCGTTTATTTTGCGGCCTTCAGTGATTCCTGTTCTCAGCATCTCCCCACCCCCCCCAAAAAAAACAACCACCCAGGACTAAAAATCTCAGAAGATATAAACCATGTCAACAGCCCTGCTTCTACTAGACATCTGCTACTGCTCTTTATATTCACCAAGCAGCCTGTCAGACTATTTATCTTTACACATTATTTTCAAAGACATGCCCAGGTTTTAGTTTAGATTGTGACTGGCTTTAGACATAGCACATAACCCTAGGGAATTACACTAACAATATTGCCATACTTAAAATTTAATGTGAGACCAATGTGACTACATTTATTTTTAAAAGCAAGTGCTTTCAGCCGTAAGTATTGCTTTCTGTATTTCTATAAGCATCTACCACAGGTTTAGAAATACAAGAAAGAAAAGCAGAAAGGAAACATGAAGAGGCCCCTTGCACTGTCAGAAAAATGTAGGTTTCACACCTAACAATGAAATATGAATGTACACAAAGGTACACATTTTGTATACATGTATGCACACAGCTTATCTAATACAGCTCACGTGTTAACTTTATGGGACACTTTTTCTAACTGTTCCAGAAGCACAGCCCCAGTGAGCTGCCAGGTGCTTTCAGAGCCTCTCCTAAATTACAGCTAGAAGAAATTGCAACGTCTCAGTCCATGGACCAGACTATTTTAATGAACACAGGAAGACTAAGCTATGGCATGACACCAATATCCCATTCCTTTTAAAGACTGTTATGTTTTAGGGACACATAACAAAGCACATGTGCTCATGTAAAGTGAGAGAGGGATTGGGACAACATTCTAGGAAGGAGTTCTGCTAGGAAGCACTGTGAAAGAGAACAGAAGATGCTGCACTGGTGGAGAGAAATAAACTGCCAGCTTTTCCTCTATTAGCATCCTCTGGCAGAGTTCTAAGGCAATGATTGTTGGCCCTGACACAGGGCATGGGAAGACCACAGTACTTACCTGCAGGTACCAAAATGCCAGAGCAGCCCTGGCGCCTTCAGAGTTGTCAGCCTGTGCTAGTCAGGGAGAGATAGACTTCACCAGGCAGTTAGGAGGAGAAAGAAAACAATCATCCCACCTTTACCGTGCTTCATTTGGGTGGGTAGCACTTGTGCTAGCTTTAGCATTAAGATCATTACTGCTAATTTAGCCACTGCAAAGTCAGCAACATCACAAACTAAACCAGGTACAGTACATTCAAGTACTATGGTAATGTTATGAACTTAAAGTGGTTAAGGTCAGCTTTTTTTTTTTTTTTTTTTTTTTTTTTCCTCCTAACTACAGAAGTATGTGTTATGGAAAATTAGAGATTTAGAAACAGTTTTACAATTAGGAATAATATATGGAATCCTCTTAGAATGTGGCTCATTGCATTTTTACTAGGGACCCTTAGCTGTTTGAAAAAAGAAATCAAGTATTGGATAATGGATGCCACACATCACAGCTACAATCCTGACATCATGAATCAAAGTCTTGTTTCAGATAACAGCATTGTTTACATGTACGCTGTTCACATGACTTCAGAAGATAAATGAAAAACTGCTTATAGAACAACTCTATGAAAGATCTCTGGATTGTAATAGCTAAAGAATGTGACCTGATCCCACTTTGTTGCAGTGGGATTGCAGCTGTGAGCAGTTTTGAACAATTGACCTGTAATCGTGGTTATTTCTTTTAGGTGAGAAAATGACAGCACAGCTAAGAGAAAGCTAAGAAATTATCACATTCTGTTTGTATTAATATAGTCACAACTCCCACTGATTAGCTTTGACCAGAGTTGACTTAGCAGCACAAAGTATTAAAATTCTCACTCAAAGGTTGCCTTCAATGATCTTTTAGTTTTACTTAGTAACCTTGCTTTTCCAAGGCTGTGGCCTATTTGGAAATATTTGTTTGCCTATCTGGAGATGATATGAACATGCCGTGGTATACTCAAGCTACAAAAATGCCTCTAGTAACACAATACAAGCACGATACATTTGACCCCACACGGTCATGCACTATAACCAAACAATACCTTTTTAGCTAAACTAGTTGAGGATCTCAGGAGAAGAATCCAAGCACCACAGCCTTTTAATTTTATTTCTTAGCAAAGATGGTACCTATAATTCATAATTACTGTTTCAGACCATCAAACCTATTTATTTGGCGTTTTGTTTTATGTTGGGTCATGTTCCCTAAAGGTATTCAGTTTTATTTACAGAAGTCCTACCACTCACGTTTCTTACTTGTGGCATCACAGCCACTAACCTCAAAGATAAGGCAATCACTGCAACTGACAGAGTGATGCAATCAAATTTTAAATGTTAAAAGGGTTCCTCTAGTGGTTTCTAAAATAATAGTGGAAGGCAGATCTCTTCAGAGATAATATATGGTATTTACAGTAAGAAGGCATTTACATTAATTGTCTAACATAATAGGAAACACAGTATTTATAGAGAAAAATAAAATTAAAAAAAATAGTATTATGTGCATCACATACAGACACTAGTTAAGCTTAACTGCATCCTTGATGTATGTATCAGTATTCTCCATCTCATAGATTGCACAATTGGCATAATTCCAGCAAGTGTTATGAAAATTAAAGAATTCAAACAAAGGTTCCTCATCTGAATGGTTACTGAACAGCAAGTAATTGAGGCAGGGTGAAAGCAAGCATTTGTTTCAATTTTAATGAACATATACTTTGATCAAAATACTGTAAGAACTCAGCGCTTTCTGAAAAACTTGAGTGAATCAGGGCCTGAATACCTATTTCTTATGCACTATTAGAATACAGTGATATGTAGATTTATAGTTGAATTGCAGCTTCAAAAAAAAAGCCAAAAATAAAATAAAATAAAATAAAATAAAATAAAATAAAATATAAGACCAAGAAAAAAGAATGGAAATTTGAGCATGTACTTATCAATTTTACAGGAAATGCATCAAAATTCAGATCACACAAAGTTTAAAAGTGTAATGTGATACCTGTATAGGTACCATTTATAAAAAGGTTATTATTTGTTCTGTCTTCCAATCCTAGGTGATCAGATGGTTGTCTGCTACAATACAACCTGTCTGGGTACAAGCTCCATTGTAACCAGTAAAATTACAGTTTGCAGCCAACTTACAAAAAAAAAAAAAAAAAAAAAAAAAAAAGAATTAATTTATATCAGACTCCCAACTGTGATTAGAATGTCAGTTACAGCTGCTGCCTTGTTACAACACCCCCACACTCCTTAGCTCACAAGGACAAATTCAATGAGAGAATGCCCTGCATTCATTGTGTAATTATCAACCTCACACACCTTGGAAACAGAGTACAGCTCCAACATGTGTATGACTAAAAACATTATTGTAAGATTATGGTCTGGAACAATAAAACTATTTCCTATTGTAGTTAATAGGCTATCATAACTGGAAACAATTATCATATAAAACCTTTATTTTATCTTGACTTTTGTAGAAAAATTTATAGTGGAAAAAATGATATCATTCAGATAAGTTGAAAAAAAAGCAAAAAGGAGTCAAATGCTGGAAGAGGAGGGCCAAGAACCTGCTTGTGAATTGGCAGGCTGCCGGAAGCACCTCTGGTGGGGAATATGCAACTTTAATCTTTATTATGGAATGATCACAAATGGACTGTTTCAGAATACCATCTGTTCTCACTGAAGCATTGGATCAGCAGGCTGCATGCTTCAGTCTGTCCTTCACCTTGCTATTGGGATTTTCAGCACAGCTTCCATTTTGGGAAGGGAGGGTGTCGCTCAATGGAATGCTGGTGGAAGCTCTAGTAGTTTTTTGTTGTTGTTGTTTTTAGCCTTTCTATTCTTTCTGTATTTCTCTGAGGTAAGCTCCAGCTAAAATGCATATAGCAAGAGAGCATTTGCTTCTGATTCCTATTTTCCCTTTGCAAAAAGTGTTGCTACCAGCAGCAGTGTCCAGATGAGCTCTTACCAGACTACTGTTCCTCCCAGCAATCCTTCCGGCATATCTCACTGTTTAGATATCTGTCTCTGTATCTGCATAGCATGTGTATGAACAGATAAGAATTTAACACTTATTCCAGATGTTAAGGTATAAAACACAGTAAGGAAATTGTTGGCATAAATAGAATGCAAAAGGATTTGACTGACTTCGGCACTATCCATCGCCGTGTAGAGGGCACTGTGCTGCACAGCTGGCTAAGCCACTGCAAAGCCATTAGCCTACCAGCAATTAATTGATGATCCTGTTTCTCCTCTGGCTAGATATGCAATATTACAACTGGACATGCTCATGGGTTATCAGCACTCCCTGGAGGGTGCAAACAGATGAACCAGGAACAAATATTTTTTATTGAGATAAAGATTCAGAAAATCAGCAATTAAAAAATTTAGAAAGGAGAGAAGATCTGTCAGCAAAGTAGAACGTAAAGACACCAAAAAATGGAGAGGATGTAATGTTAGTATAATTATGCTAATCTAATGAACACAACCAGTGCTAATCTGTGAACACAACCAGTGGCATTTTGGCATGCATGTACCATGATGGGGTCTGTGACCATATGGGCTAAATGTTGCCTGCAAGTTACCAACTAGATGGACACAGACTGGCCTCTAAAATTTCCTCTTTGGATAAATATATTTTAATGGCATGTGTTGCAAGTCCTAACCAATACTTTTGCAAAGATTAATCATTTCAAGTTTTCTAAATATTTTATCTCACTGTGAAGAATGATTTCTCAGCAGAAGATAAAACAATAGAAAATGAAGCATACTATACCTACACAAGCTGCCATCTTTCAGAACTGGGTACCCAAACACTCCAGAAAAGTATTTTGAGAAACTCAGCATTACTGAAGTATTTAGCCAGCAATAAGATGTTCTCCCCATGCAGCAAGAAGCCTTGTGGCAACAAGCTACACTGTAGGAAGGAATATAGGGGATTTGGGAAATACTTTCTGAGAGTCACTATTAAACCAGCAAGAACCTGAGAAGCACAAAGTGGCTTAACCCAAAATATATTTGTGAAAAGACTAGAGAAGTTCAGTACATATCCCATTTTCACTTCTTCCACTGCAAGCTCTGCAGCATAAAAATATCTTAGTTGTGTTAGAATCTAGTCTTCCTGACTTTGATCCCCAGAAATGTTAAGAAAGCTTTGGTTCTGGAGAATAATACCAATGTGAAAATCTATCAGCTGATAAATCCTCTTACATATCAAAAGAAACAAGATCTGGCTATACAAACTAACATGCAGTTTTCTGAGAAGCTTTCATATTGGAAGGAGGAGAGGGGAAAATAATGTAAACAAAGACAAGATATTTTTGCACCAAATTTTCAGCATTTGAAGAATGAAAACTACAAAACTACTAGTTATTTCTTAAAATATTAGTTAAGCTCAAATTGCCTACTATGGCATTCCTGTAACAAACAGGAAGTTTTTTGTTTGTTTGTTTGTTTTTTGTTTTTTAAATAATGACCAGTATAAATAAATAATAATAATAATAATAAAAATGCAGAGTCAGTTTTGCTGCCTCTGAAGTTAATATTTCTTTCTTTCTCTTCTGAGTAAGAAGAATAAGCCTTGCATTTAGCCATGAAAAAGTAGGTAAAATTTTAAATAAATCTTCTTGATAAAATGAATAAATGTGAGTGTTCTCTGTTATGTTTCCATAGTTTTGCAATTTTATTGAAGATTCAGGGATCACTACCCTATCAGCAGATGGAAGAAAGGATGTTTTTCTGTTCTCTCTCTCCCTCTCCTATCACTCCCCCCACTTCCTCTCCTCTCTCCCCCAAGTCAACATCACAGTAAAGGAAATTGGAAATCATTTCAGGAATGGATTATTGATCTGGTTGATAAGCAGAATTACAGCCTACTTTCACATTTCTTAAATGCAAAAATCATTAGAAAAATCATTCTCAGCAGAATCACATTTTTATTTTTTTCCTTGTGACTTCAAAATCCAGTGTTTGTCTGCACAAAAAACGATGTACTATTGTCAACATGCATACTTACTGCTGAGTGTGTAATTAAATTATTCTGACAGCATTTCTACCACTTTCTCTTACTAAGTGAGCTTGTTGTATTCATTAAGACAAACTTTGGAAGAAATAAAAAACATGCCAACAAAATCCTAATTTGCAAAGGCGATAAGAAATTACTTTAGTCTCTTACTAATGTGATTACGAAGGATAATGTTCTAAGTACATTTTTTCCTCAAAGAGAATTTTAAAGCAGATTCTTGTTTCTTGTTTAAAGCTGGGAGTACTCTTCTGAAGCTGTCCTTGTGCTATGCATACAATGACAAACAGAATAAGGCCTGGGAGGGAGGTGAAAGTATTAAGTACTGGGAGTGAAAAAGGATTTCAATAGATTTAAAAAAAAAAAAAAAAAAAAAAAAAAAAGAAAAGTCTATAATTTACAGTATATACTAAAGGATGAAAATCAAACAATAAAGAAGATTCAACAGACTGTTCTTTTACAACTAAAGAAACATGTGAATCTTATTTCTCATTGGCTGAACCATTCAGAGTCCATCTTAATTTAGTACACGGTCCGCAAGATTAGAGGAAAAATCTCGGTCTAAGTGGCCAAGTTTGTCGGAGCTTTAGCCAGTCAGGGCTATTATACCTGACTTCAGTGATTTACGTAACATCTGACTGAATTTTTTTCTTCATTGCTACATCAATTCACCTGCTCCAGGTTCTAAGGAAGGCAACTACTCTCATGTCGTCCACCCAGCTCCCTCAGAACTCAGCAGTGGGGCTCGGTATTGCTGAAGATGAACCACGACACTGTTCCAGCAAGAAATGCGGTGGCTTCCAAAGGACTGCACAAATGCAGAAGTGAGTGCAGCGATCTGCATGGCAGCAGGTCTGATCCATACCAGTCCCTGAACTGAATGAGCAGTTTGTACAAAGCATGCCTGAATTTGGAGTCTTTTTGTAACACTGCTCTCAACTATAAACTTCTCCATGTGATTGCAACATTGGCTGGATTCATATTACGTTACCTTGTTTGGGGGATTAAATTACTATAAGGCAACTGAGAGAATTCAGGATAAGATGTGATTTAAACATAGACGATTTCTAAAGGAAATCTCATGAGATTATCAGATGCTGATGGACCAAAGGAAACTGAGCTGTGCCATACAGGATATGATTTGGAGCAGTTTGCAGCGCTACTATGTTGAAACATTTAGGAACTGTATTGGGAGAAAAAGCCAACTGCCAACACACTAACATGCTAGGAGCTGAGCAAGGGAAGCTAATGTATGAATTAAGGACTGTGCTTTCTAATACATACAAGTGTCCTAGAATATAGAAAGCAACCTGCTTTGCTATAAAAAAGAGCCCTTGGTTTAAGCAGCAGCTGTTATGCCTAAACTTAGGGAAAGGACATTCTTGAATGTGATAATGACATTTTAAGGTTTGGTAATCATTAAATAAAGAAATATTAATAAAAGAAAGCTTTCTGAAATTAGATGATGCTAGATTATTTTTTATCTAGCTTAGCCCCTTTATCCTCTTCATGCACAGCTGCACAAATGCTTGTAGTGGCAGAGAGCAAAAAGACTGAAATGAAATGCCAGCTTGGAAAACAGGAGAGAGAACAGAAACTACTTTACTGAGTAGCAGTGCTGAAACTGTGACCTAAAACATCTCGTTATTAAAACCATCAAGTCCTTTTCATCTTGTGCAACATATCTAAAATCAGCCAGAGGTAATGCTGACTATCCTTGAATTCATCCTGTGTTATGCTTATGGAAGCTTAATTAAATTAACTGTTTAGGGTGCACATGCTTATAATAACTTACTGTACTCTTTGTTTAAAAAGAAAGGAATCATTTTGCTTTGGAGATACATGCTTTAATCATCTGCACAAGTGATCTTGTGAATAAAGGAAATTTAGCAGGTTATTGACTATAGTTATTTACGTCACATCTGCAATTTAAAATTCCAAGAGTGTTCACCATTGCCCTTAAATTAACCACATGGGTCACCACTGTATTTGTTACAGTGCACATTCCCATTTCTCTGAATACCTCTGCACCTCCATCCCATAAGGGAGAGAGAACTTTTCACCTCTATCACTATAATATGTACGCATTACCATAGTATCAAGCCCAATACTAAGATTGGTTAAAAATGCTTTATTTTAAAATTATTCAAAATCTTTCTCACCCAATTTAATCACTGTATTCTTCTCAGTGCATAAATATGACCTCCCAGCTTTTACTAGCTTGGAAATAATATGGGACAAACTCCTAAGTAATTAGTTGGGGTGTTAATTTTTTTTTTTTTTCTTTTTTTCCATCAGCAATGATTACGAAAAAAAAAAATCCTCCAATGTTAAAATTTGTGTACATTTCATGTACCCCACATGTCTATGTCTTTTTGTTAGCTGTAGTGGTGGAAAGAGCTGAAAGATTTGTGGTGAGCATTTGTGTGTCAACTAGAACTACGAAGGGAAGAAAAACCTGATGATTACTTTACTGTTCTTACTATATTGTCTCTAAGCAACAAGATGTCAGAAGAAGAAACAATATGGGTTTAAGCCATATAAGGGGTCAGGAGCTGCCAGCAGTGCTTCCATACCAGTATATTCACTTGCTCATGGATCTTTCAATTCTGCAGGCCAAAGGTTTCCACAAAACTCTACAGTACACTTACTCCAAACATTGTACATTGTACACGTGAGTCTCTTTGCACTATTCACTGTAACAAATGCTAACTATTCTGCTCATAGGCTAGCAATAAAGGTACGTATCTCCAAAGAAGTCTGCAGCTTGCTAAAACGTTTGCAAGTGACACATAGGTACTTACTTCTCAAAGCCACTTAACAAGAAATACCTTGCTCAGAAATGACATACAGTGAAATGTAAGTATGTACAATGTAATTTAATAGAAGATCTCAAACTGGTAAAACAGAGGGAAGGCTGCTGAATGTCCCTCTCTTTCCTGATGGTTTGCAGGGAGCCTAACACAGAGCACCAAATGAACACGTAGCCTTCTGGACTATGCTAGAATTGCTTCCTGCACATGAGCTCTGGTCTCTGCCACTTGAATATCAATACTAAGACATTTTTTTTAACCAGTTGAAATAATCTAAGCTTTAATCAACGAGTGCTGAAGGACAGTTAGTTGCTTTGCTTATCCTCTACGTTATTTCAGACAGTTTGAAATCAAGTGCTTAAATATGAAACAATTCGTTCTTTTAAACTTGTCATGCAAGAGGAATTCCATGGGCCTTATTATCTGAAATTACAGGCAGCAGTATTGATGAGGTAAAGGCCTTTACTCAAACCCATGGAATTACAGAGGACAGACACTGAAGACCCATCAAGGGAAGCTTTGCCTACCCCTGTTTTGAATTGCATAAAATACCTGCTGCTGCAAAACAGCTCTCAAGAATTCTTAACTTGTCGCTTTTGCTTATCCATTCACACAGCAGATGCCACTGGTTTCCATTAGGACTGGATAGTGTATCCTGTCACTAGACAGCAATTCCTCTGGTTGATTATAAACGAATGGTGCTGATGGGCTCTGAAGGAAGTTTCATTAGTCCTGTCCATACCAGAGGAAACTTTAATTCTTTTTGAAAAGTGTTTTCTAACATAACTGAACTGTGTTAGCAAAACAAATTAGCTTGTCCTGGGTACTCTACTAACTGCTTTCAGGGGAATGTTCTCCTCCCGATGAAGTCAAAACCAAAGCCCTATTGCATTTCAGGGATCGAGATTTAACTCTAAGTATTTCCGACAGCATTGTCAAGGAGAAGCATCTGAGAAATGTGTTTCACTCCACAACACCCACTCTTACACCTAAAAGAGTGAACATACCTCTTGATGTATTTGCTGGGTAGGTGCCAATATATCAGAGGTGCATAAACTTGGTCTCAAACTTCATACTTCATTCTTAACATAAATCATTTGTATACTGCAGCATAAATTCAATCTTAAGAGCAGTGATGGCTTTTTATTTCTCTGTCACTGATGCTGAAGTTTGGAAGCAGTGAGAAACAGAGAAATATTGTGAATACAAGATTTTGAACTATGTTGAATAATTAGGCAATGAGCTTATTCTTTACATTTCCTTGGTTGATAGGACTATTGCCAGTGCAGGTACCTCATGGAATGCCTCAAGAGTGACTCAAAAGGCCAGAGGAACAAACACATCCTCAGCATATATATATATATATATATTTTTTTTTTTCCCATTCCGACCATCAATTTGAGTGTAGTGATAACACAGTGGACATGGTTCTGTGTAGCTGACTTTCAGGGATATATTTGTATAAGGAATGTGTAAATCAGGGTTTATATTTTACAAAACAGATTTTTTTAAAAATACAAATAATTTAGATAAATTATATAATAATTGACTTTAGATATAATCATTGCAATAGAATGTTGTGTTTATGAGATCATCTTTACAGGTTACACAGATGATCATAAATATCTCATTCAGAACTACTTGCTTTATTCCAGAAAATATGGAGGACATCTAGCTCACAAAATATTTTTTGGAGGATGGAGATAATATAGAGAGAGAGCCAGAGAGACAGTGCATCAAAACTACTTCCAAAATGTAGAAATTCTGCAAGACAAAAGCATTCTTGCTGTCATTCCTGAAAGACAGGAGACTCTGTATTTATCTCCATTTTAGTATGACTAAGGGCTATTATTGGACAATTACATTTTCCATAATTCAAAAAACACCAGTTTCTTCTAAGACCCTTTTTGTTGCAAGTACAACGACAAAGTACTATTGTCAAAAATTTACACAGTGTATTCAATTAATACAATGACAAGCAACCAGAAAAAGATGGAGATACTATGTTCTGTATATGGGCCTGTCTAAATATATGCTACACAACAGCAATGTGAAGTTCTTTCAAATCCAAAGAACATGTTTACTAAAACATAAATTTATGAAGTAGTATGCTGATCTTTTGAGGATGATTCAGAAAATCCCTTATTGGTCATAAATAATTTGTGTCCATGAGGTGGCCATGAAATAAACAGAAGACACAAATCCACGGCAAGTTTTAAGACCAAGAAACAACCAAAACTCAAAGTTCAGACTAAGATAAATAATAAACCTCCCATTTCCTTTGGCAGGACTGAGATATCTGTGTAAAGACTCATTTGTAGATCATCTCTGTTCACTGAGATAAAAGGCTGTATGACAGGAATGGTATCATGTCGTCTCAGTTTAAGAAGAAAAGAAAAAATGAAAAGACTGAATGGGACACTGCCTACAAACTTTAAGGCCATCTGTGATTTCTCAGTAGCATGAAGTGGAATGCAAATATTCCTCCCAAAAGAAAAAAGATATAACTAAATCACTTGCACAACTGCACAACTCAAAGCCCTCTAAGCTACTGTTATTTCAACACGAACACTTTCTGAAAGGGGATGAAAGAAAAAGTTGGTTAACTCATTCTGTTCATTTTGCGGATTCACATTTTCTAAGTCAAGCCCAAGCTCAAACATGAGGTTCCCAATACCGTGAAAAAGATGAGAATTTTCACAGTAAGAAAGGTACAGTTGACAGAAAGCAGGAAGTCTGATTACACAGTCTGTTCTGGGAGGTTTTCCAATCCAAGTTTTGGAAACGAAAGACATGTACATAATGATTTATTTCAGAACTTGTGGTTAGTCACCATAACAAATGTACGAACATTTGTAAACTACCTGTCTGCAGAAAATATCATCCTAAGATGTGCTTGGAAAAGTATTGACCTGCTACCTCTTCTATTTGACAAGGCTAACAGATAGAAAGAATGGAAATGAGCTTTAATGACAGTTTCAGAACTAGGAAGGTAGTAATGAGTATGGTATTGTTATGATCGTGAGAACTTTTGGTAAGAATATATACTCCTATTGGAAGCATTACTCTGGCTTACTGTAATGAAATTAAATTCTCTAACATCAGTGTTAGAAACCATTCAGAATTCATGTTAGAATATTAAAAAGTACAATTTTTATAAAATGAAACTTTTTCTTCAGTCAGCTGGGCAAAAAGTTTTACCAATGTGACATTATTATACAGCAGCAGGCAACCAAATCAAGACTGATTTGCAGTACTCAAGGGACTCTCCCAAATTTTACTGTATTTGGTGAATCTTTAGCTTCATTGCAGAGTTATCCATTCATTCTGGTCAGACAATACCATTAAAAAGTAAAATAACATAGGCAAAACCCTGTGAGAATACAGCATACATTTGAATACAAAATAAAAATTCATGTACTACTCCATTCAGATTCACAGTAGTGGCAAAATGTCCTAATAAATCAGTATTTCAGTTAGAAATATATGAAGCTGTAGCTATCATAAGGAAATACATTTTTTTAGTTGCAGGAAGTGTCTAGTTATGCGTCTAGCTTCAGTAAACTTCTAGCACACTTCTGCATATCAACAAGGGATATAGATTAACAGACTTCCATTTGCCAGTTTACTGCAAAGCAGACATATGATCCAATCTTTAGAAGGTGGCTCACTCGAAAATCTAATCTCACATTCGTATAGCAAGTCCTAATGAGCCTGCTAGGAGTAAACAAATTAGTCTCCAGGATGTATTATGCATTAATTAATCAGACTAATAGTATTATGAAATGTGTAATAGATGAAAATTAGTTCCAAGTACAGTACTTGCATTGAAGAACGAACATCGAAGAATTAAAGCATAATAAAAGTATTCTCAAATTTTGACTACTTTCAGCTAAATCAACTGTACTTAATTAATGACATATATTTCTCTTCCATTTAACTCCATGTTTTGGTGAGACAAATTACATTTTTTTTTTTTTTTCATGCTGTTTTATTCTTGACTGCCATGTTAAATCCACTTTTAGAAAAATTACCATTGGTAATCATGGTGACACATCCAACCTTGTACTGACCTAACTATAACAGTTCAGCATGTGGCATATAAAGTTATTTCAATCCAAGAGTACCACTCTTCCTGCAGTTCTCTAACAAAAGAATGCATTTGGCCCTAAGCAGAAAAGAAATGTATGCTGTAGTGAAAGACCTGCAGTTTGAAGATGAAGAAGCTCCCTAACAGGGAAATGCAGTGTATTTGTTCCTCTTTTTTCCTTCTTGATTAGAAATGATCTAAGTTTTAAAAAGACACTGGAAATGATCCAGCAGAAGAGCTAAGATCTTTAAACAGATATGTTGCACATGCTTGCATCTACTTCCATTGACAGGCTGCCACCATCTTTTACTTGGCATGACTGTAATGCCTTAACCACCGGTGCCAGTAAGGGCCACACTCCGTCAGGTCTTATTCAAATGCTATCCAAACTCTGCTGAGTGTGGCACCTAGACAGACATAGATGAGAACAGAACAACATACAGGCAGAGACAAACAGCAGTTTTTCTAATGTGAAAGAGTTGGGGAAAAAAAAGCAGGAAGCACTAAACTTTTCATACTAACACAGACAGGCACATCGTGTTGATATTTCACTAAATGAACAGGTGTGTTTGCCAGTCAAAATCTTCCTTTAAGTGAAAATGGTGAGAAAAACAGAGCAGAGGCAGCATATACCTCTAAGAGAGGCATGACTAGAATCATCAGGTACTTCATTTGTCATCAGTCTGTTTTACTTTTGCTGTTTTCAGTCTTAAGTACCTCTTAAATAAGTCTTAATTACCTGCATTTTTTTCTTTTTTAGTAATATGAGCTAATGTCTGTAGGAGGAGGAAGAGAAGCAAATGCTCTAATCATTAATTCTGTCCAGAACTCTAAATGTAAATACATCCACTTACCTAGCAGCCAGCCCCAGACTTCATTTCAGTAGAACTAACTTACAGCTATGCCCAAGTCTGACGTAACATCAAAATCAAACAAATCAAAAAGGAAAATTAACAGAAGTCCAGCTTCTGTTCTAAGTCACCTCCTAATTATCAGTGGCAGTGGAAAGGGATCATTTACAGCGTAAACATTTGCTGTCGTTTTCTCTCCAGAATAACTTGTAGTAATATGCAGGCTGCCTTTCTTACCTGAGCCTCCCAAGGAGATTTCAATACCCAGCTCAGTCAGCATTTTCCCTGCAGGTAGCTGAACTCTGACTAAATTCAGGTTTCCGACAAACACTATCTCTCTTCACAGCAGATAGTATAATACCCCTTTAGGAAAGGCCTGTCTGTCCTACTCCAGACGATACTGCCTTTCCTAAAGACGGGAGAGACGCAAAAGCCAGTAAGAGTCCTAGGACCTTTTTATAAACAGCAGATTTCCTCAAACACAAAACAAAATCATTTCTCCCTACGATCACCTTTTCAGACTCAGTTCTCAGCAGTATTGCAGCATTAAAGCAACTGAAGTGAACCTCAAGGTCACTTATGCAGAGCAGAGGCAGAGCACCACTGCCTTTCCCTATTTTTTTTCCCTGATGTCAACACACAAGCACAGGGGGAGTCAGAATGAGAATCGTGTGTTCACCTTGAAGACAAATACATCCTCAAAGCTGTTATGGCTGCCAATCAGCATGGGAAGCATTCAGCAGCAATATTAAACAGAAAATTCTCACAGGCACAGCTAAGCGTAAGGAAGTCAACTTCTATGTGCTTTCCACAGGAACTAGATGCCTAACTGCCTTTGTGTCTCTGAAAATATCCTTCTCAGTGATGAAACCTGCCTGAGAATGGCAAATATTTCAGCTACCATTACTCTTGTTTACAATTTTCCATTTTATTAAGCACAGGTCATGAAAATTGCACATTGCATGGTTGTAATACCGGCAGATTTTAATGGCAGTGTTTCATTCATTCAAGTATTATTACAGTGTGCAACTGAACATTGTCGTAATAATCAAAATATTTTTACACAGTACCCTAAAATATGAACTTGGATTATTTCAAAATATGATGAATGCAATAAAAAACTAATTTGAACAAATTAACATTTGGGTTCCCTGCTTCATCAGAACATACAGCTGCACTGAGAAGTCAGTTCAAAGCACAAAGAAGCATCTGTGATGGGGCAGAACACACATGCAGCACAGACCCCAGACAGCTCTCGGAAAAAGCTCTTTCTGCAACTGCAGTGCACGCAAGAGAAGGCAATGCAATCGCAGACTTTCATCCATACAGCCAACAGCCACGTACAGGCCTACCTTCCTACAATGCAAAGCTCTCTTGCACTTGTCCAACTCCCCTGCCTTCACAGAAATTGTAGCCGGTTTACACCAGAGAAGGGCTAGAATCAGATCTACTCACAAGCAGAGCTGTATAAACACAGGTCAGAGCAGAGTAATCTGCTAAGCAGTGTGGCAGGGCTGACTCCAACAGACAACAAAATCATGAAGAGACAGGAAAACCAGCAGCCAGATTTCACATGGCACCCTTAATTTCATGGAGAGACAATACCCTGATTTCCGAACCAAAGCCCAACAAGGTTTGGAGCAAGAATAAAACAAGAGCTCAGAAAGAAGTTCTGAGAACAGCCTAAGTATCCCATAATTAGTCATCAACATTTAAGCTTAAGCTAGGCTTTTGGCAAGAAAAAAAAACTATTAACTTAAATTCTATCTGATATTGACTTGGGAGGAACATATATTAGTGGAAAGGCGACTTTTAGCACAGTCTGAAATAAGCAGAATAGCTCTTGCATTAAATCACCCTGTTATTTTAAGAAAAGGTTAATTTGTAAAACAAATTGAGCTTCATTAGGGACTAATTGACTGGAAAATTTTCTTTAAAAATGTCTTTTAATTATACAGGTAAAAAAAAAAAATCTTTTGAAAGCACTTTTATAATTAAAAATCATCCTTGATCAATTTCTTTTAACATTTAGTCAAGAAAAAAATACCTCAGAAAGGTTTAGCCAAGAGTTGAGTGTCATATTCTGTACGACTAAAATAAATATAATGGGATAAATATATTGAAATAATCCAAAAGGAAATCCTTAAGAAAGTTCGACCTGCTGGAGCAAAACACAAAAGATTTTCTCTGCTGGGGCTGGAATGATTCAGCAGAGACAGAATTCAGAAATGTAAAATGAATGCCCAAGGCAACAACACTCCTCTCACTAAGAAGTATGCTCCTCCAAGAGGTGCTTTGCTCTCCTGTTCTCCACCATGTCCTGCAGGGCCCATAGAAATCCCTCCTTGGGGACTCCAGTCAAGTCAGGTCACATCACGTGGGCAGCGGCAAAAACTTGTGACAAGGCATGGCCACCAAAGAGAAAGCCTCGGAAAGGTTGATCCTTTAAGGCCCAGCCTCTTTAAATATGTTGCTTGCTAACAGGATTTTTTTTTTTTTTTTTTCTTAAATACAGCAAAACCACTACTATGTATTTAATAATTTCCCTGCAACCAAGGCAAAGGGTAAAGATGGACTGAGAGGGCTTTAAACTAGGTAGGAAGGGGGACAGGGACAAAATAAGGCTCATTAGAGGTGTGCCAGGGGGAACAATGTCAGGGTCTGGGGAGTAGGAAATGGCCCAGCTGAAGTGCATCTACACTAATGCACACAGCATGAGCAACAAACAGGAGTAGCTGGAAGCCATCATGCAGAAGGCTAGCTATGACTTGGTTGCTATCACTGAAACATGGTGGGACCACACCCATGACTGGAGTGCTGCAATGACTGGCTATAGGCTCTTCAGAAGGGACAGGCAGTGCAGAAGGGGTGGTGGTATGGCTCTCTATATTAGAGAGTGTTTTGATGTTGTAGAACTTGAGGCTGAGACTGGGAATGATAAGGTTGAGTCCCTATGTGTTAGGTTTGGAGGGAAGGCCAACAAGGCAGGTGTCCTGGTGGGGGTCTGTTACAGACTGCCAAACCAGGATGAGGAGACGGATGAGGAGCTCTACAAGCAGCTGGCAAAAGTTGCAAAATCATCAGCTCTTGTCCTTGTGGGGGACTTCAACTTCCCAGACATATCCTGGAAGCACAACACAGCCCAGAGAAAGCAGTCCAGGAGGTTTCTGGAGAGCAGGGAAGACAGTTTCCTGATGCAGCTGATTAGTGAGCCTACTGGGGAGGTGCCCCTCTGGACTTTCTGTTCACAGAGAAGGACTGGTGGGAGATGTGGTGGTCAGGAGCTGTCTTGGGCACAGTGACCACAAAATGGTAGAGTTCTCTATTCTTGGCAAAGTCAGGAGGGGGACCAGTAAAACTGATATCTTGGACTTCCGGAGGGCTGACTTTGAGCTGTTCAGGACACTGGTTGGCAGGGTCCCATGGGAGGCAGTTCTGAACGGTAGAGGAGTCCAGGAAGGCTGGACACTCCTCAAGAAGGAAATCTTAATGGCACAGGAGCAGTCTGTCCCCATATGCCCAAAGACGAGCCGACGTGGAAGAAGACCGGCCTGGCTGAACAGAGAGTTGTGGCTAGAGGTTTGGGAAAAAAAAGGGGGTTTATGATCTTTGGAAAAGAGGGCAGGCTGCTCAAAAGGATTGTAAGGATGTTGTAAGGATGTGTAGGGACAAAATTAGAAAGGCCAAAGCTCATCAGGAGCTCAATCTGGCTACTGCTGTTAAAGACAACAGAAAAAGTTTTTATAAATACATTAACACAAAAAGGAGGACTGAGGAGAATCTCTATTCTTTTACTGGATGCAGGGGGAAACTTAGTGACAAGAGACGAGGAAAAGGCTGAGGTGCTTAATGCCTTCATTGCCTCAGTCGTTAGCAGCAAGACCAGTTGTTCTCTAGATACCCATAACCCTGAGCTGGTGGAAGGAGATGGGGAACAGATTGTGGCCCTCACAATCCATGAGGAAATGGTTGGCAACCTCCTACAGCACTTAGATGTACACAAGTCAATGGGGCCCGATGGGATCCACCTGAAGGTGCTGAGAGAACTGGTGGAAGAACTGGCCAAGCTGCATCATTTATCAGTGGTCCTGGCTATCGGGGGAGGTCCCAGTTGACTGGCAGCTAGCAAATGTGACGGCTATCTACAAGAAGGGCCAGAAGGTAGACCCGGGAAACTATAGGCCTGTTAGTTTGACCTCAGTGCCAGGGAAGCTCATGGAGAAGATTATCTTGAGTGTCATCATGCGGCACTGCTCGACTAACCTGATCTCCTTCTATGACAACATGATGCACTTAGTGGATGAGGGAAAGACTGTGGATGTGGTCTCCCTTGACTTCAGTAAGGCATTTGACACCGTTTCCCACAGCATTCTCCTCAGGAAACTGGCTGCTCATGGCTTCAACTGGTGCACGCTTCGTTGGGTTAGAAACTGGCTGGGTAGCTGGGCCCAAAGAGTCATGGTGAATGGAGTTAAATCTAGTTGGAGGCCGGTCACAAGTGGAGTCCCCCAGGGTTCAGTACTGGGGCCAGTTCTCTTTAATATCTTTGTTGATGATCTGGATGAAGGGATTGAGTGTACCCTCAGAAGGTTGGAGACGACACCAAGTTAGGTGCGTGTGTCGACCTGCTCGAGGGTAGGAAGGCTCTGCAGGAGGATCTGGATAGGCTGGACCGATGGGC
>CM021777.1:3293640-3418156 GCA_011076525.1 Nettapus auritus | reverse complement strand
GCAGGTAGAATCCATACTTCAAATTGAGAGAAAGAAATTGCTAAATAAAAGAACAAAATCAGGTCTCAGAAGTAATAAGGATAAAGGGGGCTTTTCTGAGGAACCTGAAAGGATGTAATGAAGTTATTGCCAAAGAGCTGATGTACTGAAAAGTGTGGAGGAAATAACCACTCCTGCAAGGCAAAATCCCTTCATTGTTATCTTGCCAAGCTGACTACAGTTTCATTCTTGTCCATGTTTAGTGGAACTTGGCTTCTGAGATTCAAAGTCTTTTAGGGGACACTTGTTTTAAAAGGAGATGGTGCAGTTAAGATCTATGTCAAATCTTCGGATGACTTTGGGTCCTGCCATACCTCCCTTGATCTAAAAACAGTCATCTCGAAGGCAGCACTGACAGGCTAAGTAGAACTGTAACATTCATGTCTTTACAGCCACAATCACTGAATGACCGTGCTTGAGCCCTGCGGTGAAATACCAGTATGTCAATTCCTATGCCACAGTGACTTGCTATTTGTAAACAGTTCCATGATAATGAGACATCACTGCAAAGTGTTGCAGGACCCAGGATTAGAGGTCAGTGATCTCAAAGGGTCAAAATTCAAGTGCTTCATTGTCAGGCTTTGACATATGAGTACAAAGTAGCTCAAAACATATTTTGGAGTTTGAAACTGTGTAAGCAACATCGAGCTGTCATATTCAAAAATATGGTTATAAATTCTAAATCCCCTCTGCAAGCTCCTAATTATGTGCATATATAAATGAGAGTAAGCGTGGTTTGCTTATTACTTTTGCTATTCAAAACATTAGCCAGCAATGAAGGTTAGGAAATGCCAACAGCACTGAAATTGGCGCTGGTCTCTTCTTCATCAGTATTTCCCAAAGCGTAAGAAATGTTCCCTTTACCAATATGGCCAGAGCAATAGGCTGGGACACTGCACCTCTCTTAAATCACAGCTTTAATTTTAAAAGCTGCATAGGTTATTTCTAGATATTATGGCTACATAGAAAATAATGAAAATCATCTCAAGTTACCTCTGTATCCAATGCCTGTCTATGTTTGCAAAGGACCCACAGAAAGAGTCCAGAAATATGAATCCCCACAAAGAGAAGCTGCTAATTCACAGGACAATAACGACACCCTCAGAGAGTAGTAATGTGACACATTTTTGTTCTGGAAAGCTAACCAGAGATGTTTCCACCCTTCTGCTTTTCAACTGCTTCTTCTCACACCTAAGTCAATCTGATGTCAGCCTAAGTCAATCTCCAATCCAGCTGTTTGAGGAATCATCCCCAAAACTGCATCACTGAAACAAGCATACAAAACATTGAGAAAGATGAAATAAAAGAAATAATAAAAATAATTAAAAAAGAAAGGTATTGAACCCAATTTAATGAAAAGGCAGCAAGAAGAGAACTTTTAATATGCTCGGAGTCACTGTCAGCCAGTTCCACTGACAAGAGCACCAGAACTCCTCAAGCCTGCACTGGGGCAGGCACAGAGACTGACGAGCTCCAAGCAGACACCTTCTGTCTTAAACAGAATTATAGAATCATAGAATATCCCGAGTTGGAAAGGACCCATAAGGATCATCAAATCCAACTCCTCGCACCGCACAGGTCTACCCAAAAGTTTAGACCATGTGACTAAGCGCACAGTCCAAACGCTTAAATTCAGACAGGCTTGGTGCAGGGACTACTTCCCTGGGGAGCCTGTTCCAGTGTGCGACCACCCTGTCGGTGAAGAACCTCTTCCTGATGTCCAGCCTAACCCTCCCCGACCTCGGTTTAACACCATTCCCACAGGTCCTATCACTGGTGTTTATGGAGAATAGGTCACCTGCCTCCCCACTCCCCCTCGGGAGGAAGTTGTAGACTGCGATGAGGTCTCCCCTCAGCCTCCTCTTCTCCGGACTGAACAGGCCCAGTGACCTCAGCCGCTCCTCATATGTTTTCCCCTCTAGGCCCTTCACCTCCTCTGGACACTCTCCAACAGTTTTACATCCTTTTTGTACTGTGGTGCCCAGAACTGCACACAGTACTCAAGGTGAGGCCGCACCAGTGCAGAGTAGAGCGGGACGATCACTTCCCTTCACCAACTAGCGATGCTGTGCTTGATGCACCCCAGGATACAGTTGGCCCTCCTGGCTGCTGGGGCACACTGCTGGCTCATATTCAACTTGCTGTCAACCATGACCCCCAGATCCCTCTCTGCAGGGCTGCACTCCAGCTTCTCATCACCCAGTCTGTATGTACAGCCAGGGTTGCCCCGTCCCAGGTGCAGGACCCAGAACTTGCCTTTGTTAAACTTCATGCGATTGGTGATCGCCCAGCTCTCCAACCTGTCCAGATCTCTCTGCAAGGCCTTTCCACCCTCAGCCGAGTCTACAACTCCCCCAAGTTTGGTGTCATTGGCAAATTTGCTCAAAACACCTTCTAGTCCTACATCCAAATCATTTATAAAAAACATTGAAGAGGACTGGCCCTAAAATGGAGCCTTGAGGGACTCCACTAGTGACCATCCGCCAGCCTGATGTGGCCCCATTTACCACAACCCTTTGAGCCCTGCCTGTCAGCCAATTGCTCACCCATCGTATGATGTTTTTGTTAAGCTGTATGCTGGACATTTTGTCCAGTAGGATCCTATGGGAAATCGTGTTAAAAGCTTTGCTGAAGTCCAAAAAGATCACATCAGCTGGTTTCCCTTGATTGACTAGATGGGTGATCTTATCGTAAAAGGAAATCAAATTTGTTAGGCAGGACCTACCCCTCACGAACCCATGTTGGCTGGGACCAATGAGTGCATTGTCCCCCAGGTGCACTTCAGTAACTTCAAAGATCATCTCCATAATTTTACCAGGCACTGACGTGAGACTGACAGGCCTGTAATTGCTAGGGTCTTCTTTCTTACCCTTCTTGAAAACTGGCACAACATTTGCCAGCTTCCAGTCTACTGGGACCTCTCCAGATTCCCAAGATTGTTGAAAAATAATTGAGAGAGGTCCCACGATGACATCAGCCAGCTCTTTAAGCACCCTGGGATGAATCCCATCCGGACCCATGGACTTGTATGGATGCAGGTGGAGCAGCAAATCCTGCATATGTTCAGGTTCGGTTGGGAGTTTATCATTCCCACTGTCATGGTCCTCCAGCTCAGGGCACCCTCGGTCCTGAAGCCCATCATCAGTGTTGAAGACAGAGGCATTAAATGTCTCTGCTTTGCCTATGTCATTGTCTGTGAGGAGACCTTCCCCATCAAGTAGTGGACTTATGTTTTCTTTGGTTCTCCTTTTTGTGTTCACAAAGAAAACATAGGAAAATAATAAAACATAATCAAATAATGAAACATAATAAGACATAATAAATAATAAAATATAAATAAAAACACAAGTAAATAATGAAACAAATAAAATCGTAAATAAAACAAAAATAGTAATCATAAAATAAAACAAAATAATAATAATAATAATAATAATAATGAAAGAACAACAAAACAAAACAAAAACAAATGAAAACAAACAAGAACTAATGAGCTTCATGGTCACCTATGTTCATATACGGGACATGGGGAGCTGGTGACAGAATTTGGTGATGCTTACCTTGTCATGCACAGCACAGTGTTGTTTTATAGCCATGGCAGTTTTAGATGGCATTAAAGTAGATTTGCCAAACTGTACTGCTACTCCTTGTAGGCTTTATAAATAGTTCAATGTGGCAGCACTTTCAAGAAAAACTACAACTTTTGGTTTTGTTGCATTTGGTTTTGTTTGCTGGGTTTCTTCCTTAGCATTGCAGGTGTTGAAAGTCAAGATTGATCAGCTTGGATCTGAAAAAAGGACCATGAAGCCATTTCCTAGTCTCTTCAATGACTTCAAAGTTCTTGGATTAAGTGTGTCTATTTACTTTGAAATTATGGTAATTCTCTGTTAGTCTGGAAGGTAGGAAATGGGTAAAGTGCATACTGTCTGGTTTACAGTTTAAACAATTTGTGTAACATGAACTCTGGAGAAAAGGGGAGGATGATTATTTTTTTTTTCTTTTTTCTTTTTCCTTTTTTCCTTTTAGAAGTGACAGAATACCCAATGCATCAGCTTGTTATTAAAACAAAACAAATATATTTTGAATTATTTTCATACAATCATATAATGGTTTGGGTAGGAAAGGACCTTAAAGATCACTCAGTTCCAACCCCCTGCCCTGGGCAGGGACACCTCCCACCACACCAGGCTGCCTCCAGCCCCATCCAGCCTGGCCTTAAGCACTTCCAGGGGTGGGGCTCAAAGTTGCTCTCCATCTTTCATAAAAGTCCCCTTTAAATACTCAAAGGTCACAATGAAGTCTCCTCAGAGCCTTCTCTTCTCCAGGTTGGATATCCCCATTTCTCTCAGCCCATCTTCATAGCAGAGCTGCTCCAGCCCTCTGATCATCTTTGTGGCCTCCTCTGGACCCACTCTAACAGCCCCAACGTCCTTCTTGTGCTGGGGGCCCCAGCCCTGGATGCAGCACTGTAGGTGGGGCCTCCCAAGGGCAGAGCAGAGGGGCACAATCCCCCCCTCCCCTGTTGGCCTCACTTCTGGTGATGCAGCCCAGGATGCAGTTGCCCTTCTGGGTGGCAGGTGTGCACTGCTGGCTCATGTCAAGCTTTTTGTTCACAAGAAACTCCAAGTCCTTCTCTGCAGGCCTGCTCTTAAGGATTTCTTCACCCAGTCTGTGCTCTTGTCTGGGATTGCCTCAAGGGCTAAAGAAATACGGGCTAAAGCTTTTTATCTTATTTCCTCAAATAAGTTTGGATCTACCTCTCAGGCTAACTATCTACCACCACTCTTCAGAAAACAATAAAAACTGTAATAGGAATATGGATGGAAAGTCAGCATGTAATTGCATCTGATTTTTAAAATATATTTTATTACTGTAACATTACAAGATGGTAATCCCTCAATAAAGGATTTTTTTTTTTTTTTTTTTTTTTTTTTTTTTTTTTTTTTTTCTGTGAGAAAAGCAATACTTCAAACAAATAGCTGGTAATTCAGAACTGTAAACAGCGTCTTAGTACTTTTGCTGTCAATACAATACAATAGCTGTTCAAAAAAGAGTGCAATTACGATATTAGTTGGGGACTGGGATGAAGATCCTCATCACACAACAAAGGGTATTAGCTGACGCTCTGTCCTTGTTTCAGTTAGGACAGGGTTAATTTTCCTCCTAGTAGCTGGTAGAGTGCTGTGTTTTGGATTAGGATGAGAAGAGTGCTGATAACGTGCCGATGTTTTAATTGTTGCAGAGCAGTGCTTGTACCAAGCCAAGGACTTTTCAGCTCCTCGCTCTGTCCTGCCAGCGGGCAGGCTGGGGGTGCAGCAGGAGCTGGGAGGGGACAGACCCAGGACAGCTGACCCAAACTGGCCAAAGGAGTATTCCATACCATCTGGGGTCATGCTAAACAACATATAGGGGTGGCTAGCTGGGGTGGGGGGGCAGCTGCTCGGGATAGACTGGGCATCGGTCAGCAGGTGGTGATGCATTGTGCATCACTCGTTTCATATACACTATTATTATTATTATTATTGTTTTCTATCTTAATAAACTGTCTCTATCTCACCTCTCACTTAACTTTTCCCTTTCTCTCCCCCATCCCAGAGAGGGAGGGGGGAGGGTGAGTGAACGGCTGTGTGGTGTTCAGCTGCTGGCCAGGTTAAACCACAACACACTCCAAACTGCAGGATGAGTTAGGGAACATAAGCCTAGCTTTTGCTGTACACTGCTGGACTGAGCATGCAAATTGCAATAATAAAAAATCCACGCAACTGAAAAAATATTTTTCATAAATAACAAACAAGAAGAAAGTCAGAAAATAAAACGACAAATGGTCCTCAATTGCCAAGCCATAACTTACCTCCCTAGCTTAATATTTTTGCTGGCCCTTAGAAAGACTGAACAGATCGCCCAGACAGTTATCAGCACTGGGAAGTTGAAAAAGTCTGGTATCATTTTTTTTTTTTTTTTTTTTTTTTTAAAGGGAGTAATTCAAAAAACATCAAAGAATATATCTAGGTTTCAGTTATTTTAAACACACAGAAAATAAACAGATGTACGTACATACATCTATAGAAGAATATATAAAAAGAAAAATGACAAATCAGAGGGAGAGATCTTGACTAAAGCTGACTTTTAAGTTAAATTTTAGTGTTCTTTGAGAGTTACAGGTATATCAAATGTGCATGAAAATTTCAGAAGTGTTCCTTCAAATGTAAATTCTTTTACAGGATTGTTATTGCTATTCCACCTTCGAAAACTTTCAAGAGAAATTAAAAAAAAAAAAAAAAAAAAAAAGTTCTGATCATTGTCTATATTAGTAAGCAGGAAAATATTTCACTTGCATTTATTCTGTGACTTCCTCACACAAAACCAACACCACAGATAAATAAAATACTGATTTTGGTCTTGCTTCAGTTTCACAGAATCACAGAATCACAGATTCAGAGAACTGTAGGGTTTGGAAAGGACCTCAAAAGATCATCAGGTCAAACCCCCATGGAAAGCAGGTTCCTCAGAGCAGGCTGCCCAGGTAGGTGTCCAGACAGGCCTTGAATATCTCCAGAGAAGGAGACTCCACAACCTCTCTAGGCAGCCTGTCCCAGTGCTCTGTCACCCTCACTGTGACTAAGTTATTTCGCATGTCGGTGCAGAACTTCCTGTGTTTCTATCTTGCGGCCATTGCCCCTTGTCCTGTCCCCACAAACCACTGAGAAGAGGTTGGCTACATCCTTCTGTCTCCCACCCCTCAGATATTTGTACACATTGATAAGATCCCCTCTCAGTCTTCTCTTCTCCAGGCTGAACTGATTCAGGTCTCTCAGCCTTTCCTCATAGGAAAGATGCTCCAGGCCCCTTATCATCTTTGTGGCCCTCCACTGCACTCTTTCTAGGAGATCCCTGTCTTTTTTGTACTGGGGAGCCCAGAACTGGACACAGTACTTCACAGTTAAACAGAGAATATTCCCCACAAAGGGAAAGTATCTAACTAGGGAACCAAAATTTAAACAACTGCTGGTAGCTCCAAATTAGTCTGTAATATTATTTTGCATGCACTTCTGGTTTAAAATTCCCATTAGAAGACAGTGATCACAGTCTCTCAGAGTTTAGGTTACAGAGCTCTCTGAAGAAAGATGGAGAAAGGATAGAAACTTGTTGGTGTTTTGACACAAAATGTATTATCTCCCTTATCCGGGTCTGGAAGTTTCTGTCTCAGTTCCCATTGTTTTCCAAATGGCATTTAGTACTCCAGCAACCTCTCCTGTCAACACAAACCATCTCCTGAAGGATTAATTTCTCCACTTTCCACCAGCAATTTATGGAAATCATCCTTCATGAATATGAAAGTACATTGATAGCTATACTGACTACTTCTGTATCCCTTTTATATGATTTATTTTTGCCTTTTTCTCATAATACCAACTACATTCTGCTATTTTCCATTTAGACAATAAAATAAAAGAAATAGTGCTACGCTATTTTGTGCTCTTGCTGGGTTTGAAACAGCTAGACATGAAATAAAATTGTCTTCTGTGTGGAGAAGGTTCACAGGATACTGACCCTACAAAAACAAGTTATACTATAGACAAACAACACCTAAGAGCTTCTTGGATACCAGTGTACTACAGAAATCACTGACCTGGCAGAATGCATACCCTGAACATGAAAATAACACCTGCTTCCTTCCCACTGGATTTCGATCACAAAGTGAAGAATTTATGAAAATACCCCACTTCAAACACCATCCACAACCTCCTCATTCCTTCTTTCACCTGCTTCCAAAGCTGCCATTACTTTCTGAGTACACAGAAACTCTGTCTCAACACCAAACAGCAAACTGAAGTACCTCAGAGTACATCTTGATAGGCTGCAGGCTAAATGAAGATCAATATAAATGAAATATTCTTGGAGCGTTAGCTTTTAAGTAGGACTGATTATAAGCATTCACACAGATTGTTGGAGAAATACGTCACTGGGGACTTGTGGAAAAACAAACAAACAAACAAAAAACAGCACTTCATTCATTGAAATTTATAGATTTCCTGAAAAATTATCAATGGGAACAAAGTTTCACTGCAAAAACTACCGAACTGGAACATTCTGCCCTGAGATCACATTGATACAAGGCAAATTTTTGGGTCCCTTCCAAACCTATCCTCTGATTACTGTGATCCTGATCAGAAGAAAATGTTTCCACTCTGGTTCATAACTAATATGATAGCAAATTAGTAACTTAATGCAGATAAAATTCTATCTCAGCATTGGCTTTTATCTTTGCAGGATTAGATTACATAATGACTCTTAACAGGCCCCTTAACACCTTTTACTTGTTTTCCCAGTATCAGCATTATTGATACTGAAATTTGAATTAGGCAATTCTGCATTTCCAACAGAGTAGGATTTTTAGCTATTCATTACTCCTAATGATACAGAGTAGAATTTGATTAATTCTCCTATTTAATTTATTTAAATACATTAGAAGCTTTAGTGGTACTGAGGAAAATTGCTTGGCAACAAACTGCTTTGGTAAAAGAATGATAACAGAATGTTATTTATTCCTGTGTTGTTCTTTTTGTTTGTTTTACATTAAATATATATATTTTTATTGAAGTACCAGAGCAAGGAAACCAGAATTTTCTTCAATTAATCTAAAAAAATGGCTGACAAAGGAAAGGAAGCGTGATGGAAACAAAGCAGCACTGGCTTCAGGTGAATTAGCATTAGAGAGGTCTGAAACATTCAGTATCAAAACTAAAAATTTTGAAAATACATAAAATTAAAAGTCCTACCCTTTCTCTTTAAAGAATCTAGATGGATGCTGCTTAATAGTATTCCTTGGACATAACAACTACTAAATTCAATCCTCTGCCTATTTCAATGTGAATATTTTGTTAGTATTTCACAAACATCTTCAAAATGTTCCAATTTGGCAAATGAAGTATGGATTATGAAACAAGATATTACTCTGAACCACACCACCTCCCCTCAGATTTTAAGAGACAACCAAAACAGGTCATTTTGACAGATATGAAGCTTCTTTTAAAAATCTGTGCAGTACCATCTAGCAATTGAAAACATTACCCAATTTTGGTTTAAAACAGTCTTTTTCACTTAATCCTTTCTCATTCAGACTGTCAGTTTTGATGAGTATTTTCCTACAGAAGAACACTCTCCAGAATATCCCAGCCTACCTCTGCTTACTGATCTCATGAGAAAGTGAAGAAATCCAAATTCGAGCCTTAGAATTTTAAAAAAAGTTCCAACCAGTGCATACACACTGATCTGAAAGTTATCTCCATTGTAGGAGCCCTATTAGAGTGAAATGCTCTACAACTCCAGTATAAAAATCCTTGACTCACAGACACTGCGTTTGCGAATCTCTTCCAATTGTATTTGCATTATCTGAAATGTGGGCACTTGCTCTCAGAGTTAGCTTTCTATAAATGTACAATATCCAAGTCTGCTTACTATGGGGCAACCATTTTTATTCTAAATATAATTTGAGCTATTTCTTCCACATAATCTCTTGTAGCTGATAACTGTATTTAGGAAGTACAGCACTAACCATTAATTTTCTAGATCTTTAAGATGAAGCAGCCCAATTTGTTTGCAGTTCTGACCACTGAAAGGCCTTCAGCCTTTTGATCTATTAACTTTGAATTCAGTTCTGCAAGATGCAGGATACTCTGGCACTGATTCAGCAATATACATGAACTTCAGCTTAACTTCTGATAGATGAGTAACTCTATGAAAGCCAAAGATTATTTATAAGCTCATAGTTAGGTAGAGTACATGCTGTTTAAAGGTTTCAAAGGCTCTTAATTGAATAGCTGTACTGCCACACGTAATGCTCTTCAAATGGGAGTATTCATTTTTCTGAGGACTCTCCACAAAACTAAAAGTTTACAGAAGTAGACTATCTGTTCTCATGAATTTTAGTTGTATACTGTGAATAATGCCTATTAATAATACACTCTGCTTAGTGTGACTGATATAAAAATAAGAGCTTCTTGCGTGAATCAGGGATTGCAGAATCAGGTCCTTCCTTTTGTTATGTTGTATAAGCAGATGAACAAAAGAGAAAGAAACAAGTTGTTTTCAAAACCACTGGGGAATGTGATAGCCTTTCTTTTTAACCTTGGATTTATTCACTTTGATGTAGAGTGTATATAAAATTAAGAAATGCTCAATCTCTTGACTATTAAACTCTCTGACTACTTATAGCTGATGATTCATGGCTTATTGTTTCTCTAATAGTTCACAGTTAATTGGTATGGTGCAAAATTAAAGATTAACTGTCAAAATGTAAAAGTGTCAGGACTTTTTTTAGAGAAAGAACAGAAAATATCTGCAGATGAAGAACCACTATCTAAATAACCTCACACAGTATCTACACAGCTACAAAATGAACCTTTATACCATCAATAAGTGAGAATGTTTTTAAATAAGGTGGTTTCAATTTTATAGCATCCCATAACTTGCATTCAGCAGCTCTTTAGTAAAACCGAAATAAGTACCTCACAGTCAATGGGTATTTTTTTATATATTTTTTGTACAACCAAAAATAGAATTCACATTAAACTGAAAATTGGGTCATGCTTCAGCACACAGTAATTTGACCTAAAGATAACATTCCTATCCTACAGTTATAAGATGTGCCTTTCAGACAATGAAAACATTTAAGAACTACAATTTCAGGTAGTTTGTATAATGTAAAAATGTCTGTCATGCTCCTGGAATCCAAAATATAATGAAACCTTTCTGTCTTGGCTGGATGGAGCACTACACTCCCACAGAACAGACAATAGCGTTGTATCATGGCATAATGTTGGTGCAATGTTGGTGCATGCAACAGGAAAAATAACATCTCATTTCATCTGATGATTTCTTTCTTACTAACAACCAAGACTGAACTAACAATTCGCAGGAGTTAAGACAAGTGTTTATTGGTGCCTGGTTTCATCATGAGAATAGTCCTCACCCTGTGATCATGGCAAACCTTGCAGCACCCTGAAGGCATGTTTCACTCAGCTCTGATAGATCTGGGAGTATTCAGAACAAGAAACAAAACTTGGGTCGTTTACCAGGTGCCAATTACAGCAGGTTGCAAGTCCAAAGTTAGAACAAAAGAAAACGAGAAAAAGGGAAAGCAGAAACTAAAACAGAATTACTAGGAATAAAGGTGCAAAGACAAATAAGAACATAAAGTATATTACAGATAACCATCATGGTATCCATTGTTTGGATTTAATTTACTGGTACCTCTAGTTTACCATTTTTAGCATTTAAATCAAATACCTTGCAACCAGCTCTTCCAGTTGCAAAGTTTAACAAAGCACAGAACCTGCTGTCCATAGAAATCAACCCAGAGCCATATCTTATGAAAATGATAACTTCCTGACAGCCTGGCCTCCCTCTGCTGCCTAGTAATGAGTGAGTTGGACACCACCTGACAGTTCAGCCTCAGATAAATATTTCAAACATATCATGCAAGAGATTCACAGATCAATCCCCACCTCCAAGAAACCATTGGAGTGAGACAGAAGGCCATTTTGAACTGGCGCATCAGAGCAGAACACAACCAGCAGGTTTTTTTGTGTGTATGTTGTTATTCTTTTTTTTTTTTTTTTTTAACTGTGCCGGGAGTTGGTGTCAAATGAAAAGAGTAGGGTGATTAAAAGTAATGCTCTGGCTGGTGGATCTGATGCCTCAACACTAGAACACATCCTGGCACATAAACAAATATGCACAGTAAACTCCATTTTATATCCACTTTATCGTGCTCCAAGACAGAATGAATATACTGTATGTTGTCTAAAAAACTTCTTTAAAATGACTTCAGAAAAAAGTCCCTCAGACAGCAGCACAAAAGATGGACACATATTGAAAAACAGGAAACATAGACTAACATATTCCACATATTTCTCATTATGTTTGAAGTCCATGAAAGAAGCAAGGGAATTATCTTTGTAACACCTCTCTGAGAAAGAGAATTTATTTACAGATACCAAAAATGGGTAACTCCACAGTTAAATCATTTGAACCATTCAGTTACAAGGCTGACAGGAGAGAGAAAATTCAAACTTCTGGAACATTTTCCAGGTATGGTAGGATATGCTTTGCCCAAAATTTATCTTGGACCAATGCCTCTTCAGAACTGAATAATCAGAGAAAAAGTATGCCCAACAAGGCTGAAAATTAACCTTTCATCCATGGTGACAGAGAAAACTGGCTCAGCCATGTATATTTACCTACCTACATAGCCGAATTCATTTGAGCATTTGGCAGAATACGCCATCCTTTAGGACAAAGAATAGCAGACTAAAGTCTGTAGGCCAAAGCATGCTCCTGATGGATAACCACACCGTGAATCCTAGGGCTCATCATACAATTTTCAGACAGTCTGAAAAATGGCAACTGCCTCAGCAGCTGTGCCCGAGGTGACTACTCCCACCAACCTTCTTCCCATCCCTGCATACAGCACATACCTGTGAACTATGCCTCTGGAACTGAACGCAGCCTTCTGCACATTGGGTGTATCCAGCTGAAACGCTGCTGTCAGTGAAGACAGTGCAAATGTGGATCCCAGCAGAAGCTTCATATTTTTACAGGTTATGTGAGGACACATCTGCTTGCCAACTTGGCGAGGCTGCTCCTGAGCTAGTATCTTGCCATGATGCTGCATATGTCAGCACGCTTGGAGCTAGATTAGGAATCTCTGCACTTCACTCCTTTGCACCACATAAACTGATTTGAAGGAATTACCTACACCCTTTTAAAATCTGTTTTAAAATATATATCAGCTAATATTCCAAAATAATAATAAAAAAAAGACATGATCATTTATAGTACATAAATTAGGAATGAGATATTACACTGACAATTAAACAAACTCATTATAATTCATTGGTTGTAATCAAGGAAGACTACAACAAAAGAAAAGAAAGGGAGGGCTTAAGGTTTCTTTCTTTCTTTTTTTCTTTTTTTTAAATTTTAAATAAAGAAGAGAACTAAGACTAATTATCTGTATTTAAACATATGATGATCTTACTGAGTCTACAAGGTTGGGATCTTGTTCCCTAATCAAGTGCATCAAAGACATTCCCCAAGGCTCATAGGAAAACTGCAGAACATCCATACAAATTATTTTTATTCAAGAAAGCCCCTGAAGTAGACTGAGTTTTCCTCTCCTTTTTGTCATACTGCTACATAGCACTGTGCTGCTGGAGATGTACAGTTCTATACCATGAGGCACTACAGATTCACAGTGACATTCTGAATGAGCTCTTTATTTTTGTTCTACTTTAATTATTAAGAGGGCCACACTCTGCCCTGATTCACAACCTCCTAAATACCATTGACTACAGAGTGTAAATTAAGTCAGATTTTGGCCATCATTTGGTAAGCACCATATAATTTGATGTTCTTCAACCTTCAGAATGATTGAAGGACTTAATTTACTAATAATTAACTGCCCAAAGCCTCTTTAAGAGGTGATACTGAGTTTAGTTCTAGTTTAAGGGGCTAATATGTAATACATAAGTAGCTGCATACAAGCCACACACTTTCAACCCTTTGTTCTGACTGCAAAATGTCAATTAGACTATTTTTTCTCCCCCTTTATTACTGCTTCAAAAACCATGCTGTGAATTTGTAGCTGCCATAAATGCTTAATATAAGTGTTCATTGTGCAATAGTATCAGAATTCCAGTTTTAATACTTTTTAAAGCAACATTTCAGCTGCACCTTTTCCTTTTTCATCAAAAAACAGTATAGACTTCAATGTCACAATCATAATAAATACATAGCAACTTGAGACAATCATAAGGAGTTGCTGTATCTTTCCACTTTTTTCTTTGAAAAAAGAAAGGTGCATTAATCCCAGTGGGGAAAAAAAAAATGTCACAGTGAGGAGCAGTCATGGCTTATTAGAATTTTAATTTAGAATCTTTGACCTCTAGATTCATTTAATTTTTTTCCAAAGAGAGAGAGTCAAATAAAAAGATAAAGATGAGCAACCGCATTTTCTTTCAGTTATCATCGTGTTTTGAAATAATCACTTAACAATCATAGATTGTTCTTCTAAAACACAATAATCAACTGGCACATCAACACTTGATTTTTTTTCTTTTAGTCTCTAACATAATAAACACAACTTTGCTGTGCCCAATTCTAGAACAATAGCACTCAGCTGCAACTAGCAACCTACAGATCAGGCACTTAACAGTAATGTGCTACCAATTCCACAAAGAGCTCAAAACTTGCACAGAATTGCAAAGACAAGTGAGGTATGTACACAATTACACCTGGAGAATTCATGATCCAAAACACAGGGTCTACAGGGATAGATTTAAAGTTTCTCTAATTTATTTTCTTATTTTTATTTATTCATATAAAAGCTACCTTCAGTTATCAAGAATGTTAACAAGCCTCAGAGCTTTTTCATAAAACAGAAAATATGAGTCCTGCAGTAGGTATCTTAGGTATAGTATGCTATTCTACTATTAGCATCAGAAAAGAAAGTAGATGTTTGAAAGCTGGACTGCCATTTAAGTGAGAAATCTGTATAATGTTCCAGACTAAAACAAACCTAAAACACATTCATTTGATTCAAATTATTTTTTATATGGAATAAAATAAGAGATAAAGATGTATACTGGTTTTGGCTGGGCTGGAATTAATTTTCTTCACTGCAACGTGTATGTTTTGGATTTGTGATGAAAACAGTGTTGAGCACACACAAGGGCTGTTGTTGACCAGAGCTTGCAGAGTATCAAGGCTTCTCTGTTGCCCTCTCTACCCCCCAGCAAGGTGCACAAGGAGCTGGGAAGGGACATGGCCGGTACTGCCAACCCCAACAGACCCCAGGGATATTCTGTCTCATGAGACATCATGCTCAGCAATAAAACCTGGGGGAAAGGAGAAGGAAGGGGGACATTCAGGGTCACAGTGTTTGCATGATGGAGCCCTGCTTCCTGGAAGTGGCTGAACACCTGCCTGCCAAGGGGACAAAGTGAATTATTCTGCTTTGCTTGTGCACACAATCTTTGCTTTACGTTTTAAACTGCCCCTATCTCAGCCGAGGAATTTATTCACTTTTCCCCTTCTGATCCTCTCCCTGTCCACCTTGGGGAAGTGAGCAAGCAGCTGGGTGGTGCTCAGCTGCCCACCGGCGTTAACACCCTACAAGGTGTCTCAAGCCCTAATTCAATGACCCTTTAACTATCACAATTCATCTTCTGAGTCAAAAATAATCAGTGCTGATAACTACAGAACTCTGTCAATACAAACACAGTGTAATTTGTATGCAGTAAGGAGACTACAGGACTAATGATCCAGAGCAGTCCAGTGAAGTGCTGTTAGAGTTCTCAACAAGGCTTGCTAGCTCAGTTTACCTCCAGTCTGCAGGACCCCCTCGGCCTGGCTGACAGACATAGCACCCTATATGTAAAGGTATTCCTTAGAAGGCACCAGGTAACACTGACTTTGGAAGCTCAAAAGTGCTGGAAGGCTGGTTAGCGCGAGCTAGCTGGTTACAGCATGTGAAGCAAAAGCTGCTAGAATTCTGCTGATAAAACTGGAGTTTGTCCTGCCTACATGTCTTCCTATGTATAATTCTTGCATAGTACAGGTTTGGTTATTTCTGTAAGGTTCCCCTTTAGTGTCTGAATAATTACATGGCTTATCTGCTTACAGTAAAGAAGTAACTTATACAAAAATCCACACTATCAAAGTTCCCTGTCACGATGGTAAAGAATTGCATAGGACATGCTAACAGGACAAAACGTGGGTCATTTTGGTGACAATGTACCTGTGAAAAGCAGAAGCTCAGTTTGGACCCTGCCAAAGGACACAGTCCAAAACCATGACAAGCAGGTAGAAAATGATATACTTCTGCTCCCACAACCCCACTTCTGGAAGAAACTGTTGGGATGGTCTGAAAGTATTACACAAGGAAAAATTATGGATTTTCAATATATACAACTCTAGGCAGTGCCAATACTATCACAGCATCTCAGACACTTGCCTTAAACCATGCTCAGAGACAAAGACAGGCTGATCTGAGCGTGGCACCATCTTCCCCACTCCCTACCTACTCAGTTTCTCAGTGTGGCACCATCTTCTCCACTCCCTACCTATTCAGTTTCTCAGTGTTAGTAACAAAATCACATCACCAGAAGTGAGGAAAGAATAGGACTAAAAGGACGCCACATTATCCCTTTCACCAAGCTAGTATAAATTCTTATTCTCCCAAAAGTACTGGAATAGATTTACTGTCAGTGTGCAGTTGATGGGAGTCTGTGAGTCCCATGAGAGATAGAGTTAGGGAGATTGTTACACTTTGCCAAGGAGTCTTTTCTTCCATGTTGGGGGGTGAAGTGAATCCAACCACATTATCCAAAGAAGGTGAGAGTCCCAGCTCCAAGCAACACTTCATCACAGAGAGAACCCCCCGTGGGCTTAGCTCCCCTGTGAGATTAGAGAAAGAGCAGGACTGGGAAATACAGACAAAATGGAAAGATATCTCAAATCTTGTTAATTCCCTGTCTAAAAGTATCCTGCTTTTTGTTTGTTTGGCTGGTTGGTTGTTTTTTTTTTTTTTTTTTTGTCCTTGCTGTTTTTTGTTTTTGTTTTTGTTTTTGATTAAAATGTTGTATTGTGAAGGTTTCAGCTGTTATCACCGCTGCTGATAGAAGTTCTTTTTGAAGAATCAGAAGTATGAAATGAATGTATTCATGCCATAGGGCGCTTTAAGGCAGACCCACATCTTTTCAAGGAGGAGGCAAATCAGTTCTTAACTCACCTATATTTTAAAGGCAGCTGAATCCACTGGGTATTTCATTTCCGTCACTCTCCCTCTTGCTCTGAACATGTAGCTAACAACCAGAACAGGGTGACTGAATCACCCTATTTATTTATGTGTGCTCTGCCAGGAGGCACAACTTCTACATTGCTTGACTACTTTCACGACACAAATGTGGATGAACAGGAAACTTGCTCTTTGGGGCCAAGACAATTTGTGCTTCAGCCCAATGGTGAACCACCAGTGTGAACCACAAGCGGCCTTTCAGCTGCACGCAGCTACTCTTCATCAGGTAAATGGAGGTACCAGTCTTGTTCCCTAACCACCTGAAATCCTTGAATTAATTCAATGGTGAAAGCAAATGCCCCAGATTGCACACTCATGTAGCTACAATATAGTTTAAAAGCTTTCAAGGACATAACTATTGCGTGGTTCTATTCACGCCTTCTGAAAGACTTGTGTAAATCAGTATTAAAATGCGGAAAAAGTGAAGTGAAATATTCTTCAGCATAATGCACTTAAAGGATGCCCATATATATCCACAGAAAAGTCACCTTAATTTTTTTTTTTAACATTAAAAAAAAAAAAAAAGAAAAAATGACAATATATAAACACTAAGTCCAATAGCCTCAAATACTCAAGCCACTTTTCCTCTGCAATCATGTATTCTATAATTATTTTTACTGGGGCCCAGTTGTTATTTCAATGCACATGGCAAGCTGTCTTTTCTTCTCTACTTATTTATTGTAGAATCACTCATACTATATTTTAATACAGCATTTTTAAAGAACTTTTAACCTAAAATACAGTAGTAAACCAAATTGTTATCAGTACTGCTAAGTTGAAAACATGAGGAAAAGTATTACTAACTCATGGATCTATTAGTTAAGAATCACTGCTAAAAGCCTTTTATATTTAAGACTAGAAGTGCATGAAAATGATAAATATATAATTAAATATCTAAATTCACACTCAGATTTTAATTTGAAGAGAAACTCATATAAGTTCTCATATGACCATATAGAAACCGTTATTAAATGCATGTTTGATCCCTCAGTGTCATCTTCAGTGTGTTGTGGAAGGCGGAAACGCTTGTACATACCCACGTGTGCACAAGTTGAGGCCAGCAGGGACCTACAGACTTCTAGGTACAGAAATACAGCATGCCCAGCCAGATCAGCATGATCTGTGCCTCCTAGCAAATCTAGGAAAAAAAATAAAAATAAAATAAAATAAACAAACAACAACAACAAAAAAAACTGAATTATCTCCCCTTGTATGAGGCAAACTCTGGAAGTCTGAAGCTGAAATTGGTACCAACTACGTAAGATAAGACTAAAGTATATTTGTCTCATTGAACATATAGTAGCTTCATCAACATGGAAACAAATGCTGTTAGGTGCTCATGCCCGACACACATAAACGCACACAACTTCATGAATGCAGGAATCTCCCACAGAATTTATGTAAATATTTCCTGGAAGAGGCCTAGCCTCAGTCACGTGATCCAGAAGCTGTATCAGCCTCCTTTAAAATTTCTGTTGCACAGTGGTATTTTGCATACAGTGGTATTTTGCATACAGTTGCTTTCCTGTGCTTCAAGACTGATATACAGCAAAATTACAAGCAGCCTTTCTAGCTCTTTCTCTTTTCATGTCAGGACTGAATAATTAAAAATAAAACACCTTGTATTTGTATCCCAGGAATATGGAGCCTTGCCAAAGTCATTCTACTGTAAAGAAAGAGAAATGTGGTTGCTAAAATGCACAGTACACTCTGGATGAACAGTTTGGGTCCATCAATGAAATGTACAGTCTTCTTATTCTTCCATGTCTTGTATTCTTCCATGTACGTTAATCCACCTAGTGGACAGACCTCAGACAACAGAAGAATGGCAATTTACACACCAGAAAGACAAAAATAATCTTCATCTGCCTGTCCATCCACAATTACGTAATTCTTAAAAACACTTTCTAATTTACTATTTCTCAACTTAACTGTGCAAAACACTGTTAAATGTCTTTAACTATACTTCAAATGAAGAGTAGCTTATTTTTAATTCTCATTTTTTAAACTTAATACTTTTTCCTTCACACTCCAAAAATGTTCACATCATGTGAAGGATAACCTTCATTCATACTTCATTTTTCATCCTTGCCTCCAGTATTCTCTATAAAACAAACATATCCTATTGTACAAATAGAAAATCTGAGACAAAAAGATGGCAAGTAGTTTTAATGCTTATAGTCAATCTGGATACCAGTTGAATTTTACTGTCTTTTGAGCTAAATTTCAGGACTCCTAATGGATCAAGCCTGGAGCATTAAGCCAATGGGAGCTGTTGATGCTCAGCATGTTAAAAAATTAAAATTTTTAAAAAGGCAGAAAACTGTAAACTGGTTAGCACCCTCTCCTCCCACCCCCCACTAGTGGTGCTCCAAAGGAAGACCCAGGGAACTAGCTGAAGGTTACAAAACTCATCGCTGGCTGAGGGAGGATTTTAAAGCATATTCATAAAGCTATCTTGACTCAAAGCCATAGTTTTGTGTGTGCAAATACCAAATGAAAACCCTTCATGCCTTTTCTGGTTTATTTCATCTCTTTTTCCCATGGAATGGGGAAGGGGTGCACACTAAGCACAGGGATACAACACATTGCATTGCTTAGTACCTTCAGCTGGGTCCTGACTTTCCATATCCCTTGATACAGAAGACTCAACCATGGTCATTTCTGTCCCCTATGGCAATGGAAATAGTGAAAGTAGGCTTTGCAAAACTAAAACCAAACAAATATCCCATTCTCTTGTGGCAAAGCTTTATGCAAGAAACTAAGAAATGACTCTGAAAGTATTTTTCTTACTCAGATAAGCTTTGCTGTAGGCACTCAAGTAGTGCCAAAAAGGAAAATATCTCATCATTCAATTATGTGCTGGTCCACTAACAGCCTTTGTAAATGAACACTAAAATCTTTGCGATGACCTAATCATGATCATGGAGTTAATTGTCTGAGTGAAGAACAAGTTATAAATATGCAGGTTCTCTGAAACTGTTCCCCTTACTCATCTATTTCTTATTTGGATTAAGTATAAGACAGCTATTACAGGGAACTGCCTTACTTCATTCAACTGTCTAGACAATTTACTATTAAAAAAATCTTTTTTAATGATGAGCAAATATGCAACACCTGAGCGCAGCTTTCTTAGTTCATAGCTGAGTTACTTCTTTGATGTACACATGTTATGGCTCTATGTTTATAAATCTTAAAATGATTGGCCTTCAGAGAATGAGTTAGGTTGCTGAACTCCTACAAAAATAGTTAACATCTAGTTAACTATTAAGTTACAGAGAGTAAGAAAATACAAATAGTTCAATCCACTTTAAATATGGGGCTGGCCTCAGATTATTTATAAACGTTCTTTAGATAAGGAAGCAAAAAGTTACTAAGAGTCTTCAAGTGCATACTCCACCGTAATTTATCTAAAATATACCACGTGTCTTCATGTAAAGTAATACTTTTGCTTCACAGAATTATTCATATCCAAGCACACACAATTCTCCTTTCATATATATAACACACTCACTTGAATGAGTATGCAGATGATACGGCAGGAAAATTTTACCTTCATAAGCAATAGTTATAATTGGATCTTTGCTTTATATTTTACATATTCTTAGCAATTGTATTACACATATGCCATCGTTAAATTTTTGATTTCATGTGTTAGCAAGAAAGTGCTTGCTTCCTAAAAAATATATATATATATATAAAAAAATAAAAATCCTAAATTAATTACATAGGCATACTGTCTCTCAAACAGTTTGTCCTATCATTCTAGTAATGCAATGTGGATTTGACTTGCTGCCAGCCAATCACCACTACAGCATCACTATTCCAGTCTGTTGTAATCTAACCTGCACTACAGCCTTTGAAAAATCAGCTTTTGCAGCTCAGTATAGTAGTGCTTCAGCACTGCACATCAGCTGACGACTGCCCCAGTCTGCTGATGGACCTGTTCAAGAGAATTACTAGATATCACTAAACCAGGCAAGTGGCTATGTCTTTATTAAATAAAGAGAAGCTTCCCTGAGGAGGTAAGATCAATTAGATCAGCCATTCTCCAATAACTACAACCAAAGGGGTTGGGGATTTTTGGGTGGTGAGTTTTTTCCTCCTTTTTAATTTCTAAGACTTGGTGCTCACTAAAGAGGAAGCTATAGCTGAAGGTTCACACACAGTTTGGGAACTTATGCTGCAACAGCAGAGAAGTACTACTGCTTAACTGAATTCTACCCTGCCTTATTTTCTATGTATATATGTAGTCGGTGTTTTTTGTTGTTGCCTTTTTTTTTTTTTTTTTTTTTTTTAGGTGTTTTTTGTTTTTGCCTTTTTTTTTTTTTTTTTTTTTTTTTAAAGGGTCTAAGAGTATGCTATGTGCTACACTTCACAGTATGCAATGACATAGAAGACAGTATTCTTCTGGAGCATGCCCCTAATTTGGGGGGTTTCCCTGATTCCATCCAATTGGTACCGCAATTCCTGACTGTTTTGTTGCAAGGCTTACCAAGCAGACACCAAGCTCAAGACAGAAGGATTCTCAGCTCTAAGGAGGTGAAAGAAACCTGGGCCTATAGAGGTTATACTTCTAAGCAGTATAATTCCATTCATTTTAGTGGCTGTCTTAGTAGGGACATCTCTACTCACCACCTCATTACCTATATATGAACTGTGAACATTCCAGAAACAAAATACGTGGATCACAGAAATTTGAAACTGGATGGTTATGATGTGATTGTGAAGACTGATTGATTAATTGCTGACTGAAGACATGCTGTTAATTATAGGGCTTTTTTTTTTTTTTTTTTTTTTTTTTTTTTTTTTTAATATTCTTCTTATTTTCCAACTTAGATTTGGTTGGCAAGCATGGCAAGCAGGTAGGAAGCCTGAACTCCCTATCTTATCTGTGGTTGGTTATTATGTGTTATTTCTCTGCTATTTATGTCAGAAAAGAAAATGATATTGTCTTTGTAAGTAACTCTAAAAATATAATAATATGAAACACTGTTTTACTTGAGCACTTTCAAACTGATTTTGACATAAATGTGTAAATCTGATTGATGGGATCTTTGGGCTTGTGGAATAGGCAGGGTTGAAAACCTTAAAAACTGAACATTAGGATTAAGAGAAAAGACCTTCCCATTCTTTCCATCTCTTCTACCTACTTCATTATCACAGCTCCTGTGAGAATAAGACTCATGTAGATGTCCTGTAATATAAGGACAGAAATAATTTTAAAATGATGCTCAGAATTCTGGAAACCATAGAATGAACTGGGAAAATCCTTTATTTCATGTCAAAAGCTTGGGTCAGCAGAAGATGATCAAGAGACAAACACTACTCTCTCTGTAACCAAGGAGTATAATATCAACAGTTTCTCTTTATAAGAATGGATATTCCAATCCACAGAAAATTCTGTGTTAAACTTATCAATTTAAAATTGAATTAATATTTAAATTGGACCCATGATTCACCCAAAAGGTAAAAACAAACCCCAGTAAATAAGTATGCAATCTAAACATTGCTTTAGTTACAACCAGAATGAACCTGTGCTGAACCAGAGTGTGAATATGATGTTCTGCTGAAAATGTAAGTCATTAAATAACCACTTTGGAAGAGAAAAAGACAGAAAGTCTCAGCAGGAGAAGTTTAAGATGATAAAGCTGATTTTAAAAATCTTTCATTTCTAATCAGGTGTTATTAGAATTCTAGACAAAGCACTTTGAAAAGAATGATGTTTATTTTGGAAACATTGTATGTCTGTTTAGAAAACGTTCCCTATATTCATTTGCTAAAGCTATGTGAATTGGGCATAAACAAAGCCATCATATTGTCACAGCCGAGATAGTGTCCGTCTGTCCACCTACCATAGAATTCACTTACTGCTTATTCAATATAAAGTCAGCTTCTATGATTTGGCACATCTTTATTCAGAAAGATGGGCTGATTGCTGACAACTTTGATGCAATAAAGACTGCTGCAGCATTACTGGAAGAAAGTCATTTGATAAATGTATATTTTCCATTTTGCTTAAAAGGAATCTATTATAAGTGCAGCTGCTTTCCGAATGAAATTAATGCTGAAGTGAAGCTTCGTATTACAAAGTAAAATGGGACTCGCTCTCTAATATTAGACTGAAAGGCATTGTAATGCAGCAGGAGGATTGAACTTTGACTCCTTCAAGAACACTGATTCATATAATAAAAAGGGGAAAAAAGGCTTTAAAAATGCTAACATCCTCTTTTCAAAGCTTAGCAAAGCTGCCGTCCAGAAAACAGAATAGCAAATACAGCTTGTGTGCATCTCCAAAGAAGATACACCCTAAGGAATACTATAAGGAATCCACATGACAAAATTCTCAAGATTGTTTTGAACTTTTTGAAAGATACTTAAATATGCAACTGGGAGAAGAACACCTCATACTTTTTCTAGCCAGTGGTGATATGCATTGCTTGTTTAAATAGGTTTTAACCAAGCTACATACTGCTGGATTACAGCTAATATTTAGCAATCCTTTCTAATTAAACTTTCATATATGAGAAATTTTCCCACCCTTTTCAAGAATATTCCTTTTCAACACTGGCTCTAAATGTTAATTTTTGTAATTTTTGTATAAGATGCGTCTTTGTCTCTGAAACAGACAGAAAACAAGAGAGACGAGGGCTATTGCTGGGACATGGGCAATGTGCTTTCAAGGACATTCCGTCCTCAGCGCTCTCATCACCCATAACCGACAGGACTGTGCCATGGAGGGGTTCCCTTTCTGACCTGATGACCATTTACTTTGTCAGAGAAATTGCAGTGAGCCTGTGATGAGAGGCCATGCACACAGGAGCGAAGAGGCTTGTGATCAGTGCATGTCTGAAAAACATGCAAAAGAATCATGTCAGAGAACATCAGAACATCTCTAGCTTGGCTACATCTCAGATGAGTGTGTTTTTTTTTGTTGTTGTTGTTTGTTTGTTTGTTTGTTTTTCAACTTTATAACCTAAGAACCCTGTTTCATTAAGATTTAGCAAGAGTGGGTACATACATTGAAAATAAAAATAAAATAAAATTCTACATTTTCTAAGTGACAAACTATACTAATTAAACCGGTTTATCTTTTGACTGTGAAGGCTCCTTTCTAAATAAATTCTGAAAAATTCAAAAGATTACGGAGTCAGAACCCAAGTCAGAAACATTTTAAAGGGTAGGGAAGAAAGCAGCAGCACCCAGTAAAAACAAAGCAGGAAGAAAAGTCAATATCCTATTTTATATATGGATTTCATACTTCCAAAATCTGTTTCAATTTGAGGTTCCAGTTTCTGCTAAAGCAATAAACTATAAATGCCAAACTGGTACCTGGATTTGGGCTCAGATTTTAGAACCTCCTTAGAGGGGTAGATTAGAAGCATTCTGTTTCAATGTTCTAGTATGAACAAATTTCTATTATTTGCTAGTACTGTTTGAAGGCTCTTCCTACTTATCTTTTTTTTTTTTTTTTTTTTTTTTCTTTTTTTTTTTTTTCTTTAGGACATTTAGACAAGATTATCTGGATGATTTTATCCATCCCACTACTAAAATATACTCCAAATGTTACATTCCAATCCTTTCTTCTGTCAATTCTCTCAGTATTTCCTTAAGTCATTCAGAAACAGAAGCAGCATGACATTTCCTCAGTCTGTTCAGAATTTCCCATTTACTGATGAAGTTAACGTTTAGAACTTTTGAGAACGCCAGATACAATTTTGCTTCTGCACATTCTTGCATTTTGTGTCTGTAAAGTAGTTTAGGAGCAAGGAGAAGTGTTTTAAAAGTGTTTTGACTCTAAAGAATAGTCAATATTTTCTCCTTATTTTTCAAGAGAAAAACTGTCATACACCATCAAGCAGTCCCTCCTCCTTACAGCCTTGTTTGTAAGATCATAAGTCCCAGTGCAGCAACCTCTTTCCAAATGTTATCTTTTGTTTCCCTGCTTTCTTTGTGTTTGCTTTTGCAATAGTCTGTACTTTCCTTCTGGATAGCTGGCTAACTCATTCCTAATATTTAAACGTTTTAGGTTTGCTCTCATCATGACCCCAATACAGTGCATTTACACTACACTCAAAGGAGATGAATAGCAAGCCTACCAGATAAATGGCTGCAGACTCACAGCCTTCAAGAGACTTATTCACTGGAGTAACAATATTAGCCTGCAAGGGCACTTTCAAAAGCTTTTCATGTTTTTCTACATTCCTGTTTCCAATCTCTGTCATTACTGCGTTACGCTGCTTTCAGATGGTTAGGGCTTTTGGTCACTACCAGCTTAGGAAATTCATATTTATGACCTTGAACTGAAAAGCTTCCTATTGCACTTTGGCCACTAGCAACATTCCTTCCCTCTCACCACTCACGTAACATTCAAATTCATTTTCTTTCCTCTTCAGCTTACTCTGTGAGCTTGCATTTCGGTCCTAGCGGCTGCCTACAAATACAAAGCAGCCACAAAGACCGCAGAAAATATAAGGCTACTGTTACAGTTGGTGGTGGTTGTTTTTAATGGCACCATATTCTGTGCTGTACAAACCACATGAAAGAGTACTCTGTCCTGAAGACAATTCACAGCCCTGTAATTTGTAACCCAGTGACTCACTGTTACACATGTGCCTGACTCCACTCTTGACAGTCATATGTAGGTACACAGTATAATATTTGAGCATTTTATATTATTGTGCCCTACTTTACTCTTTCCCCAGTAGAGGTACACATAAAGCTCACAGTGGAACACAGCCAAAAATGCAATAAACATAAATAAACAACAAAAAAATAAATAAGAAAAGGTTCTGTCGTTCAATTAATATTGAGTCTCTACCACTACACAACTGATTTAGATCTGAAGTGCACATATGCATTTCTGTCATATTAGCCAGGGTTCACCACACAGTGATATGCCCAGATTTATGATATCCTGTTGGCTTTGTTTCGGCTATGAAAGAACAGATTGAATCTGATTTGATGCTAACTTGCTGCCGCAAAACAAATACCTAGAATGTAAGAACATTTGGGTTGACTGGGTATCTGGTTAAGGGATATCATCACAAAAACAAAGATGAGACAGAAAAAGCAATAAACTGCACCTACATACACAAACCCAAAGAAAAGGAGATAATGAAGGTGATAGCAAAGATCAGAACTCCCAGGTCCCTGAATGATGGGCCAGAGAAAGAACCACTCACAGTCCTGAAGAACTGAACAGAATGGGGTGGGAAAGTCTCATTGGAATGACTGATTGTATTGCAGTGGAGTCATAGGACTTTGCAAAGTTTAGGATGTGTTTTAAGCAGATAAGGGAACAAGCAAATGAATGTCTAAGGTAAGGACAGGATCAAGGTGGATCAGGGAGAAATAAGCATGGGTAAAAAGGATGCATACATGTGGGTACATATATATATTCATATACACATACCTATGAGTGTTTGCACATGCATGTGCAATTATATACACTACATACTCAACTTCCACTCATTTAGAGAGGAGGAACAGGACTAAGCTGTGTTTATGTTCATGTGGTCACAATAAAAGTAATTGTGTTTATCTATGCATCTGAGCATGTGAATTATGTATGTATGTGTGTGTGCATGCATGCACCTATTGGGAATACCTGCACAGCCTCACTACAGGGACAACCTGCAAATGGGAAGAGCCCAAAATTTCAGACTGAGGCTCACCCAGCAGCCTCAGCAAATTTTGGACCTTTGTTAAAATGTAAACAGACAGTAACTTCATGGATTTATATGAAAAATCAAGAGTCTGTAAAAAATGCTGCAGCAGGTTCCAGAATTTTTCCTTTTACTCATTTTTTTTTCTAACTACATGACTGTAAATTGTAAAGTTCATCCTTTCTTGTTTGTTAATTTGTTCTATACCTTCTGTGTACAGCAATTCTAACATGATGAAGTGGATATAAAACAATCGTACTATGAAATTAATCCCTTTGTTCCAAAGATGGCAATCATAACACATTCAATTGATGAGGCTATAACTAGGAAACTGGAATTACCTATTCTTGGAGTCTGTGCCAGGTATAACATAATACAGAATCATAACAATTATTACAAAGAATTAAAAAAGGAACTACTCGTACCACAGCATCAATATAACTCAATTACTGTTCCACAGTCCAAATTGTTGGAATCCAACAGCTTCCTCTCTAACTGCATTTCCAGCTTATTAACAGCAACTTTCAAGCTATTCCTTTACACAATCAACAGGTCCTCTTATTAAAAATAAAAAAAATAAAATTAAAAAAAAAGAATCAAACTCCAAAAATGTTTATGCAGAATAGCAACTAGATTTCCCTTGCTCTTTGAAGGCATATTTAAATTTATGAAGCCCTTTGCTATATTTGCCTTGTTAATACCATAAAACCATGAACCAAGAATGTTGTTTTTTCCCTAAAAATTCTTTACTTGTTATTTTCTTCATAATGTTTTCTTTTTTCATAAAACAAGAATATGAATGGCTAAAACAAGTGGAATAACGGTTTATTTTAACCATTTATCTGAAACTGCACTAGCATTGGGAGCACTTTGGTAGGTGTCATCAGGAGGACTTTGGCCCTACTTACCTGCATCACAGTGATGGCTGAGAGGGCAGGACATAACTTGGCTGGAGTCCCACATCACTGCTGTACAGGCCTGGATGTTTCCCAGACAATACCAGAGAGCAACAATTCCTGCACAGCTATGTACTCGCAATGGCAATGATTTCTAGATATAGCAGGGTTATAAAGCTGATCAAGTATAGTGTACAGGAAACCCCCTTGTTCCCTTACTACTGCTTCATCTGGCTTTCTCTTGGAAACCTTGTCAGTAACATAGCTATTGTAGGTGTCAGAGCAACATGTTTTGAGAATCTATCAGACAGAACTCAGATTTCTGAGTAATCCACTTAGCAAGTGAACGCTACCAGAAATGCAGTTCTTTGTTCTTTGATGGGACAGAGTTCTGATTTTTGACCAGAAAGGGGAAGCAAATGTCATGCAGTAACCTTTTGTTTGTTTGTTTTGTTTTGTTTTGTTTTTGTTTGTTGCTCTGGGTCTCTCTTTGGAGCTTCTCCCACATGCTCAGGCTCCTACAATCTTCTTTGTCTTCTATACCACTGCAGCTACCATCCATCCATGTTTACACATATCCCATATTAACAACCCATGGTAATCTAACTATGAAGATGTTCCTCTTTGCAGCCTGCAAAATACAGCAGAGATTAACTCCCAAAAGCCATTGTTCTATTTTATGCAAGACAACATTTTTTAAAAATTAAAAAGTGAAGGAAAGAACAGAACAGGAGAAGAACAGATGAAAGTGGCAATACCCTGCAGGAGTTGATAGGGTACACTTTCATCTGGACAGCCTCTGCTCTGCTGTTTTCTTCCAGCTCTTTTTGGGGGTAATAATCAATATCTTTCTTCATCACTTCTCTTATTTTGCCTTAAATACAATGGCATCTATATGCAGTGGATATAAATAGCTATTAGACTCAAAAAAAATTTGTACGCGAAATATATTTAGAAACGCCTTTTTTTCCTGTGCTTAGAAAGACAGACTTGAAAAAGATGCAATCAAAGTAAACAGCAATGTGACAGAAAATGACTACACAGCAGCTGTATCAAATCTTTCTAGTGTAACGAAAATGGCATCTGTAAGGAAAAAAAAACTGTGTGCATATGTGTGGACATACTCACATACAGTTCTAGGGCCTAGCAAACTATTTGGTTTGGCAACATCATAAATTCAGTGAAGACATATGCAACGAGAGTAAAAGTGCCTCTGCAATTCCTCTCTGCAACAGGTACGTCTCAAACTGTGATGATGAGTCAGCCACCAAAACTAATGAGTTTTGGCTCTCTATATGAAGATGAAAAACTGAAGAGGAGGGTATGGCTGGTGGGGGTTGTAAAAGGTACAAAGGCACCTGCAGAAGTCAGCAGAGACTCCAAGCCACCCCAAGCAACTAACCAAAAGCTTTTCACCTTGTGATCACTTTATGACTTTCCTGCTATAGACTGGATTTGAATAAGCAGCCTGCAGGTGAAAGACTGCTGGCTTCATTACTGTTCCTTTAAGTCAGATTATGTGGCTACGTGACTTTAGTCTTACACTAAGACTTGTAAAGGCTAAGACAGCAGAGGAGCCCAAATTTCCATGTTTGTTTGCTTTTAAGATAAAGAAATGTCTACAATAATTTTAAATGTAACTATTTTTATTGCAAATTCTGATAAAATTGCTTGAAAGAATTCCTTAGCTAAAAATCTGTCCCTTTCTCAATGTAGTCAACATAATGCAATGACACTCCTTACCCAATTTTCAATAACAGATGTCCAAAGTGAAGATGGAATTGCATATTTGGCATTTTAGTACAATACATATATAAATACTATCATATTCTTAGGCATACGATGACTATCTAACATCCCATCTCAGGACTGATCTCTAGAGGTATTAATGGAGGTACAAAGATTTTCAGAGCCTGATCTTAGTACGTACCTTTCCACAAATGGACTAAGAAAACCAGCCAAAGGGCAAATCCAGACACGTATGGATTTTTAATGGTTTTTATCCATAGATGGCCCCTGCCTCCTAAGGACTGTGACATTTTGGGCATCTTGTGACATTCTGGCCCACGTCGCTGCTGGGCCCCAGCTGCCTGTGGGCTGGGTATGTGCCACAGGGCAGCTGCACCTGGGAGCCTCAGGTCCCCAGCACACAGGGGGAACTGAGAAGGCAATCCAGACACGTCTGCTTTTTACCTTGGTTCTGTGACTTGTCTTTCCTTTTTCTTACCCTTCTCTCTTTGATTATAAGCAGTACGTGTTGCAAGCTGACTGCCCGCAGGAGAGATCAAAGGGAAGTTTGGACCTAGAGGCCACAGCATTAAGGTCAGCAAAGATGATGAGCTCAGTAGCTTTCAGTGGAGACACTTTCATGCATCACCCAGAGCTGTATGAGTAAATTTACAGTGAGAAATGGATCCTGTTGTGCTTCATTCCCTACTCTGTGCTTTCTCCCTTATGCTCAAGTTAGGAAACAACAACAAACAGAAGTACCAAGTCCTGAATTTTCTGCTTCTTCCTACTTACTAAACAATGCTTTTAATAGTTTCTTACTTTCAAGTTCTTAATAAATACAATTTCATTAATCCCCTCTATTTTGGATTTAATGCGCTGTACAGAAATTGAAGGTGAACAAAAGGGAAACAAATACTCATAGGACACAAAATTATTATTGTTTTAGACATTTGTCTTTCAGGTTTCTGATTAAAAAAAGAAATGAATCTTCACTGAAACCTAATGTAACGCGTGAGATGTGTACTAGCTACTTCTATGATAATCACAGTATGAATGTGCACAGTAAATTAACTAACAGAACAAAATCTTTCATGAGAGCCCTAAGACAGCACTTGATTATATTGTCAAATATACCTGGCTAGGTAATTACACTGTTGTGCAGTAAATGCTTCAGTATTTAGAGAGATGGTATAAACGGCTAACAGTGCACGTTTCCCTTCAGTATGCTAGGGCTTTCTTTCTGACTGTGAAACACTAAGCGGAAATGGATTGCCCAAGGATTTATTGTGCCTTTGACAAGATGTAACTAAAACTGATGGAGAGTTTCCTCATGATGGGATAGCATTCTTGGAACATGCTGCAAGGCTAGTCTGAGGTGACTGATGGGTAAGCTACATACCCTTACTTCTCTTTATTTATTTCATCTGCTAAGCTTCTCCAGATGCATTTTCATCAGTTTTCAGTAAAATGATAGAATCCAAAGTGAAATAATCTATCTGGCTAACAAGGGACCACCAGCCAGCTAATTGCATAATCTGGTGGAATACAAATGAACAGGAAATGGCTTTGAGCTACCCCACAATTCAACATGCAACAGTGAAGGCAGAAAAAAAGATAGGCATGTGTGTTATAGCTGATCATTTACTGCAGTGTTGTCTGAGCAGTAAGAACCAACAGCAGCAGGCAACATGCTAACCCTCAGACTACAGCCTAGCAGGTTCCTTTCCCTGCAATAGTTTGTTAGCAAATCACAGCAGCGTCAATAATATTGTGAAAAAAGCACATGTAGATAATGCAATGTCCATCTTCTTTTGGCCATGGTAATTAAAAGGTGATATTGCCATTTTCCACAATCACAGCTGTGGAAATTCCACTATTTTAGTACTTAGATCTACGCTGCAATAGCTTTTTTTTTTTTTTTTTTTTTTTTTTTTTTCTCTTGTAAAATTATTTTCAGCTTTAAAAAAATTAATCAGATTCATGCAGTCTGAAAAGGCCAAAGAGACCTGAATCTGAATGCTCTTTTATTTTATTTTTTTATAATACTGTTGACCTACAGGGTTAAGATAAAAGTCAGTCTCCATGATGATATTCATAGATGACTTTTTAAAGGTAACTTTGTTCATCGTGACAGAAAGATACAGTAGTTTGAACACAAACTGCACCAGTGAAGAATGAGGACAAATACCTCCCTGAGGAAAGGGAAGTGGGCCTGATCCAAGGCCCAGTGAATTAATTAGCATCAACATTAGGTTTGCCTAAGGAGCTAAGGCCTCTCCTTTTTTTTTTTTTTTTTCTGGGGTCAAGCTGCATTATCACAATATGTAGGCTGGCATCCAAAACCACACATCACCACTTCACTCATTTTTGTTATCTAATCAATTTATGTATCTAACACTTAAAAAGAAAAAGAGAAATGGCATTTATAATGCTGATATATTCTTCTCACATTTGATCTCACTGCCTTCAATTCAAATGTTATCACTTTTAAGGGAAAATAAAATACTCCTTTGCAGTGATCTGAAGCAAGGAAATATTTGTAAATTATTTTTACTATTAGAAGAAATTTTGTACCTTCACCAATATAAATGCAACAAATTTAATCCATGCTTAAACGAGAACACAGTATCACCCATCCAAATCATTTCCCGTAGCAACTTTCAGTGTTTAGTTGATAAAGTGATGAAATAGGAACTGCCTCTATAACATGACGACTAACAACTCACTTTTGAGGAAACAGCCAACAACCACCCCTGCATGGTGACTTACCTATAGGGCGTAAGGTCAGCTATCGCTGTGACTGCGGTACAGCTACCACTATCATATCCTGTAACTCCCTCTGTGTTATTGTTTCTTATCTATACTGCATGAAAACTGTTCATAAGACACCTTAACTTCATTCAGCTGCAAAAGATATATTAATTAGAAGTCAAGTGTGAGGACCAACCTAGTGTGCACTAAAGTGTCTCCTCATCTGTCAGGTAATGTTGGTCACTGTCTCTCCGATGGCCCTAGGAAGCTGTACGCCTCCGCCTTCAGCTTGATGCCTAGTACACAAGGAGAGGAAAACAAACAAAACAAAACAAAAAACAAAAACCCTAACAAGCTGTTATCTTAAACCAAGGGACTTTGTTAGACAAAACTAGCACTTAAAGCTCTCCCGAGGAACACACAGGAGCATATCCTTGTATAAGGAAGCCTGACTGTAATATGTGTCTCAGACACAGCCCCTGTATGCAGTGCTTGGATGTTTAACAAATCCCCTTCTAGCCCAGAGAATTTCACAGTTCTTGGAATCATGCAAAATGGTAATGTCTGAAAAAAAAGAACTAAAAAACATTCACAAGATTAAGTAAAAAATAAAATAAAAAATCAGGAGTCACGCAGCTACTTCTAAATATGAATATTACTGGTGGTTCTAGATCAGGACAACATTGCAAAATTCTGTTCACTGATGACAAAATTGGGTGGACAATGCTGGGAAATGCAACGCTCCAGAAAACAACAACAACAACAAAAATGGCAACTGGTTTAATTGCTTAATAACATATAAATGAGCTGATGCCTATCAACCAAAATGAAATCTTCACCAAAATATCTGAAATCCAGTTAACTCCATCAATCTTTTAAGACTGGCCATTTAAAACAATAGATCTTTACTTAACATGAAGCCATACAGGGATATGAACTTCAATTACTAGAAATCTGCAGTGATTAGAGAAATAGAATGACTTAGATTTTAAAAATCTTATTTTAAAAATGTGGTGATCTGATTTACAGACACAGATATTTAGCAATTACAAGAATCTAGCCTCATCCTTTACATCTAAGGCTCACAGACCTTTTTATTTAAGAAGACTACCTGTACTGGCAAACCTGAGCACATGCAGAAGTGGCATGACTGTATTCTTCCATCCCCAAATTTCAAATTATTAGGTACAGTACATTCTTCAGGGCTTTGTTGTAGGACAATCACTTCTTCATTCAGTGGCAAAGACAGACCACTATTATGCAGACCTTCAGTTAAAACTATGATTCCTCCATAGAAAGAATCATAGAATCACAGAATGGTTTGAGTAGGAAGGGACCTTAAAGTCCCATCCAGTTCCAACCCCCTGCCATGCGCAGGGACACCTCCCACCACACCAGGCTGCCTAAAGCCCTGTCCAGCTTGGCCTCAAGTACTGCCAGGGATGGGATATCCAAAGCTTCTCGGGGCAGCCTGGGACAGGGCCTCACCAGCCTGAGTGAAGAATTTCCTCCTAACTTTTACTCTAACTCTAACCTCTTTTAGTTTAAAATCATTCCCCCTTGTGCTGTCACTATCTGCCTGAGTAAAAAGTTTCTCTCCATATTTTTTATAAGCCCCCTTTGGAAAGGATGCTTTCCATTTTAGTCCACTAATTGTATGCTCAATTTTGTTCACACCTCTGCCTCTTAGGCAGTAATTCACTACCTAGTTTGGAAACTAAGACTTAAAATGAACAGGGAATAGTAAAAATTAGAAATTTCCCCTTAATGTGATTATTGAGAAGCACTTTTTTTGACTACTGTAATCAGGAGGTTGAGGAAACTATGCAAACAGCAGCTGTTGCCTGTAAGTACCTTTACTGTTGTGGCTGCAACTACTTAACACTTACAGGAGTGAACACTTTAATCCCCTACATCATAAATATTATCCTCCTCTTAAAGAAAGAAACTAAAGCTGAAAAAATTAAATCTTTTAGCCATAAGACCAAGAACTTGGTGGCAGAACTAGAACTGAAATTTCTAATTGTCAGTTCACATTACTGGAAATATTAAGCTGTATTGCGTTTGAATTTGGGAGGAAAATGGTATTGTTCCAGTAACAATACACAGTCTACAACAGTTTCATGTCTTGCTTACTGGTGGTATTTAACTGCTCAAATGTTTTACACAGCTGCAAGAAATAATGGTGGCTATGACCTCCCAGAGCCTGTGACATCTATGAAATTATTTTTACCATCTTGACTAGTTATAGCATAGATGCATCATCTGGGGGACACAAGAGATGAAATTCTGTGCTCAGCGCTAGAGTGCCTGTCTGATAACTTCAAAGATAATAATTCCTCGGTAAGGGGAGGGTGAGCATGAAGCAACGACACTTTGTATAAGCAGGACCCGCTCACTGGTATCTCAGAGAAATCATAAGCATCCTTCTCATAGCTTTGAAAAAGCTGCTTACATAGGGAGCACTTTTCATGTTGGACTCAAATATTCTCACTTAACCGCCTCTTGGAGGAAAACGAAAAGTGAATAAGGAGCACCTTGAAGTGATTGATGACAACGTTCAGTGCATTTGTGGGACAGCTCATTAGGTACTATAAAAATGGCCCCTCACAATGCACATTAAAGAATCCAAGGGGAGTACATTCTTGGTAGGTTTTAGATCCCAACTCAAAGGCACCACGCCAGCTTTCTAACAATGGGGTGAGGCCAATGTGGAACACTTCAGAAGGATTTACACGAATAAGGTGTTCAACCATGTGTCAGGGATGATCAATGAGGAAGAAGAGAGAAACTTCTCTACTGATGTTACAGGCCAGATAGAGGAGACTGCACAATATGATAAAAATAAAATCAACCTTCGAAGTCAGAAGATGATAACTTCTGTAACCGTCACCCCTGCCATCACTGCCTCTTTTTCATGTTTTTCTTTTGATACACAATAATCTTCTATACCATCTAAAAAATAAGTCTGGGTCTGGTTACTAGATCTATCTTAACAAATGACCCAATTTCTCCAACTGTCATGTCCAATGACAAATCATATTTATACATAACTTTTCATTAGTATCCCACAAGAAGAATTCAGTTACTCCTAAGAATTTTATGCATATCATCATTTAGTTGTTCAAATGCATTTGGAAAGAGATCCCGTTAAGCATATTTTTCAGAAGGGGACAAAAAAGGAACTAATCTTTGTGGCTGTACTCAGTTTTAACTTTAGCCCTTCCATGAGTGAAATCAGAACAAGAACAAAAGATGGTGACACACAGTGTGCAGCATGAAATACGCTAAACAATATTAAAGCAACTTTTGAAATCTAAACAGACATTTTTAATAAGGTAGCTGCTCGTAACTCAACATTAAGATGCTGACACTAAGTCCTATACCCTCATTTCCATTTCTATGTTTTAGTGAAATGAGAAAGGCACCACCAAAACAACACTCCTGGAACACCTTCCCTCTGCAGCACAGCTGCCTGTCTAAACACACTTCCACCTTTAAAGCCTCCTCTGTCAAACTAATTGTTACAACTTCTGTTTCTTCCCACATATTTACATTTCCATCAGCAGCCATTTCTCTGTCAAAAACAGTAAAATGTCATACCTGGAGTTAGCTCAGTGGAGCTGAAGAAAAGCAGGCCTGCAAGCTCTACAAAGCAATCTCCATGTATAAGTTGCTTCACTTTTATAAAACCTTTTTCCCAGAATTAATTTCTCCCTAGTCTGATAGTCCTGACAATTCTGAAGTATCTGTTACCTCCTCTAAATAAAAATCTATTGAAAACAACCAAGAATTACACATTGTACACTTTTTAATCCTTTTCTGATTTGATGATGCCAGGAGTAAGTGCTTTTAAGGGACCTGAAATACAGGGGGTTAGGTCTGGTGAGTGCATTGGGAAGAGGTACTAGGTCCTGCGTGTTACTCTGCAGTAGTCATGATGAGTCAGATTCTTTCTATTGCATCGAAAGACAGTTGCTTACAAAGTACAAGAGCACCTAATCTAGGAATTTCCTGTGACTCCAAATGAATAGCATTAAGTTATGCAGTTGGAGGTTACAGACAGGTGACTAACCAACTTACTAAAACTTGGTACCACTGAGAGTCACAAATATATTTATCTCAGAGTTGATGTGCCCTTCTGAAATGGAGTGGAACAATATCACTGCTATTTCTATGTACAAAAACTTCAGGTGTGACATTTAGTGCCTCAGGATCTGGGCACCAATCTCGAGCTCACCCAAGTACTATTTGCAGAGAAAACGTACTCAGCACTTTATGAAAATCAGATTCTTTACATTAATTGTCCACACCAAATCTCTAGATACCTAGATACACTTGACTATGTGCTATAAACTTTATATTCTCAGTCTATAATTTAGCTGTGATAATGCTATTTGATTATAATTTTGATGCAGATAGCAGTGGGATATGAGGAGAAGATTTTTTTTTTTTTTTTTTTTTTTTTTCCTTTTAAGCCTAAGGGAATTGAAAAGACTTAGTACATTCCAAGATTGAAGATACTTTTGACATTAGAAGAGAGGAGTGAAGTGGCCACTATCAGCATAACTTGATGCCTTCATGCAAAAATGGGTCTTTCTATACTGATTTTATCCATCTGTCATCTGCAGTTTACTTGGCATTGCACAACAATAAACAGGAAGCTGCTAACCATCCGAAGTGTTTTTTTCATGCCAAACTCTTTAAAAAGAGAAAACTAAGATTTCACATTACACAAAATTGTGTTATACTAATATGAACATATACTATGCTAACTGCAAAATTATTTCACCTTTGTGTTGATTTATTCTGTTGCAACATTATATTCCAGACTTCTTCATACTCTGCATACATTTCTTTAGGAAATCTATTGAAACTAAATCCATGCTGTACGTTTACAAGACTCAGGATGTTAAGAAGTTATTCCATATTTACATAAAGAAAGGCATAGTCACAACACAGGTATATCCATCAAACTAATTTAGACAGAATGTAACAGAAAAAAAATATCTGAGACTGTATTTTTTTTTAACCAAAATTTCTTTACTATAAGGTGAAAATAAGTGATGCAAAGTCCTGTAAAAGGTTTAAAAAAGAGCTAGAAATAAGGTATAGACCCTCCAAGTCCTATCTGTCTGAAAAAAAAAAAAAAAAAAAAAATAGAAATCATTAACATTAACTTTGGAGAAGAGTTGATATTAAATAAATTAAAAATCTAAATTAGTGTTACTGAGGTACTGAGGATTACAGACTAATCTTCAACTTAAGTAGTGTGGTGACTCTGCAGACGACAATCAGTTTTATACTCTGTGAGGATCTGACCCATACCTTCATGGAGCTAAAAACATTCTGACACCCCTCACTCATTTGCCCATTTAAGATACTGCAAAGCAAACCTTCAGATCCTCTTCCCCATGCTTCTTCTTGCCCTCGGAGCGTTCATTTTTGTGAAAGCTGGAGATCACAAGTTTAACAGCCCATCCCCAGTCATCCTTGACAGAACACCAAATGAGTACATTAATACTAATTAATCACTGTCACAAGCTGGACATGTGTCAGGACATTCTATTTAAGGTCAGAAAATGAAGTCAGTAATTTCATGAAAAATGTGATTTTTCACTCCAAGATGGAATATACAATTAGCACGTGCTTCCCACATCTCAGATGATAGATGCAAAATATTTCCATTTAATGACTGATTTCAAACCACTGCTGCTAGTAAATGGTAATCCTCTGCAGTAATAACAGAACTGTAAGATATTGTACAGAACATTAGTTGACTTCTTTCTCTTCCTTTTTATTTTCTTCTGCTTAACTTTATGATCAAACATTATTTTGGTGAAAATTATGGAACAGCAACTTGAAAGTGCTCTAAAGCATGACTCAATTTTAGAGCAAAATATCAATATGAACATCTAGCTAGCCTCAAATCAAGCAGAGAATTTGCAATGACTTCTAAAATCTGATGCTTGCTCAATCAGCCTGCTGACCTAAGGCCTAAAAGAGCATCACAGATATTTCCTATTCCTCTGAATCATCAGGGACTGGTCAGTTACAGAAGGAATCTAAGCTGATGAATTTCATGGTTTGATTCAGCTTAGCAAATCACATGTTTCAGATAATGTAACGTTAACTTTCTCTTCTTTGAAAGCATGAAATAGTAAAGGAAAAATGACTCTAAAAAGCAAAGTCATTGATGCATGTAGAAGCAACTTAAATATTACAAGTAATTATGTCGGCCAATATGTGGGGGGCTATATATGAAGTAGCATCTGAGTCACAGAGCAGAATCTTGATTTTTTTTATTTCATTTTATTTTTTATTGTCAGTGATTTGGTATGTGTTTGATCATCATTTCCAAGAATACACTTTGCTTTAGTATCTCAGGTGTAATGGCAATAATTTGGGTATAAAATCAAGAACAAGATCTCTTTTAGGAGCTCAACACTTATAAATAAGATTCCTGGAACCTGTAAGACTGCTCTTGCACCTAAATCATGACAAAACAGAAACATAATGTGTTTTCATCTGTGTAATTATTCAAAAGTTCCTTTTGCCCTTTCTGCATGAATTTCTACATCACAGTTACCTGGTACTCAACTCCCCTGTGATTCATGAAAGAAATTTATGTCCTTGACGTTCTACAAGAACTTTCAACTTCATCCACCTTCCCATATATTTAGCTAACAGTCTACATCAGCTGAGTCAATGCCAACGACTTTCAGACCAGTCTAATTCTCCCAGTCTTTTACATTAGTTCTACCTCTTCCTCTGACTTCTGAGAAGCAAAAGCAACATACATTGCTGAAAGGATGTGGAATCACCAAAGAGGCTATATAAATAAAGAGGAAATTAAAGACATTTAATTAAGAAATAATAAATACACAATTGGCTGCTATTCAAAAAGAATGTAGTACATTTGGAAAACAAAGACTATTTCAGCAGCAAGATACACCCATATCCATTTATGAGAATATGCCTCTACATTCCCACATATTCAGGAGTGAAAAAATGAAGTATTCATTCCTAAACTATTTTGGCATGTGACAGAGAAGTGATTAAAAATTTGGTTACATAGCTTTCAAACCAAATGCTACCTTGTCTATAGCATACTTTTCTTGGAAAATACAGGAACTGCATTTCATGACTGGATAGGAGCAAATGTTCTCATTTCCCTTATATTTGCATACAGATGGCAGTTTTTCAAAGATAAAATTATAAGCTGCAAATACACTGTCAAAGTTCAAACAATTTGTGTTAAGTACAAACATTTCTAATCGAGTTAAACTGCTGCATTGAAAATAATTAAGAAGACAATAGACCATTCTTCTTCCACGCAACAGTGCAGTACAAGTATTGGGAATGGTATGTCATAGATCGGGCCTTAATTTTTTATGGTTTCTCAATTAACATGAATTTCAATGGCAACACTGCTCACTAAACATGGGTGCTCACTGAGAAACTACACAAAAAATAGACTTTTTGAACAAAGTATTCTCATCTCAAATGGAGAGCAGAGTTAATTTATCGTGTGAATGCACAAAGATGCTTTTTCTATTAAGTTTATGACTTGATTTTATAACTGTCAATAATATCCTGAAAAATACAAAATATTATTTAGTTTACTGTTGTAATCAAGCAAACTGTATTTGTTCTAGCAGGTAACACTACAGTAGCCCTTTGTGCACAATTTCTGCATCCTCTCTGTAATTCTCCATTTGTTCAATTTTTTTTAATAAAGACAATGTACCAAGATCATTTTTTCTTAGAAGTTATGCTAGAACAGTTTCCAGTAATCTGTTCTCCCTTGATGCCGTCAGAACAGTCCCTGCATCTTCTGCATAAAGTATAGAAAACCTTAAGGCAGTTACTGACATCTTCACTGATCCTCGCAGAAATCATTTCTTCACTCATCACAGAAAGCGTACACTGATCTCTTCTTAAGAGATTATGACCAGTGCTATAATCACTCGTATACAGGTATAGCTGGACTTGCTACAATAATCTTGGACATCGTTATAGCTCATGCTAACTATGTTTACACTGCAACATTTTTGTATTTGAACCTAAGACCTATCTATTTTGCAAAACTTACATACTAAAATGATTTTCCAGAAACTAGCTCCATTTAGCACCCTGTATTTCACTAGCAGTTGAGTTCAAATTAGTGTGAAGTTTGTAAGTAAATTAACTCTTTGAATTAAAGAGTCTATTAAAAGGTAAACAGCCACTGTTTGAGAACACGGGTCTTTGAAAACTTTTTTTTTTTTTTAAGGAAATGAAATGTCCATGAGTTCAGATTAAAAATTAATAAATAAATAAAATCAAGTATACTGATGACTTACAGTATTTCTATCAAATTTTTCAAGTTCTTTGTCTCGCCCTTGTCATGTTTTTCAATTTCCATGCAGTGAGTCTAAGGGAACAAGATCTAAGGGAGCAAGTTTTAACTCTAATTCAGGGCATCTTTGATGTTCTTGGTTGTCTTCTGAAATTTAGTCCTTCTTCCTGAGCTCGTTTATCCTGTGAATTCTACAATTTGGCTTTGAAGTTCTCTGCAGCGCTTTTACAGCAGCTCAGCCGAAGTACAAGCCCAGCAAAGCTGCTGATGTCTGGAAACTTCCTCTACAGACACATCTGCTGCTGCGCCTGGCACTGGCTGAAAGCTTCCAATGAACTCCAGTAAGACTGATGGCTAGTAACTTCTAAGAGAAATTTGGTTCACTGTCACGTTCCAAAACCACCCTGACAGGGGATGCAGTGAGCAATAAAACATATCAGTGTTGCAGTGTAGCAACTGGCAGGTGCTTGCTAGAATTAGCAAATTTTTCCAATAGTTTTCTTCCCTTAATACCAGGTTATATGTGGAAACCCAGAAAACACTGAAACAGTGGTACTGCTGCAAGTCAAGGTCTCAAACACTGACTCATCCCTATGCTTCCAAATTGATATTTATATATACAGCACAAAAGGTGCAACCTTTCATTCTATTTCTGATGGTTTGGGATTTTTGTTGATGTTGGATGGGTTCTGATTCTTGAACTTTAAAAAAATCTCTCCAAGTTAGTTTGGTTTTGAACTTTTGATTTTTTATTTTTCTTTTTAACTGTGGATAAGTGCGCAGGAAAGAAATCTGAAAAAAACAAGACTACTTAATCAGAAAAACATTTTTTTTTTTTTTTTTAGAATGAAACAGAATTTCCCAAACCATCATTACACTTCTAAGATTTAGGAAACTGACTCTATCTTAACTGTATTTTCATTGTTTATAATGCATTTGTGACAGTTTAGAAACCCTAATATAAGTTCAAGCCCAAGTCTAACACTCCTATAAAAGCTGATCCAAAGCTGATCAAAATTGACTTCTGCTAACTTCCATGCACTCTGGCCTTTAATGTTTCATGCTGTTTCCAGTGAAATTGAGGGCAGTATTGCTGGGTCACTCCGTAAAATCAGAATTAAAACCTTAAGGTTTAATCTCAGCTCCAGTAAAGAACATTGAAATTTACCAATAACAATAGCAAATGCCTCACCATACTTTTTGCTAGGGTAGCATCTGTGTTGTTTAAAACCAGGCATGCTATATTGTCCCTTAGTATGTAGTAAAGGCAGAGTGTGTTGGCATTTATTTCCAAGCTCATTTAAACATTCTGACCTCCAGGAGCTCAGAAAGCACCTCCCTTTCTGCTAGTCCAAATACCAATAGCACTGGCTTGCTTCCCTTCTGCGTGATGCTCACACAGACAGAACATCAACTTTTATTAGGGTGCTTATGTCATGGTACCATTATTAGGATGTGAGACTTCCACTTTGTTCTCAATAAATGGATGAGTTTTCATACAGAATTCTACTATTTATCATAGTAAAACAGTATTTCCCTTCAACTGATCTTTTCCATGTAAACAGAAACATGGCTTTAGATTATATATTTAAAAGACATGCTCACTGTGACAAGAGTTTGCATTGGCCCTGCTGCTGCTGTCAGAGAGGCTATGTGTAGCTAGCAAAGCACAGCACAGACATTATTAATTCAAGACTTGCTATAGACATTTGGTTTTAAAATTTAAGTTATAAATGCATATTCGTACAGTCTGGTCTTTCAAATATACACTCACATAACCTTGTTTACAAGAAAACATGAGACCATTTATGATGGATTTGGAAAACTAAACAAATGCCTAAATTATGTCAAGTCAAAGGGATATAAAAAGCATATTTAAACATTGAACTGAATATCAAATGGAAAAGATGGAAAGCACCAATAATTCATAACTGGACTATACATGCATTTTTCTAAGAGGAATTACAGAGCAAATATTGGTAAATAAGCCCCTTCCCCCACGGGCTCTTCAAAGCAGAAACTGTTTCTTTACTCTTTCTATATAGCTCTCGGTTATATTTTGACTACTGTATAATTATTAAAATAAATAAGAGCAAAACAGAGAGGAAATGATACAAATTTTAAAGTCTCCTAATAGAACCATTTATTGACTTCATTAATAGCCTTACTGGTTAAAGGTTTTGTATTACAGACAGTGGAGCACGGAGACATCTACACATATCCTAATTAACAGCAATCACACACACTAATAGTATAACCTACTGCTTAAGTAAATGAACATCCTTGCCCCCTGCTGCCTTGAAGGGGCTGATAGGCATGCGCTTTATTGACAAAGTAAGCTCATTTACAGAGTGATTGTCCAAGAGGGAACTGCTGTTTATTTGTAGAGTTTTTCCCATTGAACTCACAGGGCAAACAACACACTTAAATTGTTAATTAAAATATCAACAGCTAAATGTAAATACTATGGTCTCTGCAAGTAGAATGACAAATATTTACTTAGAAAGAAAAATATTCTTGGAGTTTCATGTTTTAAAAAACTGCTGTAAATCAAATAATGCTACTACCACGGGGAAACTAAGGCACCCTGCCCTCTTAGTTTCTCCAGTAATCGCTGTCAATGGTCACACACCTTAAAGAGCTCAGAGACTTACAGACCACACAGCTGGCTCACAGTTTGAGTCAAGATACCTTATTGCAAAGATGATGAGGAAGGCTGCTTCTGGAAGAGGTAAGGTCTGAGAGGTGATGGTGTAAGTTTCTGTGGAGTTTTCAACAAATATCTGAGTCTGCAGTCTTTTCTCCATAATATGTTACAGTAACAACCAAATAATATTTAAATGGTCACAGTGGCAAAACCACCATTTCATTGTGCAAAATAAATAAGGTTAAGTTTTCAAAATCATATTGTTATAGGGAACAGACTTGTCTGGAGGAAAAAACAAACAAGCAAACAAACAAACAAAAAGACTAATCTTAGGAGGTTCATTGTTCATTTTTTGATACAAACTGAACACATACTACTCAATGGTTTTGTTTTATGTTGCTCTCAAATGCCCTTACTAGAGCTCTTATACTTATTTATAAAGCTGTGTATTGGAATACTGACTCAAACTTGTGTTCTTCCTTTTTTTTTTTTTTTTTTTTTTTTTTTCTCCTGATGTTTCAAATAAAACTGTTACTCATTTCTCCAGACAGATAAAGAAAATGGCACCATTGGTTAAGTTTCAGTAGGACTATTAGAATTTGGATCTCAAAGACAACAAAGATCCCTTCACAACTGGACATGCAGATATACTAAGAATTACACTAACTTCCGGCTCTTAAATTTCCCCTTCTCAATTTAATCATTCATTTCCAAATTTCTACTTCTGAAATTCTCAAAATTAAATGTTGTGTTTCATGTCAGCTTAAGTTCCCTCTCTTACCAAAGTTGATTTGCTGGTCAAAATATTCTGAACACATGTTTCAGGACAAGAAAAAGCAGATTTGCAAACAAATAAAACAAATATTGCTCACAAAACTCTTCCTGAAGCTAATAATTACATTATTGTAAGTCAGGGAGACAACACTCTCTTCTTACACATATGATTAATGCCTACAAAGGAAGAAATAATTTGTTAGCTTTCATACAAAACTTCTTGATGGCACTTACTTTGTCACTTTACTTACTTTGTGGCTTTAGAGTGTCACTTACTCTATGCACTTTAATGTTTAAGTGCATGAAAGACAAATCTCTGTTAAGGTTATTGCAACAAATTATGATCAGATGAAGTGATTTCCAGAAAAGGGCCTTTGATACAGTTTCTGTACCAATCTATCCATCCAACTTTATTAGACTTCCAGAAAAGTGTAAAGCCTGTAAATTTACAGCCCTAACTTGCAGATTACACAAGCCAAGTAGGGTGCCGTGAGGAGATTTATTTTTCTTTTTTCCTGATAAGCAGTGTATATCATTAGAGAGGAAAAATAAGTAGTCTATGCATAGGAAGAAATAAAAATATTAACTACCATTTTACTGTTATTTGAGCAAAATATTTGAAGATGAAAATTACTATTGAATGTTATAAAATACAGTACAAAGCATTAAAAAAAAAAAAAAAAAAAAAAAAGCACCACATCATCTCAGATTATGTATACCAGCTATACTAAATGAAATGGTTTGCCATCATTGTAGATAGTGCTTTGAAAATGCTAGTTCATGACTTTGGGGCAGCCAAAAAGAATGTCTGGAATTATTACAAAACAAATTTAGAACAAAACCTAATATACCATCACACTGCTGTATAAATCAGTGGTGGATCCATCTCAGATACTGGTGTCCCCCCCTCAAAAAAGAGATGAAATAGAATTTAATGTGCCACAGATTTCACAAGAGAAAAAAAACTAAGTGACTAATAGTTTTCAACTTGGAAGAGATAAGCTAAAGGAAATACGAGACAGATCTGAGACAGATCTACAAAATCATGAACAGAAAGTAAAGAAAGATTATTCACTATTCCTAATGAAATAGGAACTATAATGAATGGTAAAGAAATATTCTTACAACTAATTTGAAATGGTAAAAAAACTTTAGATTGTGAAAGCAGCCACTACAAAATACCATGGGGGCCAAAATACAAACACAGTAAAGAAATAAGTAGATTAATCCATGACAGACTGATAGATAGCAAGCATGGTGGTCTGAATGCAAATTGCAGCTTGGGCAACTATAGATATGTAGCAACTGGTGGAGTATAACAAAGAAAGCATAATTCACTCCTCACCCGTGTTTCCCTAAGCATCTACTATCATCCACCCCTGCTGGAAGACTGGACACAGGGTTAACTGAACCCGTAACCTAAATCTCCACAGCTGTTCTTACCTTCCAACATTACGGTACTGCACCTCACCCACCTGGTTACACTATGACAATCTGAACAGTCCAGGGATTGGTATGTGACGCATTTGCAAATAAGCTCTGAAAGACCACACTTTGCAGGTGGCTGTGTAAAATAATTCTTGCAATTTTTTGTGTGATACTGTTGACTATGGGGGAAGGAAAGGTATGGATTTAAAAAGCAGTTCTTGGTTGAAGTTGTCATGCTACAGCTCTGTGAATGATTTCCATTCACATTACATACCTTTTCATAGCATAGTCTAACACCTGGAAAAACAATAAAACCACATCTATATCTGGATAGGCCTGAAATTTAATGTAAGTTCTTGCTCCAGTTATGAAGTATGGATGGATCTTGCAGATTTAATTCACATCTGGTAGATAATTTGTAAAGTTTGAGAATACTGTTTTTATAGGCAACAGATTCCATGTTGGTAAATTACACACTCCTGAAGAAACAACTATGTCTCAGACGTATTCTCCCATAGGCTACAAGGTATTTTGGGGACATGCTGGATTTGCCAATTCTTTAGCACTTAACAGATCGAGTGAACACCATTTCAAAGACATTTGCATGAGTAATGGTGAGTGACATCTGAATAACAAATAGGTCTGCCTTGTAATTTAACCACTATACTGACTGAAGTAGAGTTCCAAGATTTGTACACTTAGAAAAGAAAGTATTTTTTTAATCACAAACTTTATTAATCACTTGTCACGGATGCAACCATAGCAGCTATTAATCATTCACATACAAGAGCACTCCTGTTGGTTTGCTAACCTAGGTATAAATTATCATGTCAAAGATTAACCCATTTTGTTTCATTAATACTCTGTTTTATTTCCTTCCACCCCCGTGTTTTCTCCTGCAGAAAAGGCTTGAATTGTCTTTTTAGACAACTGGAGTCTGAATGATTAATCATAGTGACAGAGAGTTGACCAGAGGTCAACAAACAATGAATAAAAACATAAGACACGGGTTCATTCCAGGTTATACTCATGTTTCATTTCAGAAGTGAGACAATAGAAGTGAGACTCTTTTCTTCAGAATTTACTGCCTAATAGTCAAAAGGCAACCTGAACACCATGCAAGTGCAGTTACTTCTCCACCAAAAAAGAAAAAAAAGTAATACCAACAACAGAGCTATTTGTTATTAGAGTTGCTGTGTAGGCTACCCAATCTGGTGGAACAACACACTTCAGCAGTTTCAAAACACAGTTAAATGCTGACGTCTCCAGGGCTCTGACTACTGCAAACAAAGCCAGCAAGTAAGTTACAGAAGCTTTCCCTAAAGTGTGATATAGGATCATAAATGTAGCATGATGGCTATTGAGCTCATAAGTTGTAGTCAGAACATCTTAAAATCAAAAATCCTGTTCCACTGCTAGAAATAGAGGAACTGCAAAAGAAAATGAAATGTACAGAACTGGGCATTACTAAGACTCTTATGGAGAGTTCTATTTTTTTTTTGGGGGGGAAAAAAAAAAAAAAAAAAAAAAAAAAGGATGCAAACTACACCTGTAATTGTGAAAAGTACAGATTTTTATAATGCTGAACCTAATGCCATTTCTAATGCACTAGCTTCTAAGACCAAACAGTTACTGACTAATAAACTCTAGTTCTGATAAAAACAGGCAAACAGAGCTGTTCCCAACTCAGCGCAGTGTAAAAAGCAAGAGTTCATTTGATGGTCATCAGGAAGTTTTTCTGTTAGATCATGAGTCTAACAATAGTCATATTTTCAGCCCAAGGGAACAATCCTACCAACTGAATCAAAATTCCTAGAAAGTTTGCAAGGGAAGTAGAAGACATTGGGAACTCTCCTGCACAGACTCTGAGGGAAATCCTTAGCTGATTCTTAACAAATATAATTGAGTCTCCACTATGAGCTGAGACGCAAAAATGAAATGGTGACAGGGCAGGAGACACTAATGGAAAAATATTTAGAGAGTAAAGGTTTAGGGAAGGAAGGTCATTCAAAATTCTTCAAGAGACAAAACCCTGGAAACAAAACTCTGGAAAAAGCTCTTTGGTAGCCTGCATTTCTGTGGTGGCCTTTTTTTTTTTTTTTTTTTTTTTTTTTCTTTTCAATTGACCTCAGAAAGAAAATTGGAAAATAAAGTCTTCTGATAAAAGTAAAAAGAATAGGCAAACACTCTAACAGATAATACAGATTACACTTCTACTGTTTTTATATAAAATTTACACTCTACAAAATAGCCACTCTGTGAGTATGACATCCATAAGTAGTGATCCTATCCCAAAGTTTGTTTGTTTGTTTGTTTGTTTGTTTGTTTTCCCCAGCAGATTTAGCAACTAATCTGGACATCTAAGTTTTCAGAGCTTTATAAAAAAAAAAGGGAGGAAATGATTGCCCACACAGTTGCCACTTGTCAAATTTCAACTTGGCCTTCAGAATTCATTTTTGATGATCATAAAATTATTTGAATGGAAACTCAAATACATATTATTTTAACTTCCTTTTTTCCTGGTATTTGAGTTGGTTTGAGATGTGGCTAAAAAAAAGATGCAAGTAAATAAATATTTGATTTTGTCAAAACCTTTTGGAAACAAACACATTATAAATTCAGAAATCAATGAAAGTCCTTAATACAAGCTTTCACTAAATACAATACTGGTAAAAAAAGTTATTTGTAGTCTGACTTTGCTTTTCTAATACCACTATCAGTGTCCAACCAGGCAGTGGAGATCAAAAATATTTATCAAATCTGTAAATATTTGAGAACAACCTATCTCCTGGGTAGCATTTTCTAGCTCTAAACCTCAAACCACATTGCAAATATAATCATTAGCATTCCTGCCTTGGAAATGTGGAAACACTGGTGAAGAGAAGTGGCTAAACTGAGCTGGGAACCAAACCAAGTGATCTAAATGCTGAGCTGAGTTCTATTCAGTATAAACCCTTTTCTTAATGATGCTAACCGCAGACACCTTTGAATTGCAATTTGATCCACTCAACAATATTCTCAGTGAAGGGGAGCTATACAGGGACTGTAATGGAACAGTGTATAAATTATGCAATACTGACGCATCAAACTCCCAGCATTTTCCATGTAGTTTGAAAGTGAATTTCTTGGAATACATGAGCTTCTAAATCCTCATGCTTTTATATGGCCACTGCAAAGAGCAGCATTTGTTTGCATACTGTTTGGAGTATGTGGGCATGCCAATATTTGCATATGGCCACCAAACAAGTCCCCAGCTGATAACCACTGATGCAACTTTACCTATGGAAGTCAACTGCAATACAAAAAATATTACCTTGAGTATATTTGCATAAATGATTCATAACATACCACTAAGTTATTCTGAAGATCTTTGTGACTGAACGTAATTTCAATCACCATCTCATTCTTAAGTGTTTCTCTAAGCACTTCATTTTTCTTTGTTTTATAACTCATACAATTATCATGAGTCTTTCCAAGGAGGCAATTTTTGCCAACCAGTTAAATGCAGGACTCAGGAAAGATCTCTATGTACAATCTGTCTGATCTAGCTCGTCACCTGAGAGGATAAACAGGATTTACACTGGTCTATAGGCATTAACTCTTTGAGCTTTAAAATCCAACTTCTTCCATGAAAGGTGGGGTTTTGTTGTTTGTTTTTTAATCAAATCCTGGATAAAGCTGAAATGATTTCCCACACACACATACACCCGAAGACAGCAAAATGAAAAAAAGTATTTTGACTTGAAAAGAAGTGCCTAATTTAAATCCAAGAGAAGTGCTTTTATTTTCAAGTTTGCCTCTCTAGGAAGGTTAAATTTTACCCCCTAAATAAAGTAAAATAAACAAAGAATGAAAAACAAAAATATCTCACTTGTTTAGAGAGTTTTGTCTCATTCTTCAGACAAAACCATATAATACATTATATATATATATGTGTGTGTATATATATATATATATAAACATACTATATAGCCACAAATCTGTGATTAATTTTACATTCTGTACAAGTTACATACTCCTTGGAAAATTTAAATCAGTTATAACCACCAGGTTTTTTTTGGTTTGTTTGCTTGTTTTTCCCTCATAGAAAGAAATTATTCAAGATGTTTTTTTTTTTTTTTTTTTTAACTACTTGGAGAAACTTCTGCTTTTAGATTCATTCCATGAAATGTGAGGCTGTGATGCACAGCCTGATTACTCTGTGTTAATATTTAGTGCATTTCATAACTTAACAATACAAAAATTATGTTTCCATGAAAAGGTGGTTTTGAAGCACACATTCAAAGAAGTGTGTGCTCACTTTTTCTTTCATTCTCTTACATCTCTCTCCCACTTCGATGGAGTTTAAAATTGAACTGAAAGGGTTTAAGTATAAATGAAGTTTAATTTTGAGCCCTGAAGTCTCTTGAGTAACTATTAGCCATTTGCTTAAACTAATTGTTTTGCACAGTAGTTGACTGGTGTATTTTGTATGTTTTAGGCATATGCAGAGAGTTAGGAACCCACAGAATATCTGTTGTCTGTAGCAATTTGTATGACCCTCACAAGATGGGTAGGTTGTTGATAGCTCCTGCTAAAAAGCTATGATGAACCTTGTCTACATCATCAGGGTGGAGCCAGCAAGTTAGAAAATGCTCTGCTAAGGAATCTCCTGCCCCTTACAGACTTACTACACTTATCAGTCATGAATGCCCCTTCGAGACAGAATTGATGATTTCTTGTTTATCCCGAAAGGAGCACAGAGGAACTGGAATGTATGTTTGATCCAAAGGTGTTCAAATTAAAAAACTACTGCAGTGAAAGACCACTCTCCCTGTATATCTTTAGGGGTGTTTCAAGTATTGACTTGATTTATGACATTGCGCCATATATTCATTACCCCTTCTTTTACTATTAAGCAGAAAACAAAGGCCAAGATGGATGGTTTAAAAAAATAAAAAAAAAAAATATAAAAAAAATAAATTCTAAACAGTTCTGAACAAGCTCCAGATAAGCATATTAACTTGGGTGAGTCAAAATATGTCAGATTAAAAGTAACTCTTTCAACCCTCAGAAAGCTCTCTATCAACTATTTTACCAAAGTTTTCATTATAATGTTTTAATATTGCATTGATCATTACAGGACATTGAACTTTGTCTGTTCCCTCTGTTACTAGAATAAGATAATATACAGCAAACTAGTCATGAAAACAAGCACAGTTACACAAACTACAAAACTACAAACAAACAGAATTAAAGCTATTTTAGTTGTCTCATGCAAGGTTACAAGGTAAAGAGTATAAGCTATAAAACAAAAGCTGCTCCCAGTGGTGTCTGATACCTGCATATCAAAAGCCTGTTCAAATTAAAAACTACAAGACCTGGAGGTTTACCTAGGAACACTGTAATAATTTTCAAGCCTTTTCTTGAAAAGCAGCGATGTTCCATTGGGAACATCAGTCTTTGGAAGACCTTCTGTCCTATATTAAGCCACAGGTGTAGGCAAAATTAAAGAGGCTGCCTCATGAGAACCACAGACATTATATTACACAGGATGACATTAGAAATTCAGATGAAAGCACAAAATCCTGATTTATTCAGAAAATGGCATTTTATTTAGTGTAGCTGTGCAATTTGAAAATTTACTGAAGAGACATCAATACAAATTTCTTGCTCAGAAAAGGTATAAGCATCTGACATTGCTGCCTGCTGCCAACAAACCACTTTCAGTATTCACACAGGATTTTGCAAGCAGCAATGTGTTGGAAAACAAGAGGGAAGTCCTTTATAATGAGATGTCCATTCATTTTTCATGTTACACTGTTCTGCCCATTCTTTCCTGCTCTCATACATCATGCTTTTAACAACACAAGTTTTTTGCCACTGGTCTATCAGCTCAGTGTCCTTTTTCAAATTGTTGTCAACTTGTTATTTTTCAGCAGTTGACAACCTGCCTATGAAGTGCTGTACCTAGAGGAATAGTGCTTGTGGATTACTACAGAGATTACATAGCAAGAATTATACAAATAGTATTGAACTATTACAAATTCCATATGAATAGCATTAAAAACTAATGGATTTGTATTTGAATTGTTCTCCTGATTAAGCATGTCAGAAAACGCCAGTAAATTTTCACTAAAAAATCTGGTTCCACTTACCACTTATGACAACAAAACTTGATTCTATGAAAATATGGTCCCAAAGATCATACAAGCCAAAGAAAAGAGGTCTACTGCTGTTACAGTGCAGGAAACTAACAGTACTACGGTCAGATTCTGCTACTTCATCAGAGTGCACTTTTAATGAACATCTACTGTTCTTCAGAGCCACAGATAAAATATATAATAACGTGACCAATTCCTAAACTGAAATGAAGCACACGCTGATAGATGACAGGTGATGTAAGAAATGTAATACTTTAGTACAAAATCATCTATGAAAAATTATTTACAACAATATCATAAGGAAATTAATATTAATTAATTGATAAGCTAAAATGAACCACACAAATTAACTAGCCAGTTCTGCTTTTACAAATAACCGATTATTCATTGGCTTTAAAAAAGCACTTTTTGGTTTAAAAGTACTTATGCCAGACAAGTGACTGCAGGAAGACTGCTGGAGGCGAGAACTGACTGGTAGGTGGGTCTGGCAAGTTTAAGCACTTTAATATTGAGTTGTCATAGAAAAAAAAAAATGTCACAGTTTTCAGAGGCCTAAATTTAAACAGTTTATAAAGCTCTCAGTTAACATCTCTCTCTCTCTTTCTTTTTTTTTTTTTTTTTTTTTTCTATGCAGCATGCTGGGTTCCCAAATTTATCTCTACCAGTTTTATGTCAACATTTTTAAACTTGAAGTTATCAGTCCATGAAGGACACTGAATCCCACTGACTTCTAGTTACCTGGAAGTACAAGGCTGGTTAAGAATAAATTTGAACTATCTCAAAATTACAGGAGGCCAGGAAGGAGCAAATGAGACACAGATGTGCTCTCAAAGATATCCACTGAGAAGGCAAGAGAATGAAAATGTACCTCTTGTAAATACAACACCAAATACTTCTACTGTGTAAGAGCACAGTCTCATTGATATCACTGTTAATGTGAATTAAGGATTCAGACAGCTGTGCTAACAAGCGTATTAAAAAATAATTTCCCAGCCTTCTTACTGAAATGTTCAAGTTCCAAAAAGTAAAAATGATGTAATTTGTAATGCAGACCAGTAATTACAATTCCAGTGGCTTACCACTCCAATAAATATGAAGTGCCAAGCAGTGCTTATCTGGACTTACTCATTCAATTTCTCCCATAACCCAATCCACTGCAAACAAGTCTGAGATCAATACTAACAAAACTATCTTTGTGGTATCAGGTTCAGTTCTGCTGACGTACTATTATATCTTAATTTTCCTGGACACAAAATCCAACATAATTAGACATACTCTGGAGAAATTGTTTCATTTATTCCCCTACTGTTATTAGCATTGAGATCATTGGGAAAAAAGAACAGCAACCTGCACAGCAGTACAGTAAACAATTTACTATGGTTTCCTTCTAGCAATGTCATTTATTATAGTTTGAGAAGGCACAACTCAGTTTCTATCAGTTAACAAAACATTTCAACCAACCTCAAATGATACTCCTCTAGGGTTTTAACTTAAAACAAACAAACAAACTAACTTCAAACAAACAAACAAACAAACAAACACTTATTTGAATGCAACAATTGCCATATGCATTTTCCATATTGCTATGCAGTTATGTATTCTTTCATTAAAATGAATCAACCATTATGCATTTATTATAAAACACTAATCGGTAACCTTATTTTTCATTAATAATTCAAAAAGTAATAAAAGCTAGCAATAAAAAAATACCAGTTGATATCAGCCTTTTGTTTTCTTGTGCTTACCGCTTCAAGTAACACGGTTCACATTTCCTAAAATGTTTTGTACTACATAAAGAAAGGGTATCTGAAATACTGCATTTGGCAAGTAGTAGTAAAAAAGACTTTGATTTACACTGGATTAGATGCCCGTTTTTCTGAAGAAAATTATAGAACATTTACAGCGAATCTAAAAAAAAGGTTATGAATGACTGATAGACTAAAAAGCTTGTTACTAATACTACAAGTCAAAAAGCATGTTTAGCCTGAGAACAAAAGATTTCATTTCCTGAATTTTCTATTATCATTGAACCCTAGAAAACATAGCCTTTTTGTGGAGACAACTGAACAGCTTGAGGGTAAAACCTCCATTCTGCCCAGGCCAAAGCACAGTTTGGACACCCTCACAAGCATAACTTGAAAAGATCAGGCAAGACCTGCCTGAATAAAAGACTTTGTCTGTTTTGTTTTGCTATATATATGTATTGGCTTCTTCCCACTCCCTGTTCCTCCAATCAGTGGTACAAGAAATGCCACAAAGATCTTACCCGTGATCAGTTCTTATGTGGTTTATGCATGTACAATCTGTAATAGATATGCATTTTTTTTTTTTGGTCTGATTGAGTCAATCTTTTACATTCTAAGGAAACCAGAAGTTTCCAGTGTAGGTAACAAGCTCACTAAGATATGTGCTATCTATAGGTTACAGGCGTTAAAAACTGGTCTTTTTCAATCACCTTCTGGAGTCCCCTAGGAGTAGTTCACAAGAGTCCCTGAGGCCAATACTGAACAGCGTTCTATGTTCTTGCTCTGTTTTGCCTATAAATGCAGATGAAACTGCTGAACTTTCTTTACATGAACAAAATTAAACGTAAATATTTGAAGGATCACTGAAATTAAATACTTACGGTGACTATAAAATGGACTTTAAGACATATCAGACTGCCCAAGTCATGACATTACCAGCTCTATCATTTTTGTTCAGATTTTAAATGGAAAATTCCATGGGACTGAAGAGGGGACTTGACTTTGTGCTCCACTCCGTGACTGTCCAGCTGGAGCTAACCACGGCTCTGTGGACTAAACAACGGGATCCTCAACATTCCAGACTGCCCAAATCCTAAGTGATGAGATGTAAGGGGTAGGTTATAAGCAAAATAACCAAAATGGCCAGTAAATACTTGGCCTCAATCATGTCTTCAGCATATTCATACCCATAACCTAAAAGCTTTGGTCTTCAGTCCCCTTGATGCTACAAAGCGGAGTGTGACCAGCAGGGCTAGGGAGGTGATCGTCCCCCTGTACTCGGCTCTGGTGAGGCCGCACCTCAAGTACTGTGTTCAGTTTTGGGCCTCTCACTACAAGAGGGACATGGAGGTGCTTGAGCGAGTCCAGAGAAGGGCGATGAAGCTGGTGAGGGGTCTGGAGAACAAGTCCTACGAGGAGCGGCTGAGGGAGCTGGGGTTCTTCAGCCTGGAGAAAAGGAGGCTCAGGGGTGACCTTATCGCTCTCTACAGGTACCTCAAAGGAGGCTGTAGCGAGGTGGGGGTTGGTCTGTTCTCCCACATGCCTGGTGACAGGACGAGGGCGAATGGGCTTAAGTTGCGCCAGGGGAGGTTTAGGTTGGATCTTAGGAAGAACTTCTTTACCGAAAGGGTTGTTAGACATTGGAACGGGCTGCCCAGGGAAGTGGTGGAGTCACCATCCCTGGAGGTCTTTAAAAGACGTTTAGATGTAGAGCTTAGGGATATGGTTTAGTGGGGACTGTTAGTGTTAGGTCAGAGGTTGGACTCGATGATCTTGAGGTCTCTTCCAACCTAGAAATTCTGTGATTCTGTGATTCTGTGATGTTTTAGCCTGCACAGTTATTAACACCAGACCAGAAGCATTCTTTGACTGACTTATTGCATCAAAGCCAACAGATGTTTGGAGTGACTTATGACTGGAGGACTGCTATTTAGATTGCTGTAAACAGATGCAAAGGAGCTGTTATTCTAACAGTGTCCCTCATTAAATAAAAACTCAGCATGTTGTGACTGGAAAGATTTCTGATAATAACAGTAAGGTAGCTCTTCCGGTTCTGCATTAGAGTTAGGGTCACTCTCAGCCTCGCCCTCAATGTTTTGAAGGAGCCATTACTCTGGATTTACCTACACATACTGGTGTTAGACTTTGTTAGCTAAATCACCTAAGCTATTTCTTAAATAACATTGGCAGCTCTCAGAGTGAGTGTAAATGTGGAATAACACAGTCTATCACTTATCTAAAACAATTAATTAACATGAGAAGAATATCACTGCAATATTAGGTGCTACCGGTTTTTCTTTCTGAAAACAGAGAACTGTTACTAGCAACGTGTTTTTTTGTTTCTTTATCTAACTAAACAAACTCAGAATGAAGTAACTTCACAATTTGCATGAGAGTGGACTAAAACAGAAAAAAAAAAAATCAATCAAATCTCACAGGATTAAGCAGAGCTTCAAGTTGACCAAGGTTACTTACCTTTGAGAATAAACTGTTTTCTGAAAGAGATAATCTCAAAGATTTTGAATAAGCAAGTTGCTTTCAACTAAATGAAAGTGAGGTTTATATTTTATTGGATTTGTGTTTGCTATCTAATGTGGTAACAATGAAGCATAACTAAACATTTGAATGAAATTAAATAGAAGGCATCTTGATTTGCTGAAAGTCAAACCAAGTGCAATTTTACTTTGAGCTAGAGGTATAAAGTGGAGTGGATGCTCTCAGAAGGTCCCTTTGTAAGTTTCATATTAAGTCATTTTTTGGAGAATGAAGATTTTTATTTTTATTTTTTTTAATCCATCCAGAAGAGATTCATCCTAGTAGTGAAATGGGGAATAAGGGAATGCTTTACAATCACACCAATATCTAAGGGTTCAAAGTCTATGAGCATTTTTACTTAGATTTTTCTTAATTAAAAATACATTACTGAAATTGTCCTTTTCAATATACAATTTTTATTTCTCCCTCCTTAGGTAACGTAAGTGGTGTTGAAGCTTTTCAAAGAAACATAATATTTTTCATCACACTGAGAAATGATTATTAAAACTAACTAAGCCATATTTTCTTAATTGTTCTACATCCCTATCACAGAGCCCTGATTAACAAGACCTCGAGAGAACCTGGTTCTACAAGAGAGTAATGCATATTACAGTAATTCTAATCTTTCAGAATGTGGCAGAAACACAACTTATTTGTACAGTAAATTGTTTAAAACACTTTCTATTTGGTTATAAATTACCTGAGAGCAGTGTGAACTTTGACCTTAAGTGTACACAGCTTAAAGAAGCATAATTTTGCAGTTACTGATAATTTGCCAGATATAACTGAGGCTCAAGCCAACATCCTCTTTCTCTGCTTCCATTCATAGTGTTTGCAAGACAGCCTGTGACCAAAATGACTTTCTCCACTGAGTTCATTCTCTGTCCCTTCAGTTCTGTGATTGTCTGACTGTCTGACCTAAACACCTCTCCTTTCCCCACATAATTGTACTGTAGATTTACAGCATTAGTCATATGGGTGCTCTCTTTAGCTCCTTGAATGCTCTTCACCTCCTGAGTTATTACTTCCCTCTCCTTAACCCATTTCTTCTAAGAGAAGATCGATGAAAATACAAGAATCTCCCACCACTTCCTTCAGCTTTCCTTTTTCTTGTTACAGACATTATTATGGATTACAGACACAGAAATCTCATCTGTATCCTGAAGTTTAGAACCCTCCACTCATCTCAGTGACACTATCCCACATTTAGCCTGCACAGAATTCACACAGTAGTTTTCACGTCACTAACCCACCCTTCTCCTATACGTTGTGTGTTTATTTAACACATATTTAAGACCTGCAAATTTCTCCCAAAAGCTAAGTGCATCAGAACAGCATGCATGAGCTACTTACATAAATGCAGTCTGCATCTTACACAGGCATTACACAGGGTCTCAGGTTCACATACACAGACTTACAACTTAATTTTTGAAATTGGGAAGCTTAAGGATGTTTGATTTACTTAGGATACCATAGGATGACACCAGCAGAAAACTGATAAGGAGTCTTGAACTTGAAAGTGAATCAATAAATAGCCCAATAATGATTTGATATTTATTTAACAGCACAAGTATTTTTACTAGTCAGACACAGTCTTGTGTCTTAGGGGGGTTTCTAAACCATCTTCAATTCATCTGTCTTTATCATCCTAGCAAAACCATATTTGATTCATCTCTGATGTTAACCAAGCCAAATCTGATTCATTCACAAACAGCTGGTGCTTGCATGCTTTTCCATTTTCTTTCAATGATCCTATGTCCTGGTGGGAATAATGTTTTAGCCAGATTTCTGAAATGAGTGCAGTCTTTCTCCCTCTCTCTCATGCATATTTAGAATTAGTATTTCTATGTGAAAATAGTACTTACATTCACACACATGAAATTTCTTGAACTTAGACTTGGAACTGAACCGTTTCCTGGAATTGATGCTAATGATCTTTAGACACTGGCAAAGCTTCATTGCTATCCAGTAAGTCTAAAGATTCATGCTAGTAAGAATCAGAACCACTTACTCTATCTAGCTGCCACAAGGATAGAGGCATAGGCTGAGCAAACAAAATTTGGTCAAATTATTTAAACTCTGAGGGACAAGAACTGTCACCGTCATATTTGCATAACAGATTTTGACCCAGGAAGAGGGAAAGTCTCTATATTATAAAATAATATAAATAATGAAAATAGATCTTGCTTCAGTTTTGCAATTATTAAATTCAGAAGAGCAGAGGGAAATACCTCTTGTCTCAGGAAGTCATGATTCGTTCTACAACAGAACAGTGAAAAGCCATTACAGAACAGTCATACTCTACCTTCTCTGCTGCTCTAATTACTTGCTAACATCCTTGCCTCGAGTCTGAAATACAAATGGTACTTACCTATCCATTTGATTTGGAATGATGGATTTTTAAATATCCACAGTTGTGAGCAACCAAGACTTTAATCTATATTAGCAAGTAATTTGGCACAATTAGTGTATTGTACCAGTTGGTGGCTACACACTCACTGTACTCATATCGCGTCTTATGCTGGAATACCTTCAGCCTAGTACCCTGCTACCACCCCTAAACAAATAATTGAAGAGCATCCAAGCAGCCAATTATTCATTTGGACATTTCCTTTCATGGGTTGGAGTACATTTTGTGCACCCATGGAGAGAAGTTTTCAAGTTTGTTTCCTTTGAATTGCATCTATTTTACACTTCTAAATGCTCTGTGGACATAGAGCAGTAAGTGGGGACAATATGGCAAGTGAGAGCAGTCAGGGCATTCACTCAAAACCTGCTATCTATCACTCTGAACTAAAACACTAATGAAGACATAGTCATAGACAATCAATTACAGTCAAAGTGCTCTGCCAAAGAAATAGCAACTGAAACGAGGTAGGAAAAATATGTGGAATTACTGATGAGAAGGAAAGGTAGAGATGCTGGCAGAGGAGGTGCAGCCTAAAGGGCTCAGCATGGGCAGCACAGATCCAAGGAGACAGGAAAGTGATGACGGAGCAGAGCCCACTAGATTTTACACCACTCAGTTACAAAATGGGCTCTATTTTTACAATTGCTTCTATCTAACTACACTGAAGTAACTCTAGCTATATTATGAAAGTTATGCTTATATGAACTAAACGTCATAATACGAAAACAGTTCTCAGAAGTATATCTTTGCAAATCAGTTTTTCATTTTGCAGTGAAAAAAAAATCAAGTATTTTTTCTGGGTAATTTAAACACTGATGTTTGATTAACATTATTTAATCTTAATTATTTTAAATATAAGTGTGCTGCTCTTAACTCCATGCATCTGCATTCATGCTTATGAATGCAAGATCGGGACCAAAAGAATGAACACTAGTTCAGTCTTCAAAACATTTTATATGCACTATGAACAACTGAGCTCTAATATGCTGTAATCAAATTAAACCTGTAAATAGATTAACCTGTATCTACAGCCACATTCATCTTCACTTACATTTTTTTTTCTTTTTGACCTAACAAAAATTTTGTGCATGAATATATTTCTAATGTATCTAATGACAAATTAACATAAATGTTTGAGTGTCTGTAACAGCAATCCTGTAAAACACACACAAGAAGACAGCAAACCTACTGGCTCAGAAGAGTATTTCATTTCTTTGCAAGCAGTCTCAGAAAGCAAATACTCCCTTAGCTGCTTCTCAACATGATGCAGTAGTTGCCAATTCCAACTTCATCAGCATGGTACCCTGCAAACTGCCATTATAATAAAATGTGACTGCACAGCAGTGCTCTTCTGTCTCTATTTTCATGTATTATTAAGACAGGTATGCAGGTAGGGGAGTTGACTTTGAAATATCCTCTGAAGTTTCTGATACTGGCTATTAGTTTACAGGAAGTATCAGAACTAAATTGACTGTTGTGAACAGAAACAATGCAAATATTAAAGTTTATATGCAGTATATCTCAACATGCATGACACTCTCCTGGCTTGTTTCCTGCAGAACAGCATGCTGTCGTGTTGTGACACTGCAGAACAGCGAAACAGTAACTTCTTGAGAGAAACAATAAACTTGCAACAAATACTAGAAAAGCTGAAGAAGAAAAAAATTGCCATGAATTCTGAATATCAAGAAACAGGAGTGATCAACATTTTGGATCTGGAAAAAGATACACACAGGAGACATTAAAAAATGTAGATACGGGAATGAGACAGCACTTCTTTAGATTCCATATTTAACTCCTTTAAATTCCCAAGGCTGGCAGTTCTGGGGATTTTTCTGCTTTGTTATTTTGCAGGTAGTAGCTACAGTTGATGGCAATCTAAGGCTTTGTACATCAACACAAATTAAAAAAAACGTTTCAGATCAACATTTCCTGATGAAAAAGCAATAAATACATACTACAAGCCATAACAACAATTTAGCTGTCCCCCAACAAGGGTATATTTACCCCCATAAAGCATGACTATATTTCACATCTGCACATGCCAATTTTCAGTCCAGCCTGAACATTTTTCTCCACTTTCAAATCCCCTGCTCCTAAGTAACAGCTGCCAGGATGCGGTTTGCATGAGGTTAACGCCTCAAGCTTTACCTGTACATTTTTGTGTCCAAGTGTAAGTAAATAAAGCAGCAGGTCATTCAACTTTCAAAGATGGTAGCGAAACATGACTTGAATCACAGTAGCAGTGTTCACATCAGTGTAGCTCAAATGATACAGCCCGCTCATATACAGTGACTAACTGAACATCTTTTGTGCCATTCAGCTGCATCCATTTTCAAAGGCCCTGTAAAGTGAAGCACCACGACAGGGCTCCTTGTTAAGATAGTTAAGACACCTTTTTTTGGGGAAATAGGTCTGTGACAATTTAAAAACATGTTTTAAGATGTTTTACTGTAATAATGACTATTGCTCACTTTCTGGCAAATGCCTTCTCTGCTGTTAATCAGTTAGCCATTAACCTTCCTAATATCAAGTGTTGTCACTGAATTCCAAATATTTGAACAAGCCATATAAAGTGTCTGATAGTGCTTATCATGTAAGATATTGCTTCTTTTCTTACTACACATACGTACAATGATTCCCTATGGACCCTGTCCTGGATTCGTACTCTTACTTACTTGCAGTCTTCCACTGTTACTTCACTCAATTGTTCATATTTCATTGAGTTAATTGGCACTGCAAACCCTGAAGGACAAATGTGATTTCAGCAGAGAACAGAAACAGTAGTGCTGTAATTACACCAGACAGTAGGCATGTTTGTAATATTTAGTGGTGGTAGTTCAGATAAAGATCACTTTCTGTCCTTTGGAATGACCTAAACAATATAATTCATAGTTCATGTACACAGACAAAATGGTGTGTATTTTATACTTCTATTACAAAATGTAGTAAATTAATAGTGCACGAAGTTAATGCATACGACTGTTCCTTTGTGCACGTCTGTAACATGCACCACTTGCCACAGTTCTCCAGCTGCTGCCTCAGTGTGCTTTGTCTCCCTCTACAACCAACGTGCATGCTTGTGCGTTCCCCGGACTGCTCCAGGGCCACATCAGCTGCCACTTCTTCTTGCTGGTGTGTATCTGGGGCGGTTGGCACTGCCTGCTGTTGGAGCCATTGTCAACACACTGCAGTGAGTTTCCCTGCATTACACACCGAATGCTTTAGCATCTGGAGCTCTATTAAGAAGTCTTTGATCTCTGCCCTCCTGAGGCCCAGATTCAGCAAGCTTCTTTTCCTCTGCCTTCTTCATGCCCCCAAAAGAAAAAATGTCACAACTAAGACATTCGTATGAATAAATCAACTGCATTATGTCTAGCTACAGAAAATAAAATAATCCAAAATCAATATCCCACAACAAACAAGACCCCTCAAAGACCCCGTGGTGTTGATGAACTCTCACAGATACATGAAATTATGAGAAGCTGTGCTCTGGGTATCATTTGTTACGATAGTTAAGGGCACTACCACAGGCTCCAATGACAAACAGCTGCCTGACAGGCAGCTTATACTTGAGTATTTGCATACCCAGGACTTGGGAGACTCCAATTCAGCTCTCCAGCCTCGGTGAAGAGCAGAGTACCAGCGTAGCCAAGATGTAGTAATGGCTTCTATCTCCTCTAGCTCAATAGGTCGTTTTTTTGGCTAGTAATAATTACAATATACTACAAATTGAGTATGATGTTTCTTTTATTCAGATAAGAGGTCAGATTGCTGTCACTCTGAGCAAATATAAGATGGTTAGCCTTCCTTTTTTCCTAGCTACCTCTTCTGGCCTTGAATTGCTGCATCTTTTTTGCATCTTTTTTTTTTTTTTTTTTTTTTTTTTTTTTTTTAATGTGGTTAAAATGCTGTCTAGCTGAAAACAGTATCATTGTAATGAAAATTTAATACTTCCCTACACTTGAAAGCATACAAGCCACACACGCCTTAGGAAACTGTTTGATCCTTCTGGCATCACATCACAGTAACACATTTTCCTCTGAGTATGCATATAGAGGCAATATAGAGGCCAGATTTAATACAACAGCACCTCAATGACTGCATCTGCACTAGCGATTTTGTGTGCTGGAGGGCTTCACCTGGTGCAAGCTTGCCTTGCACATTCACAGCATGAGAGAGAAAGGAGGTGTGGGCAGTTTGTTCACAACTCTCTCCCCACAATGAGACCAAGCACCTGGACACCATCGGCAGCGCACCTCTCGCAGCATGAACACACCTAGGAATGGTGGCTGGAGGGAAGGAGACAACAAGGACAGAGAGTGCTGGGATTGTAATGGATCACGAGAAATGAAATTCCTGCCCTTCCCCCTCTGTGCTGTAGCAGTCAGTAAGCAGACATACTCAGTAAATATCCAAAGGTTTCCTCTCCATGGCCTACTACATACAATCTCTGCTTTGCCTTACACGTTGGGAAGACGTATTTCCATATGGCTTTCAGCTTACAATGTGATAAACGGAAATGACAGCATATTCATTGGATATAGCACAACCTTGGAACAACGTTAATTTTTGTGTTCGCTTCAGTTTGATTCCTGAAATTTTAGAGTACAACCTTCACTATGCATTACAAGCTGTATATCAAAGAATTGCAATATCACAGTGCAAACAAACCAACCCAAACCAAACAAAATAAGCAACCCCAGAAGCCCTTCTTTCCAAAGTTGAGAGCATCATTTTTCCTGCAGTATAGTATCAGTCTAGGAAAAAAAAAAAAAAAAGTGCATTAATGTGGCAGAAATGTGAGTACATTTAAATACCTGACATTGAATTTCAGACCTAATACTGTGAAACAGAACTGATGAATTCCAACAATGGCCAGAAACACTGCCGATGAATGAAAACTTCCCCCGTGCTGAAATAGCACATGGAAAGGTACTGTGCCAGGAAAATTTACTGTATTTCTCACAATCAATACTTACAACATGCACACAGCAGGGTTGTTTTGTTTTGTTTTGTTTTTCTTTTTATTGCTAAGCATATTTTTGAATAGCATATTTCCACCGGAACTGCATAAAGAAGTAGTCTACAACTATCTTAAAGATAACTTGAGAAGGACATAGAGTCTTTTAAAGCAGAAAATCCAAACTGAACTGAAATTAAGACAGCGTACATCAAATCACAATGCTACTGGTGACACAGTGGGAGGCTGATATGCCTTAGATTCAGTTTTGATTTAATTAGTCAGATTTATACAATCAAGAAAAAAAAAAAAAAAAAAAAAAGACAACATTTCACTCACTTTGTGTCAATTCATTAATGACAAGGGTGGCAGACAAACTTTTCTTGATCAGCTACCAATTTTTATTCTTTGTTACTGTTATTCTCTTCTGGGTAAAGTAAAACAAAGCAAAAACACAATAAAATTTTCTTGTGGTGAGCTAAGCACTAGGATAATTTAAGATGAACGGAAGACAGAAATTGATTGCCTGAAACACATTTAGCCAGTTAAGGTAACACAGATTGTCTTCAGCCTTGACATGGCAAGAAAGCTCATTCAACATGCTGTTGTATGAAGTGTGCCTGTCCTGCTGTCTGCAAAAATTCATAATACACAATTGTGAAGCTACAAATGCCAATTGCTTTCCTCCACCAGGAAAAAAAAGAAAAGAAAAGAAAAAAAAAAAAAAAAAAGTTGATTTAGTGCTGGCAAAGATGCCAATTTGACAACCAATCACCCTGCTGGCAGTCAGAGCACAAACAGGTGGATGTAGCTGGAACACGCTCACCCAGTGACAGCTCAGAGAGAACCTGGCACTCCACCAGTTATAAGGGCTGGCAAATCATAGAAGTAAAAATCATCAGCTTAAGTCTCTTGACTGTGACCAAATAATCCAATGGAATAAGAAAGGTTAACAAAGTAAAATCTGTTGCAATCCTTCAGAATGATGCTAGTGCTAAAATAATCACTTACTCTTCCTAAGGCAAAGTCAGCAAGGTGGCAATCAGCTCTCTCTGGCATACAGAATGCTACTGTTACCTAAAATACTCTGTCTGAAAACACCCTCTCTCTTTATTGCCTCAGGAAAAAGGGCAATACAAACGAATCCACAGAGATTTTACCAAAGCAAGATTGAGGACTTTTCAGGCATCTTCCTAGTTTGTTAGTTATGAATCCCAGCTCCGTGCATGATGCTGCACAGAACTGACTGAAGACAAAATTCCTCCATTAATTCTAAGCTAGATGGGGTGCTCTCAAACTGTATCATTCACATAAATACCACATATTGTGCAAAGGAATCCAAATCTCCATGTGGAAAGGGATTTATTACATTAAAAAGATTAATTACAAACCGAGTAGTTATTTAAACTTAGGAAGAGGAGTCAAAGTGCTTTTACAATTATTTGGAAAAAAAAAAAAAAAGCAGCTGGTCAAAATATTCATTATCTGTTTACCTTCAAGGCATGCTGCAAGGTAGAGCTGTTTGGTGTGACTGCTGCACAGGTTGCTTTGAGACAATGAATTAGTGAAGGATATTCTAACAGACATTTATTTATTTCAATATATCTCTGGTCACGGGGACCCTGGGACAAGCACATAACTGTCAAGTTTCATGAAGCTATTTTTTTGATATTTCATGCAAGTTAATGATAGTTAATTGGTGCACAAACTGCAAAGTGAGGTTTAAAAGAGAATTTTAGACATCACTACTATGCCATACTTCCCTCTCAGGCCTCCACCATAAATCAGGCATAGGACTGCATTTCATACGCACAGTTCAAGGGCCTCACTCAGGCTGGGAGTGGACAGAAGTAGTGTGGAATCTCAACAATGTGAATTGGTAAGCAACGTGGAAATAGGGGAAATCCGGAGGAACACAGAGACGGTTTTACTTCTCCTTCTACTCCTGGCTATTCGTACAGAAAGTATGTAACAGCTCTATTGCTCTTCCTTCAGGAATTCCTGTCTCTCACACAGCCTCCTGCTTAGCTCTTCATAACCTATCAGCCCAAGTATCTCCTGTTCCAGCAGTATTCAAAATTAACAGTAGAGGGAATGACTATGTAAGTACGGAAGACTGAAAAGCAAAGCTACAGTTTTGTGAGAGGCAAACTAAATACATGGGGACAGGTGAGGGATGTAATTCTACAAGATGTATTTATTACTAGACAGACAGGTACAGAGACAACACAAGTAAAATACAAGAATGAGAAAAACAGATGGATAAAAACTAAAATCATAATCAACCCTAGGAAGGTCAGATGCGACTATATACCCAATGCTTTGTCTTAAGGAACAGTCTGTCCTTGTACAGGTTTCCCCAAACACAAAAAATACATGCAAGTTAGAAAAGTACACATGCACCTACTGAGTCTAGGTGACGTTTAGTGACGTTTCTGGCTGTACTTGCCCCATTTGTTAATGAAATACTGACAGGTATTGAACAAATCATTTCCTGTGCAATCCTTAAATTCCAAAGAGCATTTCTTCTTTTAGATTTGTGAGGTGATTTTCCATAACTGAAGACTGTAACAGCCACTTTGTCTTTTCTACAATACAACTTGGTAAGAGATGAGCTCTCACTTCTTCCTGCGTGTGCATGCGTGTGTGCATGAATACAGAATTCTGTTTGTATGTAAATGCCTGAAAAATTTGGAACTAAAAACAGTGACATGTAAAACCCTGACGAAAAAAGTAGCTGCTTCTGAAAAGTGGGTTTTGATGAATTTTGTATGATCTCTTTAAAGATTCTCTAATGCATATTTCAAAAGATGTTTCAATACCGTAAGTTTTAGATCAGCTCATAACTGATAATTTAGACTTTTCCAGGACTATTCTCTAGTGGTATCTAGCTTCCAAACTGAGATTTAAATGTATAGTAGTTCTGAATGAAATCACAGGCAGAATATTAGATTACAGCATATAAAACATCACAAAATCCTTTGTTAATGCTAAATTAAAACCTCAGCTAAGGCAAACTTACTAAAAGTATCTGGGAATACCAGAAATAGAGGCCTTTTGTGCTTTGCAGTCTTCTTATATGACTTGCTCCAACTGTCTCTGCATAAAGAATGATCAAACATTACCAATGACTTTAGATCCTATGACATGCACAAATTGCAAAGCAGTATGTTATGTCAAAACAAGGTTATTTGTTATTAAAATAATACCAGGCAATAAATAACTAAGAAATTTCGTCACTGCATGGGTGTATTGATTTTATCATTGAAATAGTTGCTGGATATTTTAGATCACCTAACATTAAGTGATCTTCCAGCATTTCACCGTCATTAAATTCTCTGGGCCCTACATTGCAGCATTCCCCCATCCCACTTTCCCCAGCCCCCAGCTCTGTGCATCCCCTCTTGTTCCACAAGCTGAAATAAACTGACTTCACCCCGACACCAAGAGGGGAATTTCCCACTCCTCCTGCTGAACCTGGCACAAAGGAGCTGGTGCTGGAAGAGGGGTGAGAGCATGAGCTCCCACGTTAGGCAGCAGTGATTAATTAGATTGGCTCAGCTGCCTGCACAATTACAGGCTCTGTTTCCCCACTAGGATAAAGACATTGACCTCTTTTGTAAAATGCTTTGAGGACTTCAGATGAAAAGCACTGACTGAGGGCTATGCCTCTCTCTAAGCCCCACATTATGATGCAGTCATTGTGCAATTGCAGTAAAAATTGTAGGTAATGAAAACAAGCATAGGATATAATTATCTTTGTATACAAAGAAATTAAGGCTCAAATTTCCAAAAGTGCTTAGCTCCCATTCAGGCACCGAAACAAATGGTTTCACTGGGAGCTGAACTCCTCCAGGAAGTCCTGCCACACATGAGGTAGGGAAATCATTCTTTGGCATGTTAAAATCTGTTGCCTCACATTACTAATTGAAAGTAAAAGCCAAGTTAACATTGCTTTCTATCTAACTTCCGTTTTGCTGTCTACCAGTATGACAACAAATCAGCTTCAGATTCTAGCTAATGTCAAAAATGTAAATGAGTTTTACAGGCTCCTAAACCCCTACCCATCACTTGATTTTGCTGTGCCTAAAGCCTGTACTCTTCAAAAGGGCTGAAACACGAGCAGCAAAACTGACATACAGTTGAGGACAAAAAGTACTTTCAAAGCATGATGGTAAATCTTTCCCCATGTCTGTCTGCACCACAGAGAACAGATCTACGCAGCTGTTCTCTTAGCCACAGCATATATACCTATTGCTTAGTCTATACACAGCAGATCTATTAGCTCCATTTACTGTGATCACAGGATGAGTACAGAATATGCAATGGAAAGCTGCACTGCAGACAAGAAATCCACATTTCAAGTCTAAAAGGATAAATCCTCCCTAGATCAGAACCTAGCTATGAGCGTCTCAGTTGCCTGAGCATCATATTATTCATATTGTTACATATAAAAAAGTAAAAGCCATAGTTCCGTCTGCTCTGTTCACTAACAAACTAAACGAATGTTCAGATTATTTTTCAACTATTTTAATCCATGCTTTACTACACATAATATCAAAATACGAAATAAAATCATAAATGAATTTTGTGAACCTTAGTTTTCCTAAAACGATAATTGCTTAATGTGTGGCATTAATGATGATTTTTCTAATGTCAGGTAACTGACATTTAAAAACATTTAAACATTATCTCGTAGACATCCATGCAGGGACAGTGGATTATTTAAATCAAAAGGAGTGCAGTTTTAGAAACTAACAAAACATTTGCTGTTCCCCTGCAAAGGACAATCTGACTTAATAAAGGTTACCTATGTAACACATTTTCATGCTAGGCCTTAAAGATATTCTTAACAAGTCATCTTCCACAGTTTTGTACAACATCTAACACAATTCTAAATTTTGTTTCTTTAGTTCGCCTTCTTTGTTTGTAGTATAGGTTGGAAAATGCTCGCTCTTTCAAGGTAACATCTGTGTAAAACTCTTACTCTTTCTGTGTGAAAATGGTGAGCTGCTGCACTTTCTTATATTGGGACACAGCAAAATGTTTTTTCTTAACCCCGATCTTGTTATGCCAGTATTAAGAGAAAACATTTCCAAACATTTCATTGTTTCTAATAACTCATCTTTTCTGTCCCAATGACAAGCCATTTTCATGATAAAGCACTAGGTTTGACTATCTGCTGTATGGCAATACACTGCTTTATGGTATTCCTAATGGTAATGAAGCCTAAAGGGTGTGATATTGGGAACTCGAAAGGGCTTGAGTTTTTATGATTGGGGGCTTTCTTCCCTAAGTTATGCTATACAGAACAAAATAAAACCCAGAATTAAAATCTGACTTAAATAATGTTTTAACTTGACACTGATTGCGTTTAACTAAAGAAGAGTCACCCCACTGCAATTTTACAAACATGTACAGCCTGGAAATTTCAAGTACTTACACATTGCCACCTGGTGATAGAGCTGTGTGCTAAGATCTACAGGAGAATCATCACAACCATCATGTGGACTTGCAGAATTATTGTAGGAACAGTCTCCTTCTCACTTAAACTGCACCTAAGCAAGGCCTAGATTAAAACATTCAGACTGACTGGCAGATCCTCTAACAGAAGCATGAAGCCCCCAGCTCAGTCAGCATTAATCAAAGCCTCTCCCAGAAGTTTTTGAGTAGCAACATGGAAAGCCATGCATACTGGGACCACTTGCCATCATAGCTATCCCTCATTCTGAAACTGCGGATTCAGGCACAGTTTAAAACTGATCTACAAGTGTTATGTTCTGTTAGGGGACATGCAAAATATCCTAGCTAGCCAAAACTGTCCTTGACGTCCCTGACTGACTGCATGCTCAATTCATAAGCATTTGTGCTGTCCTATATAATGATACCACCATCCACGTTCTCTAAATAATGGAACACTTATGTGGAAGCCCAAAACAAAGTGGCAAGAGTTTAAACTTTTTTGCTTAGAGCAAAATTGCTAAGAGACTTGCATCACTTTCTAAGGGAGCAGTGGAAAAATCCCTAACCTGCATCGAGTCAACAGGAATTTTGTCTTTATTTATTATAGCGGGATACTTGGCCTTTAGTGCTCAACATTTCAAAGAAAAAATCACTAATGCTTCTGAAATGGTTGGTCTTAAAAGTGTATTATCTACAGAGCTGAAAGAAAGGCCTGTGCATACTTACTTCCTCATCAGACCAAGGGACCTGATTGTCTATGAGATCAGGCAGAGGCCCAAACTCTCACCTAGGGTAGAAAGCCCCTGTGGCTTCTATCTCTGAATAATAAGAAGGAACTTTGGACTCGATGATCTTGAGGTCTCTTCCAACCTAGAAATTCTGTGATTCTGTAACTAGACATCAGATTCAAAGCATATTGTTTTGAGCTAATTCCTCTAGAAGATAAGCTACTCTAAAGATGCAAAGCACTTTTCCATACCGCAATATGAACATTTAATATCTGAAATTCTTATTTCCTGTGAAACCATAATACCCAATTGTTACAGCTTTGTGAGTGGCTCATTTAAATTTCTTAATTATTGCAAGTAACTTTGTCAATAGTATAACATTTTCAAGAGATTAAGTTTTTTAGAATAACAGCTTTTGTGCCAGCCAGCAAATCCTTAAAGGATTTCATCTGTTTTGCATTACTAAATGGTCAGAGCAACTCAATATTCACACGCAAAAATAATATGTTTAAATATTGTAATGCTTGTGACACAGACTGAGGAAATGGGTGAAATTCTAGGTTCCACTTCCAAACCATTATGCAAAGATTTCTAACGCATTATGTGAAGTATCTGCTACAGTGGTTTTGTTTGTTTGTTGATGGGTTTTATTTTCTTTTTTACTTATTATATGCAAAATATGCAAAAGGAAGAAATTTAAATTCATATCTGAGGTTCAGTAGTTTCTTTCATGCACTGATATACAGATAAGATACAAAACACAACTTTTCTCTGAAGTATTTTAAGAGTGAATAAGAAAGGTGAACTCTGGTGTCCTTAATATAGCCTCTTCCATCACAGTTTCTAAATGTAGCTCCTCAGATATTCAGGAAAGAACAGTGCTTCACAGTTGGCAATAAAGTAAGTGTCATTTAATTAAGAAAAATAACCTTTATGAGGAATCTTATTTACAGAAAATAGAATTAAGAGGGGGTATGTTTCATCCCTTTTCTCAGTCACACCAGTTTTCCAAGGACGCAGAGGTTTCTGACGACTGACGTCTATCTCTAACTGGATGGAGCTGAACAGCATCTTGAACCTACACATTGCAGATAGCCACTGTGTTTTGGAATAGCAGATCTGCCAAGGGACCAAGTGACAGCTTGGACCTCTGAAGACTCTGGGTTCAGCCATCTTTTCTCTGCCCATTCATGCCTTTCCCTACCAGGCCTTCATGATATATTTTGGACTTGATGAACTGCCTTTGTTACCTTCTTGTTTTTCTTTTCAGGATGGGATATGGGAGCTACATAATCTTTTCAGGCAAAGAGCTTTGCATAGCACATACATCTTTTTTCCAAATACAGGTGTATCCACGGAGCACACACATTTACATGTACCATAATTTCTGTTCTTTCACTTGAAGAGAAAAACATCAAATTTTGACAGTTCTTGAAAAAAAAAAAAAAAAAAAAATCTTACATATGGGACAGAAAATCCATATTTCTCCATCAAAAGAGATGAAGATAACTTCATTTTTGGAAAACTTAAAATACTGGGGGTAGACTTGACAGACTCATCAAATTGGTCCGAACATGAAGGTCGCGTGCCATAGCTATGACATCCTAGTCATCAGGAGGAGATTCTTTACTGAGAGGGTAGTTGCGCACTGGAACAGGCTCCCCAGTGAAGTGGTCACTGCACCAAGCCTGTGTGAGTTTAAGAGGAGTTTGGACTGTGCACTTAGTCACACGGTCTAAACTTTTGGGTAGACCTGTGCGGTGTGAGTAGTTGGACTTGATGATCTTTGTGGGTCCCTTCCAACTCGGGATATTCTATGATTCTATGATTCTGTCATTTTGTTTCAGGAAGTATTTCCAGAAGAGCACATGTATGTAACAGATGAAGACAGTTATTGCTAATGAAAACCAAATCTGTTTTGCTTATGCTCAGAGTAGGCAAAATCTGTAAGCAGCAGGCACATTTATTATGTAATACATACATATACCTCTACGTGTATTTCATTACTTGTGTATGAAGTACTTGAATATATGCATAGGCAATATACATATACAGAAGGTGTATTACATACACACACACACTCCTGAAGAGCAACATAATCAAAGATTTGGTTTCAAAGACCATTTTAAACTGCATAAATTCTAAATTTCAATCCAACTAACTCTGGTAAAGAACTAGTTCAGAGGATGTGAAAGAAATTAAGACCATTGTGTGAGTAAGAATATTAGGAGCATATTCCTTCCCAGTTTCAAAATATTCAGAAATCTTTAACTCTATACAAGGCAATCTCAGGAAAACAACCTAAAAAGCACCGTATCGTGATTTAAAAATAAATAAATAAATTAATTAATCTTATCCTTTTAAACTGGTTATGTATAACAAATGTCATTAGATTTCTATTACTGCTCATCGTTCAGTATGATTCTTAATGACTTTGCTGTTTCCAAATACCTCCATTTCACGACAATCTGCTAGCTAATTACACCTGGTTACCATGTGGAACATTGCCATATATCCCCATATTACCCAAACTAGAATATAATCTAGACTGTAATGATGTGAAGCTACAGCATCTGAACCAAGACTTTCTGTAATCTCACCTGTGCTGCAAAGGCTAGAAAAAAATCACAGACTAAAAACAGAATTATTGACCTCTTGTGCCTTTTGGGCAGAATGCAAACTCTCATAAGCAGCAAGTTTGTGGAAATGAAAACTACAGGTTTGTTCCCTCTTGTAAAACAAGCAGGTCCAAATACTTACAGAAATAACTGCTTAAAATAGTCACAGAAATAGCTGCTGCTTGAAACAATTACTGCAATGACAGACAGTTGGTCATTACAGTTCACCTAATGAGAAATACTAATTAACATTAAATACATCCATGCACTTGTACAATGGTGCCCAACAAAATGTCTGCACAATACAATAGTTTGCATCAATACAGTTCTGTTCCATACTATGTTTTCTCAGAAATGGCACTGCAGTTAAGTGAATGCTTTGATACTTAAAACTGTCAGAAGTTTCCTTGATCCCTGAGTAATAATTTCTGAAAAACATATTTGATATATATTTTTCATTGCCAAAATACTAAAATCTACCAGGGCTTAGATATAACACAGAAGACCTACTGTGCTTAAAGGCCTGCTTATTACTGTAATTCAGTCTTGAAAATTGCCACCTTATTCACTCACTGGTCTGGCAACCAGGTGACAAGGCTTCAGTTTAGGCCATGTGTGTTCTGCAAGGGGAATGTGAATGTCTAATGATCAAATTTCTTGTCTATTCAGTGCCACAAAAGAACAAGAAACAAAGGCAAAAGATAAACTTCCCTATTCAAGTGACTTCCAAATATTTCTATTCTTACTGACCCTCATTTAAAAACAGCATGTACAACTTACTGTTATGAATCTGTCTTTAGCTGATTGGTATCTTATTAAACAAACAAACAAACAAACAACAACAACAACAAAAAACAAAACAGTGTTTGAGTAGGTAATTACTTGATGTGATGATACTCAGTTAGGCCCTGACTCTCCTAGCCGTGTAGAGCTCAAATCTAATAGACAAAAATAAAATAAGTCTAGCATGCAGATGGTTAAATAACTGAGCAAACTGGCTCTGTTCAGAGGTTTCACTTTTAAATCTTGTTACTGCTCATTGGTGAGGATTTGCAAACACTGTGGCTGTCAAGCTTTCTGATCAGTGATAGCTTTGAAACTGAGCTAAAGCAGAATGGAGAAAAAGCCAAAACTGTATTTAGCCTCATTTCAACAACCATTTTAAACCTGTTCTCACTTAAAGAAATAAAAGTTATGATATTCTGGGGCTTTCAGTTTACTGCACATCTTTTGCAGTAGCCTTTGTCTGAAAAATAAAATTTCCCAAAGCAAGTACAGAATGGAAATGTCCCGATTTTTATTCCTGTTAATTTCTGTGATTGTTTTTGGACTGGATTTTTACTGGCAATCAAGAGAGCTGAATCAGGTACCTAAATCTGGAGCATCATTACATGTATGATTTTCTATATTATGGTCAGCCCTAAAATTTTCTGATTTCACAGCAAATTGTTTAGACAGGCGTTACAGGTTAATTACTTCTCTTTCTCTCCTCACATTGCCAGAGTATCTGAGCATGTCCATCACAACATTGATAATAAAAAAATATGTTACAGAGTAAGTCTAGGATCATCAGTTCCTGGATAAAAGCTATAGGAAGATGTGAGTGAGCAAAAGTACATGTTCAAATATGTATAATCAGCACTTTTTGCAAAAGTGATAATTAGGATGAGGAATATTACTTTACCTCAGAGAACACTGCCTTATCTTTAGTTCTCAGAGTTAAACAGAGGAAATAAAAGTTTTGAGTGAACAGCAGCATTTGAGAGGTGCATAATTATTTGCATAATTATTAAAGCAACAGAATTCTTGAGTGCAGGAAATGTCCTATGGTATAACCATTAAGGTGAAAGAAACAGTGTGAAGCTGCTTTTTTTCTGTGCAAAATTCTACTTCTGTCTTTCCTGTTCCCTCTCAAAGAAGGGATGGAGACTTATCTTCAACTATAGGCTCATCCTCCTTCGGGGGTACTGGCGGAAGGGTGAGCATTTTGCTTTTCTTTGAAGTGCAAGCACACATTGGAGATGAAAGCAACTGCATTATTGTCTTTGATGTTTTTGATACTGAATTTCTCGTTTGATTTTTCTTTGTAGACATTCAGAAAGTAGATTTACTTCCTCAATCAACCTTACCCTAAATCCTCACTAGGTACTTATCCTCTTAAATATCTGAAATTGATATTTTTAAAAAGTTTGAGTTTGGACTACTTTAATAAATGCAATAAATTCTAAGTCATGCCACAACCCCTGTATTTTTACTGAGTCCTTAATTTCACTATACTATATAAAAAGAGAACAGAAATCCTCATAAGTAAGGTTAGACACCACAAAGACAACATGATTGAAGTAAAAGAGTCTCAATAAGAACTCTTTACACACAGTCCTTAATACTTAGAAAAGCATACTCATTAGACAATACTAAAAGCAAAACAACAACAAACAGCTGTTCATCCCAACAGTCACAATGTAAAGGTTAAATCCCTCAAAAACATATACATGTCCCCAAGTACTCAACTGAGTAAGGACTATCTGAATCACAGGTTCTAGGACTCCTTGACCGGAATAGTGAGAAACAAATGACAGATGTAAGGAAGGAGATAGCACATGGGATAAGGATTTATATGACATGAGAAATCATATGCACATTGCTTTTCTTGCACATATACCTTGTTAGCTCCATTAAGAATTAAAATTCTACACTTTGGAAATCAGCTATAAAAAAAGGAGGCGTGGAGGGTAAGTAATTATTAAAAATGCTAGCTTGAAATTTGTTCCCTTCAGATATGCTCCCTTTTCCACACATCTTGAAAGGTAGCTGAATCTTATATCTGAGTAATTATTGTTTCTTTCAAAAGTTTTTTGTTTTTTTTTTCTTTATTTTCATCTTGCATTCAGATGCATCCAAAAAGAAGTGGTCTGGGAGATATGATTTAGCACCTCCTACTTCAATGCAATATTGGCCAGATACATTCTTTCAAAAAGTAAAGAAAATTTAAATCCACATGTAATCACACCTGGCTGACAAAAGCCTGCCAAGACAGCTGGCATCATTGCTTTTGCTCTCTGATCAGAACACAATACATCCAGCAAGCATAGCAGGAGCAGGAGAACATTTACATCTCTGCTGCACTTTATTTTATTGACTATAACTTGAAGTTGCAACGGAGAAACACATTACCTAGAAGTAATGGGAGAAAGAAAACAAAAACTAAAATAACAACAAAAGGAGAATATTAGCAGCTGTAGCAGGAGCTTGTGAATAGAGATTTTTTTTGTTAGAAAATAGCCTAAAGGACTGTCTTTTGATAGTGCTAAATAGTAATACCAGTGCTATATGACTTTTACAAGCTCTTAATATAATTGGGAATTAACAGGAAAATCATTGTTGAGCATGTTTTTCATTTGTTATGAAAAGGTGTCTCCAACTTACAGATTTCTGAAATAAAGCTCTGTCTCCACTATGATATATGGGAACTTTGCTATTGATGAAGAAGTTGGGATTTCAACTTAAGCATGAAAAGCACTAGGGAAAGGAACAGCTACAAAAACTATCTCATATTTCATTGAAATTCTTGGTCCTTCTTTTCAGAACTATGTGGACCACCACACGAGTGCTCAGATCTAGCTATCAGCTATGTTAGCTGCTTACACAGAAAGTTAATTGTATCTGAAGGTATTTGATCTGCACTGTGCTTAGTTTCCTTATGCCACACAAAGCAGAGAAAACATCTCTTTGTCTCTCTGCACACCTTGCTCCTATCAAACACAGGTAATTTACGGTGGGTGCTAGAAGAGTGCCTCAACAATAATACCCACCTACACTCATTGTCTCTAACTGGCTCTATGGTTTTAAACCAGCCGCAGCCTCAGTCTGACTGGAGCAGGCATGTTTCAAGTCCCCTCCACCAACTGTGAGAGCTGACTCGGCACCGCCTCAGAGGCCAGCTTTCTGGCAGGGCCGTGGGGAGACACCAGCTCCAGGAGGGAGCTGCAGCCTGGGCCTCCCTCTGCCGCTCCTCGGACACAGAGTTAACAGAGCCACCTCTCCGCAGAATGGGGGGCCTGCTGGTCACCCCCAGGACGTGCACGGAGGGAACTGAATGATTATTTCCAGAGTGTGGGAACCCGGTGCCAGAGTACACATTACACATGCAGCAGTTTCCCTGTGCTGAGGAGGAGCTTCTCCGGTGAATTTATAGTTTGTCATCCTGGCCTAAATGGAGATAAAGCAGAAGCTGGCTCTTCAGCAGAACCAGACAGATGTGCAGAGAGAAAAACACTGAGAGAAACAGAGACGAGGCAAGCAGTCTACTACAATGTACTGAGTGACTCCCAGTAAAAATAAAAATATTTAGTGTGTTTTGCTGTAGCATCAGTAGGGCGATGCAAATATAAAGCATGTATGGTGCTCCACAACAAAATCCCTCACAAGCAGGCTTTGGATGTACAACACATTCAGTACTCCTGCCTGTGGTGGTACATTCTGCAAATTTGTTTTGAGATGGTGCATTTTGCTCTGAGAAGTTTTATCTTCTTAGCCATCCTATGTTTGGATCAGCAAAAAGGAAGTTTTCGACACATCTTCTACTGCTGCCACCTATAGCCGTCCTCTCTCTTCTGGCATGCAAACTGATTGTCTGGCCTGCACTATACGTCTAACATCATTTTGCAAATAAGAGCTAAAGGAGAAACACAGCTTTCATGTGACAGATTGAACCCTCTGCCCTGGATCAGTCCATAGGAAAAACTACACAAATCTAATGACACCACTCACTACCTTTTCAGGGTCAGATGTAAAATGATGCAGTTTAACTGACTCTAACAAAAGCATGTGAGGAGCTGTCCACTGAATTTTCTTCCATAAAACTCTACATTGTACAAACCATAAAGGTTCTCAGAAGAAAACAAACAAACAAACAAACAAACAAAACAGGGTATGATACGTGGTTAACAAGAGAAAGTTTTGTTTGTGCATTTATCTTCTATAAGTGCATTTGAGTTTCTTTACTTCCTTTTATTCAGAAAAGCTGAAGCTTTCCAGATTGCAGTTGTACACATATATACATAGATATTAGGTATGCAATTATTGATATTATGCAAAAATGATATCGACCAAAATGTAATAAATTAAGACGTCCTTTTCCAGATATGAACAGAACTTCCTTTTAACTCCAATCTGCTTTATATAAATATAGATCTATCATTTTTGGTCTATTTGTAAACCACCATGTAGTAAACACAGAGCCATGAAAATATACACCTACATATTTCCCCTTTTCCCTGCACATACAAATTATAAGACTAGTGCCTACAATTTCTCATGAAACATTCAGTAACCAAAGCAATTTAAGAATTTTCAAGACTTCCCCCTGCATTCCCCTCCACACTGAGTGCAGTACCCTGGAGAACTACCTGTTCTTTGATCTCTTTAATTAGAATTGCTTATATTTGTTCAGAAAAGCCCCCCCCCCCCCCTTTTTTTTTATAGTTCTGTGAGCCATTATGATGTTAGTTAGTTCTTTGATTTATATGAAGTTTACACTTTTTAAAGTGAAATTGTTTAGCATAGAACTGTTAAATTCTATAGAACAGAAGCATTTAACAGTGTGCTTCCTTGTTTCCTAACTGAGGGGAAAATACCCACCACAACAAAATGCTGAGTTTCTACATTCTCAAGGGTGACATGGGAGGACTCAGTTGACACAGTGCCTCTAAACAACGTTCAGCACATCTCTTCTCCCCAGTAACCTGTACTCTGTTGGTGTCAGTGCAAAGCTCCCACCCTTGCGCTACAAGCAGCCCTAGCCACACCGGGTGGAGCACACAAGGTCCATTTCCAGTGCCAGCAGAGGCCGAGGGCGCTGCAGCACGCAACGTGCTCGCTGCCTTACTTCTGCCAATGGTTCCTGTTGCCACACAGCTGGCAGCAGGGAATATGCGCACGTATCGCCTCTTCACCAGTCACATGCCAGGCTTTAGCTTCCAGTGATGGCAAAAAGGGTTTGAGCTAACTTGGCTGACATTGCACTGGAAAGGGTTGGTGAAAACCTCCACGATCCTAGCAAGCAGATGAACTACAGTGGTGGTATTCTTACACCGGTGGGAAGCAACATACTTCAGAAATGCAGAACGTGGCTTATGTTTGCATACAAAGGTTTCCATTCTTTTCTGAAAGCATGGGCTGGCAACTCCCACTTTCCAAATTAAATATGCACTGCAATGTCAGGCTATCAAATGCCTATGATGAATGAAGATGGCAGCCTTTATATTTAAAAACAAAAACAATACTGACAAGAGAGAAAGCAGTGCTGTGTAAAAAGCACTTCACATCACACTAATCTTCATTCGGTGTTAGAGCTGCTCTGTTCTTTAATAGCTGAGCAGCAATTAATTGACAAAGCTGCAAGCGAAACCCCGAAGACATACCAACTGCTCCAGCCTTCAGCCACCCCCTCCCAGGAAGGACTGCGCATGCCCCTTTCAGTCACTGCTGTCTGTCACCTACTGAAGAAAAAAGAACTGCATGGCAGATTTTTTTTTAAGACATGATATAGTAAACAAAGCACACTAAATGAGGCAGCATATTAGTGTTACCAGTGATGGCAAAGCTGCCAAAATCTGGCATCAATAGCCTACAAAGTACATACTAAGAGAGATTGTAAGTTTTCTGTCTGTTCAAGTTTATATTAAATTGGGAGATTGCTTAAACACTCTTCCTGAAAGTGTCCAGTGACTGAAGAAGAATTTCCAAAGTCTTGAAATTAGAGTTGAAAGAAATGCAGAGTATCACGTGATTGAAGTGAACATGAAAAACACAGAGCTAAGTATATATATTGGAAAAAACAAACATGAATTCAAACACATTTACTAGCAAATGGATGAAATTAAGCGAAATGAATGAAAAGAGGGGAAGCAGGAAACACAGAGGAAGACAAAAGGGGAGAGATGTAGACATGTAAAAAGGAGACAGAAAAAGATTAAGTGAATAGGAAGAACATAAAATTAAACTAGGTAGAAAATAATAACCATAGTGAAAGCAGAGCAGAAATTAAAAAAAAAAAAACACACTCCAGAATACAGATGTACAAATGCAGCTGAATAAACTGTGTTAGTAAAAGAACTATAAATAGAACCAAAGGTGCAACAAAACAAATCACTTTTATTCAAAATTTATATGAGAAAATATTTTTAATGTAGGAACAACTATTTAATGCTCTGAAAAGTAAAAAAAGTATGTTATCCATCTAACTGACAAATGGATTAATTTTATTTCCCTAGCTGACAAAAATTGCTTTCTTTGTAACTGACTGGTTTGGGACCATCTTTTTTTTCTTTTTTTCTTTCTTTAATCCTGATAAATCATCCCAAGTTCTTGATTCTTTCTGTACCAATTAAAACTCTTGGCTGGGTGCAGACCTGGAAATAATGGTCTGGCTCTGAAGCATACCTTCTTCTTTCTAATTAAAAACTGTGTTTACAAGAAAGGGATTTTACATATTTTATTCATTATTATTATATTCAGGCCAAATTGCTTTGCTATGCAGCTTCTAGAGAGTTAAATGTCTTTATGAATCTTCTATTATTTTCATGTAAAAGGAAAATGCTGCAAAAAAAGGCAAGAGAGTTGCACTTGCCACTTTTCTTTCCTTCTCCATCTTCAACTCAGAGAGAATACAAGAACTCCTTGTTCTCTGAATTGTCTTTCAGCCCTAGCCTGGGTGACGTTAGGCAGACCAGACAAATCCACAGAAGAAGAGATGTCACAGGACTCAAGGAACACAGACACAACTCTAACTAAGCCTACAATTACCTTCTGCAGCCCATTGGAAAGAAGTCAGAGTTTAAAGGATGGTACCCAGCCCTGTTCCTAACTCTTCTGTATACATTCCCTCCACTTCCAGCTAGGTCCTAAGAGGAACAAGGCACTTCAGTCTCTGATCTTCTAACTGCTACCACTTTGCAGTGAACCTAAGTCAATTTTGTTCTTCTTCAGGTCTTTTCTCTACACAGAGAAGAAGAAAGTGTATCTACCAGAAAGTGTTCATGAATATGCAGCCTGCCCATCACTCCAGTGTCTGCAGTACACAAAAGAAAAATCCAGTCACAGTAAACCCCTGCCTATAGGGAAGCCATTCTCTGAATAATAATGACTTCAGTGTAAAAGAGCTCAACTATTCCTAGTTTGAAAATGATGATCATCTCTAACTTAAAAGAAACTCTATGTGCATTATAGCTACTTTTTTATTATTATTATTACTATTTTTTGGCAAACATAAATGTGTTTTACACAATAAAGCTATGAGTGCACAAGAACAAACTTGGAAAACCATCTTAAAGTAACAAGCCAATGTGCTGTGATGCGACTATTTGAGACAGCCATTTTACGGTGAGGAAAAAACAAACAAACAAACAAAAAACAATAAATAAGGAAGTCTTACGGAACTGCCTACCTTGAGCTTTTTTAAGTTGTGTGAGTTTTGTTTTAAATCTTTCAGGCACATGAAATTGTTTCAGATTATGGAGATAATAATCTTTCCAGTTTATCCCAGTAGAGTAAGGGAGTTATTTCTTGTTTATGATGTCTAGAGATGGGAACTAGAAGAACCTACTGCTCACAGTCAGAGCCTGAAACTCTCCCTAGGCCCAGCAGAAACAGGACCTCTAAGAGTCTCATAGAATCATAGAATAGAATCATAGAATATCCCGAGTTGGAAGGAACCCATAAGGATCATCAAGTCCAAGTCCTGGCACCACACAGGTCTACCCAAAAATTCAAACCATGTGACTAAAAGCACAGTCCAAACACTTCTTGAACTCCGACAGGCTTGGTGCAGAGACTACTTCCCTGGGGAGCCTGTTCCAGTGTGCGACTACCCTCCCAGTGAAGAACCTCTTCCTGATGTCCAGCCTAAACCTCCCCTGCCTCAGCTTGACACCATTCCCATGGGTCCTATCACTGGTCACTAAAGAGAACAGGTCGACGCCTGCCCCGCCACTCCCCCTCATGAGGAAGTTGTAGACCGCAATGAGGTCTCCCCTCAGCCTCCTCTTCTCCAGGCTGAACAGGCCCAGTGGCCTCAGCCGCTCCTCATACGTCTTCCCTCTAGGCCCTTCACCATCTTTGTAGTCTTAAGTCTGAGTCTGAGTGATACAAAGGCAAAAATAAGAGAGCTGCAACAAGGGAAACTTAAGAGAGATGACACAACAAACTCCTATGAGAGTGCAGACAAACGAAGCTCAGTGTTACTATGCGCTGATCGACAAAGCTGGATCTCTCATCGTTCTGCCCACTCCTGGCCATCTCTTGAACAAATTACCTTAAGTCACTAAAGAGCCACAAAAGTACTGAAGGATACCAAGCCCAATTTTAGATTCCACATGTAGGAATACTATTGGTACCACCAGCTGCTGTTAGCACTCCCACCATCCCTGCTTCTGCAGAGGCTAACAGGAGCTACTCCCAGTGACTCAGTAATATATGCAGGTAAATAATTTACTCACCATCATTCACAATCTGTTTTCCCAGCTCTTAGGGATTTAAGTCCTGTTGAGATCAATGACAGGCCAAAGGGACACACAATTATATTTTCCAGAAGGTAGGGCTCCATTTGTCTACTTAAAACGGTTACACTCCAGGACATTACTGCTTTGGACTAAACTCTTGACATGTCAGTGGGATTTGGACCTTTGTATGGAATTGTGTTCACACGTAAAATAAAAATATTAATCTTTCTTGTTTACACATACATCACCTGTGCTTAACATAAAGCAATAAATAGATATCTGAACAAGTGCTCTAAATAGGTAATGACTAAATCATAGTGGCCTCTAGGAAGTTGGCATTACACACTACTATTATTGTAATTGGAATTGAAGAAAAAGTAATTACTTGATATATATATATTTTTTTTTTTAAATGGAGATCTGAAACTTAGAAGCAAACAGAATTGTTCACTATGAAAATAAAAACTTGCCAGAATTAACATATGACAGGTACTCTGAAATAAATGTGAATTGTAAGATTTAAGGATTATGTCTATAATGAGGCATTTATTTTTAATCCATGAAAACAGTCAATTCCTTTGCAATATTTGGTTGCCTTACTAATATTTACATTTATATTCTGTACAAAAATTTCTTTACAGCATACCTAACTGTACTTAATTGCTTCAGCTGCTGGACACTTACACCTAAGATCCTTTTTCAAAACAGTCTCTCTGCTTTTTAAATAAACAGTCTCTTCCGCCAGTAACTACTGGGTAATTGCCAACAAAGGTGCTAACAGATGAGCAGCCATGAAAGCAGCTTTTCCAGGGGGACACGCACTTGTCTTGCCACTCCAGATCAGAGAGTTACAGTCCCTCATATATGCCAGAGAACTGCCCGTCTATCTTCCATAACCTCTTCTAATCTGAAACACACAGGTTATTTTAAATAGTTTAAAAAGAGCTCACCTTCACTAAACCAGATCTCTGTGCTCAAATAGATTAAGGAGAACAAACATAAAAAGCTCTCTTGTCAACTGTCAGGGAGTGATAACATGTGGCATGTGGGAATGGTTGCTTCATCCTATTCTGGTAAAGGAGACCTGTGCGCAGTTTGAAGTTTTGTGAAAGGGAGGCTCAGTTCTGTGAAGAGTTAGAAATTTGAGTTTTCTGGAAAACCGATGGGTATTTGGGAAGACACATGAGGAGCTAATGCAACTAGGCCTAAATGCACCTGGAGCTGACAGAGTATTACAAGCCAGTTATCTTTTTTTTTTTCTTTTTTTTTTTTTTTTTAATTCCTTTTCTCAGCAAGAGATTTTTAACTGATTTCTTAGTACCTTACAAAAATATAATCTATATTTACTTTTTTTGAAAAAGTAAACATAGTTCTATCAGAAGAAAATATTTCTTCTAAAAACATAAGTATTTTTTTTCCTGGGTAGATTATTGCTAACGTATTTTCTGGCTTTCTAGGCTCCCTACTTCTGCCCATGTTGCAGTGTGACAGTATCAGAACTGGCTTAATCTCAACTGCATGGAGGGGAAGCTAAGCAGAGCTGGAAGTAAATGACATTTCTCACCGTGCAAGAGGAGGGCCGGCCTGCTCATGCTTATCATCCAAATAAAATTTCGCTTGGAGTTAAAGGCAGAAGGCAAAGAGAAAAGCAGGCAGAGACAGGAAAAAATCAACTCCATTAAGAGGAGTGTGCTGAGATGCTGGGCTTGGAGCCAAAAGCCAAGCTTCCTGCAGCATGGAAGCCCAGATCACCTAGAAACAGTGAGAAAGGGAATAATCTTCACAAAAGCAGTGACTGGAAAAAGAGCAAACTTCTTTCTGAAGAAACTCTGCCTCTGAGGTACACAGCAGCACGAGGGTAAAAAAATGTAACAAAACCACGGGTCATCTGAAAGAATGAAAGAAGCTCTTTCCAAGAGTCATGACAGGATGATTTTCCATACATCTTACAAGAGCTCAGATTGTACTGAATAAGTCATCATCACCTAAAAGGATCAGCTCTGTTGTAGCTTCATACTACCAACAGGCATTGGACTTGAAGGGGGACCCTGTGGGTCCCTTCCAACTCAGATATTATATGCTATGAAAAAGGGCAATGAGGATGACACATGGGTAAGTAAAGCAGTAATAACATCAAACTTATATCCAACTAAAAGGAAGCAAAAACAACAAATAAACTAGCTGATTCAAAGGAAAAAAAATACGCAATAATGTTTTTATCAGTGTATTAAACAGTCAGCGTACGAAATGGAAAAAAAAAAATAAACAAGCTCTTAAGTACTTTCCCAGAACTACTTGTTCCACAAAGAAGTTTTGTTTGTTTTAATCATACAGGAGAAGAAAAGTAGGAAAGTCACCATTTAACAGCTCGCTCAGTGCCAGCTAGAACCAGCTTCTTTTTCTTTTCTTTTTCTTTCTTTTTCTTTCTTTTTCTCTTTTTCTCTTTTTCTCTTTTTCTCTTTTTCTTTCTTTCTTTCTTTCTTTCTTTCTTTCTTTCTTTCTTTCTTTCTTTCTCTTTCTTTCTTTCTCTTTTTCTTTCTTTCTCTCCTTCTCTCTTTCTCTCTTTCTCTCTTTCTTTCTCTCTCTCTCTCTCTTTCTCTCTTTTGAGAAGTGTGGGAGCGTCAAATACACAGAACAGAGGAGTCAGTCCAGGGATGGTTACATCCAACTTGCGACATCAGAGTTGAGTTCACTCTGGAGTCAGTTTGGGGCAGGTCCACCTTATATCTCTCCTCCTCATTTCCAACAAAAGCAATTAAAAGAAAAAAGTTTGTTTGTTTGTTTCTTTGTTTTTACATAGATTATTATTCTACAGAACACAGGCAGAGTTCAAGCTGAGAGAGACATATAGATGTCTGTCATGTTTATACTCCTGGTGTATTGTATATTTGACTGGTGTATTTCATTGTTGCAGTAATTTATGTATTTTTTAATTTAGTAAATAAATTTCTAATTATGTTTCCAAAACACATGGTTATCAACCACCTCAGTTCATGTTTGATTTAAGAACCAGGAACAGTCTCAATTTTCACTGTGGGAAGTTTATATTTGATATTATTGAGAATTTCTTCGTGGAGAGGGTGGTTATGCTTTGGAACGGGCTGCTCAAGGAAGTGGTGGAGGTGTGTGGACATGGCACTAAGAGACACGTTTTACTGACGGGATTCGGTAGGTCAGGTTAATGGTTGGACTCGGTAATCTTGAAAGTCTTTTCCAACCTAGATGATTCTATGACTTTATGAAAGTAAGTAAAGTTTTCCAAAATCTAATCACATTGCTACATTATACTATGTCCATTTCATATAAATCAGCATGAATGCTCACGGCTTTAATTTATAATATACTTTCTGTGAGCATTAACATAACAGTCACATACACAAGCAAATGCTGTCCTAAGGACTTCACTTCAAAATGCACATCAGTTAGCATGAACTGGGGAAAGAAGGGATTGGCATATCAGAGAAAAACGTGCTTAGATGTGCATCTGCTATTCAGATGATTAATATGCCTGCTTTAAATTTTAGGCTAAAGCAATTATTGTTTTTGAGTTTTGCTAGAAGCCCTTCTCCATCATATCTGGGTGTCTCCCAGTTTAATATACTCATTTACCAAACATCCTCCTCAGAAATTGCTTAAGGAAGAAAAAAAATCAATTTGCAACTAAGTAATAGGTACATGGCAGCAGCTGGCAAAACGGAATAAGCTTGAAGAGAAAATAATTCGGAGATTACAAAAGCAATTAAAAATCATACTAAATTCATAATCCGAAAATGCAAATCAAATTAAGAACTACAAGGATCCTCGGAACACAGGCATAACAGTAGAAATCAGGAAAAACAAATAATCTAAAAAAAAAAAAAAAACATTCCTCTCATTGGAGCCATCTGCAAACAACTGCAAATTTTGTACAAAATCATTTTTGATAAAGACACTCAATAGTGAACTGATTTTTTCAAGTTAGTCAAGAAACAAGTTACACTGAGTGCAAATTTCATTTCCAAGATTCAGAAATAAACAGCAGATCTGAAAATGGTATTGGTACAACCTGCACTGCAGCTCTGAGCCTTCGCAATGTCAGAGGGAGAGTGAAAAGCATAGGTTAGATTTCAAGCTGATTTGTTCTGCCTGATCAGAAGTTGCTGTGGACAAGAAGGATGCCTCCCTTCTCTCCACCAGCCCCTCCCCAGGGTACTGGGATGCTTCTGCCTCAAGAAGGCCCCTCTGCAGAAAGGAACGTACAGAGCTTCCATTCCCCACCACAGCCACACAGTATTTCAAAGTATTTCCTGAGGCTTGTTAACCTGTCCTTATTCAAGCACTTGAGTACCTCATCATTTTTTCCATGCTCTAGTCCACAAGGCCGCATGATGTGAAAACACTATTATGTGCACAAGGTACTACAACACAGAGACTGAGTCGCAAAGAAGGTACAAAACTTCCAAGTCAGATCACCCAGTTTCTATGCCAGTGTTTTAGCCTTTTAATGCATCTTCCATTCTATGTATTAGGAAGGAGTAATATTTTTTTTTTTCCTTCACTGCACTGACTTTGTTGTTGGAAGACTTCTGCACAAGAGCATTTCCTAGTATTATGAGACTTATACGATTCATTAAACCTTTCTACAAGTCACAGTTCAGCAATCCCTTTTCAAGTGATTTGAAAGTAACCAAACTTTACTTTTGCAGACTGTTTCCAAATGTCCAAAACACTAAGAAAAATAAAATTGTGTTCAGAGACCTTAAAAGGAGTTTTCCAACTGAGAAGCCTAGCATTGTTGATTAAAATAGTATCTGGAGCAAAGTTAAGCAATACTTCTGGGGTTAAATACTGCAGTTACTAAGCAGAGAGACCAGGAAGAAAGCCAAGTTTGGTTGATTTCCCCAAATGCATCACTCTGACCATCTGTGAGAGAGGTAATGTTCTCTTAAGAGAAGAAACAATTATCGAAAAATGGGTTGTGGGATTGTCTTGATACGTATTTTGCTGTTGTTCAATTAACTATTCATTTATAGTCTTCCCAAAGCACCCAAAACCAGATGAACCTAAACACAGTTCGCTCTGCCAACGTGAAGTTTTTTCAGATGTGTGTAGGCACACAGTGCAATAGTTGAACCTTCTGTAACTCGCCAGTGTTAAAACACTGCAGAGTAGAAAGCGTTGCAACATGTATCAGATTTATATACAGAAGACCTGTTACAGATTATTTTAAACTGAGGGAAAAACTGAACACCTCTCTACGTACGTTTATGTGCACAAAGATACATTTAGATATGCAAACTGCCTAAGTAAGTTACACAAATGGAAAAACAAAATTCTATTTAAAAAGAAAAAACATCTCAAAACTGGCGAAGTTGAAGGCTCTCCATCCCTGATACTAAATGTGGTAACTTACATCTCCTTGAAGGTGTTGCAGATATCAGAAGCACATTTACTGACCTTTAGCAAAGTTCCTATTTTTTAATTGTCATTATCATCATGAATATTTATATATTTAGGAAAATTTCATTTATCCTTTACATTGCTTCTAGGGTCATAAATCAGTGAACCTAAATGGTAGAGGCTCACTGCTTCCTGACTGCTCTCATCTGCTGGGTTGGCCGCTGGGGCAAGTCACATCCCTAAGGCAGTCCTAGTTTGCTGGGGTTACTGAATGGATTGCTGGCCTTGCTGTAGAGTAAAAGGCTGCAGAAATATGCTCCTGAGGCCCTGTTCCCCAAAAAGGCATTCAGCTATTAGTGGGAAAAAAATAAAAATCAAAATAAATTAAACAATTTTGAGCAAAGCATACCCTTTTATTTTATTTTATTTTATTTTATTTTATTTTATTCTATTTTATTTTATTTTATTTTATTTTTTACCTCAGATCTGAGTTTCCTGCTGCATGTGATCTCAACACAACATTTTTGGAGCAGATCAGAAATAATTTTCTAATATATCCATTACGAAAAAAATCCAAAAACATTGTGCCTTCAAAAACTGTCAAAGCTGCACAAGCTTATCTGTCTCCACTCACACATTTCTGTAGCCCTTCAGCACCAGATATAACGTTCTGATTAGTTTATCTCCCTACATATACTAAGGTACAGTTACTCTAAAATAACCCTAGAAAGAATACAAAATAAAGCCTACTTATTCAAATATATTGTTGTTATGATGCTGAATGCTACAAAGAGAGCAAGAACTATAGAATTAACCACATGAATCTAAGCATTATTTCTAATGCAGATAGCAGAGGATATGATTACCCAGCCCAAGGCTTAAATATTATTATCTACTGAGACACAGACATTAAAAGTAATTGCCAGGAACAACATTCTTCGTTGATTACTTAAAATGGAGCTGGACGCTCCTTGCTATTTCTTCTTGGGAAAATACAGAAGGAAAGGTATTTTTTTAAATCTCTTTGCCTTTTCTCATGCTTCTATGAAGGATTTTGTTTGCTTGTTTGTTAGCTTTTTGTTTGTTTAGTTTAGTTTTGGATGCTCACTGGTAAAGTATAATCTGAACACCAGCAATTTCACTTAGATTATTTCCAAATATTTGCTTTATTTTTCTCTTATCTGTTGTGCTATAAAAGATGAGAAGTAATAGACCTCATTCATTACTTAGACATAAAATTTCATTAAGATAGGCCATAATTATAGTTAATTGCTATGTGTTGAAGTCTTGATAACCATTAGCTTTGTATTCTATGGGATGAATCCTGAACAATGAATTTATGAAGTTCACATTATTGTGCAAGGAATTACATGTCAGCTATGACATAGGCATGACTGTTCATTCAACTCGTTGGTATAAGTTGTTTATAATGATTGCTGGAAAATTAGATTAAATTCTTTGGTGTATTCAGGAATTGTCTAAAAGCTGTTGCTAAATATACATGCCCTGAATGAAGTGGGAAGGTATGCAATTCCCATAATCCATTGCAAACTTTTCCTTTGATTAGTAACTAAATGCACACTTCCTTAACTGCCAGGAAATCTGAGAAAATCACTGGGACATTTACAACAAGTAAAGCATTCGGGAATAATCTTTCAACAGTTAGGGTAGGCCAATTAATTCATTTTGAGAAAAGAAAAAGAGAATAAAGAAAAAAAAAAAAAAAAACACATTCCACTTAAACTTAAAATGGAATCACATAATTTCCTGGATTTAAAGTTTATATTAAGCTAAGCACAAAGAAGAAGAAAAAACAAACAAACAAACAAACAAAAAAGTGGGAAAAGGAAAGGCTTTCACTTTTTTAAAAACAAAACGAAACTAAACTAAACTATTTCTTCTTCTTTTGGGCACACTTGAACTGTAGTCTCTTGAGATGCTTGCCTGACCCAAAGCAGAACAACTGCCAAGACAGTGACACAGAAGAGCGTGGATAAAAGGGATAAAACATAAAAAGAGTGACTCAAAACAGCCATGAAATGGAAGTATTTTTGCTTTTCTGTCATACAATAACTCTTAGCCCAGAAAGCACCTCAAGATACAGTGACAGCAAAGGGTTGCAGGGCAGCAGGCTTACATCCATTTGTGCCCCCTCCTCCCCCACAGAGGAGGCACGCATAGAGGCTGTGGCAGTGCCCAGCACAGGAGAGACTTTACGCATTGTACATGTTGGAAGCCAAGACTAGCAAAAACAAAAATGGAACTAGCCAAGTGAAACTTCCAAGGAAAAACATGATACCGAAGAATCAAGGAAAGAAGGGAGTTTCTGCCTCCTGTCTCTGCTTTGTAATTCGGAATAGTCTGCAGATACAAACTTGAATTCATTATACTTTAATTTGCCATGTTTTAAAATTAAAGGAAGCCATCTGAGAATGCATCTCCCCTGTAATTTAAAATATTGTCCCACAAGCTTTGCTCACATATACAGGTGCACTTCTCATTCCCCATTTATACTATTCCTGATTATTCCTACTGTATTTCCGTTTCTTTACTTTTCAGCTAGAGTATATTTTCAGCTAGAGTATATAGAGTCTTCCATATGCTACATACGTGATCAGGCTGTGTAGGATTGTTTAAAACTTTTAATTGTTTTATAAATTGTAGAATGAATTGTTTGATTTTCTCACACTTTCAACCCATTTCTTTATTTGAATGTTTTTACACAGTAAATTCCAGCTATTATCAACATTTTTACTATGAATTTACTGTAAAAGTCTTGTAGTCTCTATAACAAGAAAATATTTAATAATATTTTCTTCTTGTATTTGTTTTACAGACCCAAAAGCTGCATATTTCCCTCTGCAATGGCATGAAGTTGGCATTTTAAACCAGAGCAGGATTAAATTTTCTGTGTGATCATGAAGCATTAAAGCTTTACCACACAAGACAGCCCCCTCTGACCGCAGTTTGAAGAAATATCATAATTTTAACCATGCTCTTCCTAGGAATACCCCCACCCTCCTATCCCATTTCAGGGCCCTCCTCTGTTGCTTTTATTAATATTGCCAAACACTTAATACATTGCTGGAAAGTTACTTGGCTTTCGACATGTTTATGATTCTTTCAAGTTAACTAAATAAATTTAAACAACCTCTAAAAATTCAGAAATTTGATTTGAATCATTATAGGCATAACACAAGCAGCTTTAAAGTCAGCATCATGGGGGTGGCCAGTTTCATTAGAAAGTGAGCAACATTCACCTTTTAATACTTCTTTTAATAATCAATGCAGTATTCAGATAACTCACTCATAAGGTATACAAAAAGTCCTAGCATCTTACCTACATTTCTATCAGTATTTCTCCATATCCAGTAATTCAGTTTTATTTTCTAAATCAGAGGTACTAACACACTTTTACCATAGTCTGAATCCAAAAGCTAGGATTTATGCCACAACTTTACAAGTAATTTAATCTACTACAAGCTGAACTAAGCACAGTGTACCTCTCTTGCTACTCTGCTGCATGCTAGACCATCCAATACTCCAAACTCTCATCTTCTCTAATTATTTTCCTTCCACAATGCTAGGGCAATGAAAAATCCCATAGTTTTTAAAACTCCAACATGATAACTGACCAAATTTCAGAATGGACTATGCAGCCCAGAATTCAGGAACATTCACCAGAAAAGAGTAGACAGTAAGACAAAGACTGATACTTTTTGCAAAACCTTGGAATGTCAGTGACTGCAAAACACTAGTCAACATTTACTTCTAGTTTACTTGTAAGGGAGAAAATGACAAACAGTGTATCCTACTTACAGCTCTGTAGGCTTCACTAGTCCATAAAGGTGAAGAAACTCGGCATATCATATAGAATCACAGAATATCCTGGGTTGGAAGGGATCCCGAAGGACCATCAAGTCCAACTCCTGGCTCCACACAGGACTACCCAAAAATCGGGCCATGTGTCTGAGTGCGTTGTCCAAACACTTCTTGACCTCCAGCAGGCCCAGGCCATGACCACTGCCCTGGGGAGCCCGTCCCAGGGCCCGACCACCTCTGGGTGCAGAACCTTTCCCTAACCCCCAGCCTGACCCTCCCCTGTCCCAGCTCCATGCCATTCCCTCGGGTCCTGTCGCTGTCCCCAGAGAGCAGAGCTCAGCGCCTGCCCCTCCGCTCCCCTCGTGAGGGAGCTGCAGGCCGCCATGAGGCCTCCCCTCAGCCTGCTCTGCTCTGGGCTGAACAAACCAAGGGACCTCAGTCGTTCCTCATAAGTCTTGCCTTCCAGACCCATCACCTTCTTCATAGCACTCCTTTGGACACCCTCCAACAGCTTTATGTTTGCGATGCTGTGTACTGTGGTGCCTGAAGCTTCCCCCTGTACTCTAGATAACCTACACCAGCGCAGTGCAGAGCAGGACAATCCCTTCCCTCAACTGGCCAGCAGGGCCGTGCCTGATGCCCTCCCTGCTTGTCATTGACTGGAAGCCCTGGATCCCTTTCTGTGCGGCTGCTTTCCTGCCTCTTGCCCCCCATTCTGTACCTAGAGCCAGGGTTGCCCTGGCTGTAGATTCTGCAGTGCAGAATCTGGCACTTGCTCTTGGTGTTGAACTTCACGTTGCTGGTGATTGCCGAGCCCCCTAATTTTTCAGGATCTCTCTGCAAGGCTTCTCTACCCTCATCAGTCAACAGCTCCTCTCAATGTAGCGTCACCTGCAAACTCACTCAAAACACTTTCTACTGTCTACATCCAAGTCATTCATGAAAACATTAAAGGGAATTGAAACTAAAATGGAACCCTGAGGTCCCCCACTATTGACTGGCCACCAGGCTGATGTAACCGCATTTATTGTAACACCTTGAGCCTAGGCAAATACATACAGATATAAATAAATGAATATTTTGTAATAACAAAGTCATGCCTTTCCAATAATCACTGTCCGAATGAAGAAAATCAGCCATCACCCATCCTTGTAACTAAATTCCTCTACAGGTCTACTCTTAATGAAACAGAAATTGATAGGATTGTACACTGCAATAAAAACACTGAGCAGCACTGAGAGCAATTTTTTTTTTTTTTTTTTTTTTTTTTTTTGGTGAAACACCATAAATGAAGGGAAAGAGGGAAGGATGTGCAAATACAGTTGGATATTTCTGTACTTCTTCATCAACACCTGATGACCCTCTATGGAAGCTTGCATTAGTACTAACAACAATAAACTCAACATATCAAATAGTGTCATATTTTGACCATATGCAAAACTTTGAGGAAAACATGTAATGAACACAACATAACTCCTTCTATGCAGCAGGAGTAATAACAAGATGTAGTTTGCATGAGTTCTGGGTTTAATTTTGTTTCACATTTTTCTGTCTGCTATATATGGTGAGAAAGGGACATCTGAAGCTATCAGAATATATGAAGTAGACATAAATTTTAACTTTCTAGCACAGAAAAAAAAAAAAAAAAAGTCTGATTAAGATATAAGAACATTTGAAGTTCCTGATAGGGATCTAACCAAGTGATCTACCAATTGAACCAAATAACAAGAGTTTTAGAAGTGCTAAGTAATTAACATCTGACTGCAATATTTTTCAGCTCTTTCTAATGTTCGAAGTGTGCTCTTCAAAATACACATAGAACATCCTAGCTGTGTGCTCCAGCTTTATCCTGAAATAGTAGATTGCTGCTTACATGGGCACAATGTCAGCTGATGCAGCTATACTGCTTCCCGGACCTGAGCTAACATCTGCCACAGTGCTCCAGTGGGACATATGGCCCCCTGTCTCCTGCACGACCAAGAGCAAAGTATACTAATGTATAAAACACCATATGATAAACTAAACTAAACTTAAAAAAAATAATAAAATAAAAGGCTTATTTTTACTATAAAAATGTGTAATTAAGCTGTAAAGACAGCATTAAAAGTAGGTGAGAATTATTCATAGCTGTATTATATTTGGCAGTCAGGCAAAGACTAAGTCACAAATAAGCAAAATAAAAAATTCAAGAAGAAAGCTCTATTGAAAGATAAACATCTGATAACTATATTATTGTCTCTATTCTTTCTATTAGAATGCACTATTTTTGTATTTATCTATAAAGCAGTCTGCACTCTGAAGAGCTCTATTATGAGAGATTAATGTCTGTCAACTAAATGAATACATTATATATAGTAAGAGAACAGAAAATATACAACTAATAAACCTTGTTTCAAAGTGAATGCAAAGCAATTATTAAAATTTTAAATAGATTAGACATAAAGATGGTAAACTCAAAGGCTTTAAGAAACTCGTTTACCAGAGTTAAAAAGAGATCTTCCAGAAACAAGTTCAACATCTCTGTAACAGCATGACAACAGATAAGAACATGTGGTCTGGGTTGCACCTTTTTTTTTTTTTTTTTTTTTTTTTTTAAATTGTCACTTTATTGCAAATACTCCACAGATCAACCAATGTATTGAATTATCTGTGTGATAATATATTCAAACATTTGACATTTACATTAATTGGAGATAATGAAGAAAATATTTTTGTTGTTTGTTGCATGAGACTAAATGGGCTGGAAATTCAAATGAATAAAACATCATTACAACATACACTGTACACCTGTTCACAGCTCTATTGACAGCTTGATATTTTTATTAGGTACGTGCATGATAATACAAGAGTAAATGACCATTTTCACAGTCACAGGATAAAAGTAAGCAACCAGAGCTTCGTGTGTGGGGTCGCTTAAACCACAGGGCTATGATCAGTGCTTAACTAGCCCCCAAATGCCTCCACTTAGTCATGACTTCTAATTTTATAAATTATTTACACTTTAGTAGGTGCAAAACTGGTGGAAAATGCCTTTTCTAGCTGCTTGATTGACAGTATAATTATACTGTATTTTTGTTTTTAGCACTGTTATGCAGAATCATAATACCATAAAAACAAAATATGAATGTTATGAGCTTTTAACTTTGACAAGGTCATTCTGAAGCCTACCAGAGATGTCATGAAAAGCCATAGTCATCATTAGCTGTGTCCTGTGAGTACAGCTGTACCTCCAGCTGTATTTTAGTAAGACTAAATGCTCAATTCCATATGAATTTTAAAGTCTGATCTTTTCTACCAAAGCAATCAGAAAAATAATCCTGATATTTGTCCAATTTATTTATTCATTTATTTATTAACGAAAGTGCCTAGAACCAGTAATCACAAGTTAGATTCTCCTATGTGCTAGGTTCTGTACTTCAGTTAGTTAATGCATTGCAGAAATTTCTATAGACTTTCAGCTGCAATAAAACACAACTCAAGAGATATGAGACAGTCCTATGGAATTTGCTTTTTAAAATACATTTGATCTATCAATCGTGAAGACTCATTATGGTTATGTACTTTGGTTAGACATAAAAGTATTCATATCTTCCAAAAATAAGGGGATACAGTTTGTATTTTTTTCTCCAAATTTTAAATGAATGAATTTGAAAATACAAAAGAATTGCAGCATATACAATCAAATAACTGGATTAAAATTACATAGAAAGCTCATATTTGTCTAGTTCAGATATGCAGGACCTCCCATGAAGAAACAGATTTCCAATTTGCAAGGAAAATTCCTCATCCTGTAAAGTGTGAGTGTTGAGCTTGCCAGATTTCCCCTATCTGCCTTGATCTTCATCTGATAGAAGAAATCTCACTCCAAGCTCTTTTGAAAAGGTGCTGATTTCACAGTTTAAGCTAAAGCGTTGGGTTCCCTTTGGATTTATCCTAAATGGGGAATCTTAATCAAAGGCAAAGCCACCAGGCAGGCATCTCCTTCAAACTCAAAGCAACTATTAGTGCTAAAACAAAAAAAATGGACCCATAAAAGATTCCATAGAAGAATAAACAAAAGTCCTTAAGAGACACACTTTATTGCTGTTCCATCTTTCTGCATATTATAATCTATCCCCAAGGGGCTCCAGTTCTCATCATACAATTCTAAAATAACAAGAGAGCTTCACCTTGTCTCATAACTTCTTATGTCTGCGGCTTTTAGTTCCACACAGTATCACTCTCCTGTTTCCAAAAAAAATTACAAAAAAAAAAGTTAAAAAAAAAAAAAAAAAAGCAGATAATAAAAGCAAATAATAAAGCTGTTGCACATCTCTTCCATGCCAGTCTGCCCATCCTAGGGAAGCAGCCAGACTGCTACAGGACTACATGATGTGCATTACTGTGATACAATGGCAAGTACGGGCTTGAATTCCACAAGTGGTATGGTCTGAAATAAATAGTGTAAATAACATGCATTTTATTGCACAGATGATGTAGAGAAAGGCTAATATGCACAAAACTTTATTAGCAGGGTCTATAACTGATGACATACATCAGCTCTAAAAGGAACATAACTTATGGGTGAGAAGAAAAAAGGCTACAATAAATACTAATCTCCAATTGATGTGATACCTTCAGCAGATAGTGATCATCAGCCTCTTCAGTGACATTTAGCCTTACACCCAGCACTGATATTACTGACACCTGTGGTAGTGTTAGCTCTAGGGGCATTGGAATTATATGACCTTTAAGATCCTTTCTAACCCAAACTGTTCTGTGAGCATGTGATCCATTTGAAACCTCTGTAACTTGACTTTGCTTCATTAAAGCTTGCACCTAGTTCTCATGTTTTTCCAAAGCCTGCGTGGCAGTGTTTTGTGCTTGCTCTTTCCCAAACGACTATTTTCATGCTATTTTTCCCTACGGCCTTGCACTGGCAAATCCCAGTATTGCTGGGGATGTTCTTCTATCTTTTTTGTTGTTCTTGTAGGAAGCAGCAACTATACTGTGAGAACCACCCCTTCTCTCTTTTCTTACACCTAACTTTATAGGTTTTAGATAATACTAGAGAAAACACAAAACTTGGTGCATAACAAAGTAGATAACAGTGCAAGTATAATAACTATAATTAATCTGATGAGTATTATCCAATACTATATATGCATGGAATCTTGAAAACCAGTCAGAAACTGGTACAACACACCTGAGAAAGCATACTGCAGTCAACACTAATAGCATCATAACTAGGTATAATACATAGGATTGAGCAAGTCTTGAAGAAAATTATACAGTAGTAGGGACAAAGTATGGTGGAAATCATTGCTAACTGCACCACCTGCTGCACTGGAGAGAACACACCTAGGCAAGGATCCTTGTCTGGGGATGCCCTCATTTCTCTTCACAGCTAGCTACTGGGCAGTTTTCATCTTTTCCTTCTCTTGCCCTTGCCTACATTTATTTCGTTTCCTACTGAAGTAACTTTCACTGTTGGTAAATCTGCCATCAGCAACAGAACCTACTAATAAAGTCTTCCTCAACAACCTTTGTGCAGTAACATAATGACAAGATAAATCAATTTGTTTAAATTTCCTGAAAATTTTATTTCCACAAGACGTGAGCAGAGATTTTGTCACTATAACATGGCATTCTTTACTTTCTACTCACAAAAGACATGTTTCGAGACTTCATTTAAAAAAAAAAAAAAAGCAACTCTTTTCTTACTTTTTTCAATTTTCAGCTTATTTTGTTGTTGTTGCTGCTGTTGAAAAAAAAAAAAGCAAAGGCATAAGATAGTAATAGTTTTACTCTTATTCTAAGGACCTTCTTTCTACTCCTGTCCATACGTGCTGCTACACACATTTTCTGCTCATGCATCACCATGGTTCAGATTAATTCATACATCCATTATTATGGTATGTATACATTCTGTAGGTATTTTGTGCATCTGTGTTTTTAAGACCCACATACAGCACCAACATGTACTGCAATCTGCCATTTTAGTGCTTCTTTTCCTATCTTCTGGACTCTCCATATATTCTCATTCAACCAATTCCATGATATATTCCCTTATTCAGCAAGTGTGACCTACATGCCCCCCCTCCCCGTTTTTTTTTTTTTTTTTTTTTTTTTTTCCCCTAGAAAGAAACATTCTACTTTTAGCTGGGTTAAATAAGTCACACCTCAGTGTTGTGTCCATGTCCTTATTCACCCCTGTTGCTGTCCACCCCTGTCAATTGCAACCTTGATTAGCAATTAAAAGACTCAGATCATTGGTAAAGATATTGAATAACAAGTTGTAACAAATCTAGCAGAAATTAGCAGCCCCTGAGGCCTGAACCACCCCGAACTGTAGAGCAATAGTGTATGTATAATATGCTGGGAGCCAATGACTCTTTTAAGGAACAGTTCTAATTTATTCTTTCTTGCAAAAGCTACTACAAAGTGAATAGATTTCAGTGCTACGCCTATGAAGACAGAATTCCAATAATAGAATCAAGATGTCACAAAAGCATAAACAAGGGCAAGGTCTCTGTGTGGCACAGAAAAATGGCTGCAGTCACTGGGTGACCAATAATTTTCTTCTATACTTATTTAATATTCCAACTTTTACTTATGCTGCCAATCACAAGAAAGGACACCAGTGAAGTCAATACACTATTGTCCTTTTTACATGATAGTGCATCAATGCCTGCAACCACAACAACACTGAGTAAAAACAAATATTCCACTTAGTAACTTACTATTCTACTGTGTGAGCAAAAGAGCAGGAGGTTTACAAAGATACAGTACTACGCTGTATGGAGCAATTTATTTGCCCATGAGTACTCTCATCCAACTCTTTTTCCTTGTTAGGAAAGATTCTCATTTCCTGTCTTGGCTGATACCTTCCATGTTTCACAGAAAATCATTATGTGTTCTGTGGCTGTTAGTTTCCATTTTATTTTTTATTCTCATAATATACCCTCTAAAAGTACAGCATCTCAGAAGTACCAGTAAAAAACGAGAAAAATAGATTATACTTTAAGATATCTTATTTCTCATTACAGCCATATCGTTAAAAAAAAAAAAGGAAAAAAAAAAAAAAGGAAAAAAAAATATTTCTATCCACTCCTTCTCATCAACTTAAGCCCTATTTTATCTTTCAGGAACACTGCAGGCAAAGTGCGTGAAAGAATGAATATACAAAGTGGTATCAGTAGACTCAGCTATCAGTTTGGGCTTCCCTGTTGTCTTGTTATAGACAAAGACCTGCCTGTAACAGGCTTGAATGAATGATGGCTCTTAAACCATTTATTATAAGGTAAGCTGTTTTTAAAAATGACCTCTTCTATTATCAGATGCCCAGAAAAGCACTATTTCATCTCTGCTATGACAGGAGATCCCAGATTTCAGCCTTGTATTTTAGTCCTTTAAAGGTAAATAAGACAGTTCACATGGAGGCTTCCAACCACTGTTTGGATTCACCTGCTTTGACAGTTCTGCAGAGGAGCTGATTCCAGCAGTTAGCACAAAAGAAATCTCACAGACAGCAGATGCACCGTGTCGCATGTAATACTTTCAGGCAGAAACACATTTTTTTGTAAATAATTATGATAGATTAAGAAAGAATATCAGGTAGTACTATGATTTTTATTTTTATTTTTTTCCAGAGAGATTAGATCACAATTTATCTAAAAATATCGAGCTACTCTGTGTGTCGAGGCACATTTGTTAAAGCTAATTTAAAATACTCTGAAGCTTAAAGGACTTTTATCAAATGGCTCCAGCCTATGCAACAAATTTTTAGATGCAGTGCAAGACAAACTTTGCATTAAGATACAAAAATGGTACTCTTTGACAGAAAAAAATATCCCCTTTTTACCGTTTCTATTATGACTATTGGACTCTCAAACTGTTTCATATATTACTTAAACCTGAAAGAACAAATTTGGGTTAAATTCTCAGAATCCTATGCATCTCTCTGTCTCTTTATGCAGGCCACAATATGTTGATACACATGCTCTAAGCAGAATGGGGATGTTGCTACTATACATGCAGAAAATTTTGATTATTATTTTAATCCATTTATAATTCCTTACCTGGCAATCTACACATTTTTTTTGTGTGTGTTCATGTAGGTGAATGTAAAAGTGCGGACAAAGTACCTAGCTCTCACACTTGTCATATTTTATACAGAAGGAAAAAAAAAAAAAAAAAAAAAAAGATACCATTTTGGTCTGACTGATTCCTGGTGCAATGTCTTGAATCTTGACTAAACTGAGAAGCGGGCCTTATTTTCCCATCAGTTTAAGTTGCTTCTAGCTCGGAGGAAATGAAACCTGTGTATCACAATAGAACTGAAGGTCGGGAGGTTATTCAGCTTGCTGTGGCAAGTAGTGTTGATCTAAATCGCAACTGCCTGATCAGTGCTACTCACACAACAGGAAGAAGTGGAAGGGAGGTTGCACGAAGCCAGTAGCAGGTTACTTCTATCACAGTCTTTGAAATAATTTTCTTACCCTACAGCTGTGTTTCCTTTATAATGTTAATAAACTGAACTGCCAAGGGAAAAAAAAAAAAAAAAAAGGATGCCAATAAATGACTTATGCTGTGTCTTCAAGTAGGTATATGGAGAACATCTCACTCCAAATAATCATCTAATTGGAAATGGCTTCCTAAGGCATTCAAATTTTCTAGCTAATGTGACACCTTAGTGCATAATCAGTTCAATCTGATCAAGCAACATTAGGGAAAGGAGTAATTTGGCTCTGATCCTCACCCAAAGGCACTTGCTCTCAGTTTCTCCTTTGTGGAGAAAGTGTTCCTGCAGTGACATGGTAAGGTTGGGAATGCATCTAGTTGAAAACCACAACAGCAGAAAACAGTTATGCTTCTTTCAGCTTGATCAGTCCACAGACTAAGGTTGTCATGTGGCTGTATGTGAATTGGTATAGCACAAACACAAGATGGGAACAGTGTCTAGTGATAAAAGGGACTGTGGCAATTTATTCTAAACTAAACTGATTGGGGAGTTTTGGTGTAAAATACACGGACTCATATCCTCCATAAAGACAGGCTATAGGTTAGAGACTAAGCATCTTTTCTTTAGCTCGGAGCGAATGCACGAAGGGAAGAATAGAATTACCTTTCTAGTTACTAACTCACCAAATGTTAACCTCCTGCCCCACAAAAGCCCAAACAAGTGAATATGAATGTGTTAAGAGCAATCTTCATGACTAAATTTATTTATTTGAAAGCGAATGACCTGGGGGCAGCCTGCCTTGAGGGACAGCAAGGTATTCTAATGTGGGTGACTGTCAACAGCTCAGGCAAGTCACACTGCATATGATGGCAATCAACCAAGAAAGTGGGTTTTTACAGCACATTTGCTATCAGATGTTCTCCTGAAGTTTTACCTCTGAGGTAAAGCTGTATAATTTACATATGTAGTACCAGACAGATACAGAGATATCTATTTTCAGTATTTTACAGAGCAATAGTAGAACAATTCTGAATGAACTACTGCCTAAGCTGAGGAAGAAGGGAAAAGGTCAATAAACAGAATGAAAATCCCCCTAATTTGATCCATTTGCTGACAACAAACACAGATTGGGCAAACTACCAGGGAACTCTAACGGAACTAGCAAGGTTAATGGAGCTGCTGCTATAACATATTGTAGATCTAGTAGTGTCAGTGGCGATAGTGGTAATGTTGTAAACACAGTTTGTTTTCCATCTGGTGCGTGGTATATGCCCTTGATAAAAGGGTGCTGCATTATGTAATTTTCTCCAAAGTTTATTTACTCCTAAAAATGTATAATGGTTTTAATAGAGGTATAGAGAGACAGAACTTCTGTTTTTAAAGCATTCGTATAAAATATTTCCTGAGTAAGCCTATGGACAATATTAAATAAAAATATTAAATAAAATACAATATAAAATAAAATTAATAAAAATTAAAATATTCTTACAATATGCATGGGGGGCTTTTTGTTCTGTGTTTTTGTTTATTTGCTAATTTTTGTGAGGGACCAAGCCCAGTTCAACTACTTCTGCAGAGAAGTCAATGTGAATGCTGGCCAAGTTTGGAATGGAAAATAATATTTTACATTTATATTTCTACTGCACACTTTACAAATTACTTACAACACTACTGTGAAGCTGTCAATAAAACTATGATGGGTCTATGTTCCTAGGTAAATTAAATCAATGGACAGCCTTCCCTTCATTGCAGTAGATTTCAGATCAGGCCTTGAGAGATAACAGATACAAAAATAAAGTACCTTTCAGCAGCACTTCATGCTCATGTGTAGGAGTTGAGAGTCTCACTCAACTTCATCCTGCAGTCTTAAGGATAAACATAGCTGAGCATATAGTTTTAATTCTCTTAATCAGTGTTTTTAACGAATATTCTGTTGAAGCCTTGATCTGAAATATAATCACTCTTTTCATCAAAATATTTACAAGAGAAAATGTGGGACCTTGAAGATTCATGTTTGAATTGTGCATGGTATCTATGGTTACGATGTATTATAGATGGTAAGGAACACTAACACACTGCGTGAAGTAGAAAGAACTGCAATCAGAAAGAATAAGACAGCCTAAAGGAGATAATACATTGCCTAGAAAAATGATGTGTATATTGGAGAAAGCTGGTATGGGGGAATAAAGCACAGAGGGGGAAAAAACACATGCAAATAGTCATAAGCTGGCTTTATAAATGTGAAACAGAACTTCTGGAATTGTGAAATGGTCACAGGAACAGGCGTACCCAAAGGTGGCAATATGCTTAAGAAGGCAGGGCAAGATAGTTTTGTTGATCCTCTGGTTCCAGTCTAGTACTGTGTGTTAAGTTACACACGTCTTCCCCCTTCGTTTCAGATGCTAGCACAAGTCCCAGGTCAGGTGCTACTGGGGAGGAATGGCTGTCTTTGTCACCAAGATACCATCTTGGTGAGCTAGTCTTGTCTGCTATAAATCTTGCTAACAAGACTATGAAATGCTGAAAAACAATGAATAACCAAAATGTTTGACATTTGCTGTAAAATGTACTGAATGGGAATTAAGGGTCTTTTACCTGAAGACTATGCTCTACTAGAAGTGTTCAGCCAACTGCACACAAAGATGTCCATTAAGTCACCAAACATTGAGTATTAATTTGATTTTAACTTCTCATAGAAATTACCTATTTCTGCTGACAACCATTTTGAATAAACTGTAGTGAATAAAGCTCATAAGCATCTACACTTCACTGACAATGCCCGTTGGGTGAGTGAATGCCTGTCAAGAAGTACAACAGCTTGTGGATTGTTCAGAGGCAGGAGACAGGGTCTTTTCATAAGAAGCTACTACAAATTCTTAGTGGCTTTTTTATAGAAGGCTATACTTCACAAGCACAGAATGTTTAGTAGGATCTTTTCTAATTAAACCGCAGAGTACTGCATGTAAAGAGCAAAGGAAATCACAGTGGGTCTTCTATTTTATGGCTTCCCCTGAATCTGAGGAACTCTATTTCTTCTTGAACATGAAAACACAGAAAAAATACTTCTTAATGACATTAATTAATCTATGTATATACCAATACATTTGGAGGAGGTGCAAAATCCAGGTTTAAGCTTTAAAATTTATATTGTCAAATTTATTCAGTCCTTTATGAGTGATAGACAATTTAATGTAAGAAAGGTAAAAAGACATGACCAGTGCAAAGATTAATTCCATCCCACATGAACTACTACCTGTGACCTACGTTATCTCAAAGGTTACACTGCAGAATGATAGCAGACTTGTGAGTTGCCATTCTAAAATAATAAAACCACAAGTTGCAGCACTTGTTACACACCAGATCACTGAGCCATAAGCAAGTCTTTTTATTAAATAATAATTTCTACAAATATTTTTTTCTTTCCTGAAATAGAAATTTGGTGACAACTTCCTCATTTTCAGCAAACTTCAATCAGCATTTTTTTCCCCTCAAGCATTTTATTATATGTAGCAGCGGTAAAATATAAACTTTTCCTATTCTGAGTTCTCCTCTTCCCTTCTCCCTCACCCAGTGAAACAGAGCTGAAAGAAAAACAAGTTTGAGAAAGTAAACAACACTGTCTTACTAGCCTATATTTCCCACTGGAGAGGGTGAAAAACTGGAGTGTGAAATGACATACTATAAATAAGTGAGTGCAGTTGGAAAGAAAGGGAGAGTTAAAAAGGAGAGAAAAGCTCACGTTAAAAGTTCTCAAATATTCTATTCAAATAGAAAAGATATAATGAAACTGCACATGAAACGTGCCTGTGTTCTCTCAAACATTCTGAACACAAACAGTAGAAGTTCAAAAATTTAGTTCCGTTTAAGTATATATATATATATATATATATTTTTATTTTTTTTTTTTCCTCAGGGTTAGAAGAGAAAAATCCAAACAGGGTTTGATGGTTATTATATTCCTTTCTTGATAGAAAGTATCAGATCTGTTTCTGAAGAAGCTTTAGAGAGAAGCATGCAAACCACTTCCTTTACTGGAGGAGCTCAGGATCTCGCACTCATCCTTCAAACACTAAAGTAACCTTTTACTTTAAATTTTCAGGAATATGCTACATAGACTTGTTTAGCTGACAGGTTGTGTTTTATAGTATTTAATCACCATTTTAAAAGGAATTTTTGAAAATGTTCAATTTCCACTGCTACACCTAGCGTAAAAAGTGCCCTCCTACTGAGAGGCTGGCATAGGAAAAGAATTTCCCAACAATTCTAACTTGATATTACTGACAACTGCCCTTCCCCCCAATTCTGTGAAAAGTTTTTATAGTGTTATTGCAAAATAATATGAACGTGAATATGGTGTTCAAATGATAGTATGTCATCTCAGACAGATATCAGAGATACAGAAGACATATACAGGTTATATATACACCAAATATTTATGTTCCACTGCTGTTATTATGTAGCGGTTGCACTACAAGTGCCAAAAGTCACCAGCAATGATTAGGAGTATACGGCACTGGAGCTATTTAAGCAACTAAGATAAATACACTCACGGTAATAGGTTACTGCTCACACACACAGCATGCATTAGCTTTTGACCTGATAAGCGTGTAGTTTAAAATAGTTAAGACAGAAAACATAAATGAGATGCATTATTATTACACAGCAAAATGAAGCTTACCCAGTAACAGGACCCTGACAAGCCCAAGAGACAAACCTGTATTACCTGAATTCATTAGTACTTTTACTTATCATGTTTCTCTAAACATATGATTACACTAAATTACTCTACTTTTCCCAAAGTATTTGTCATGACGTGCTAGCTGTCATGTCCCTGTGATGATGCAATTGGCTAGGATACCAGTCTTTCCTCTGAAAACCCAGTTTATTTCCCGTCCTGCATTCCTGCTTCTGCTTTTAAACAGGAAATCTATTTCTAGCAATAAGCAGCTTGTGCAAAATAGCTACTGGAAAACAACTGACGATACCACGTCTTTTTTTTTTTTTTTTTTTTTTTTTTTTTTTTTAAATCAGGAATGATCAGTAATTTGTTTCAGTTACCTTAAGAATATAAAATATTCCCATGTATTTAAAGCCTCTGGATCTAGGTTATTTGAGCTTGCTCTGTACTTAAAATTTGAGAATACAAAAGAGGAAAGCATTTCATGACATACGTATCTTTAAAACAAACAAACAAACAAACAAACAAAAAAACATGCCAACTTTCAGGCCCTGCAAATGCTGCCACGCTATCAGACATGGTAATTGTGAAATGTGTTTCCTGTCTACAAATTGAATTCCTGGATACAAATTTTTTTGTGTGTGTGTATACAGCACACCATACAGACATTTTTTTTGATACTGAATAGTAATTTCTATAGCTACAGAAATAATAATTTTATCTATGCCAAAATGCAAAGGGAATAGCATCACAAGTGATTATGTTAGGTTATGTTCTAACTTTTCGTCATTTAATAATGGATATTTTTCCCACATACATTAAAGATTTTATGTTCATAATACTAATGAAGTAACTATTTGTTTAAAGATTTAAGTTTAGAAATTGAACCAAAAACTAGTGATATTCAGGAAATCAAGACTTTCATCCCACAGTACATTCACAGCAGTCACTGTTGGGATTTCACATCTAAAATATACCTAAATTCAACTGCAACTGAAATATTCTTAACATTCCTGGTTATAAGCTACACGGTATTTTACAGAACTGTGACTTCACATAGGTTGTCAGTTACTGCTTTGCATTTGAACAGCCTTTTCAGTGGGTAGAGTAACCACACATATGGAAATCCCAAGATATTTTCAGAATGCCAATACGAAGTAAGAACTTAAATAATTAACTTTGGTTGTACTTATGGGAATCAAATAGTAGTCTTTGCATTTCTGCTAAAATACTTCCGTTACTTAAAAAATTATTATTTACTCACAGGTTATCTTAAGATTTCTCTGAAATTATTTTCAAGAGCAAGAGCTGAAAATCAAACCTGAAGCATTTTCAAGCTTCCATCTACTTCTTATCAATATACTATTTCCTTCATGGATTTGGTACATAGTGATTTCCTTGGCATCTGCATTTTCACTTTCCTTCCAATTGGTGTCCAACTTGAACTAACAAGAGTGACACTTCCAAACTAAGTTTACGGAAATCTAAATTACTGAACCTCATGCAAATAAACACCATGCTTCATCTACCCCATAAAATTTGGAATCCATTTCCCATTCCAGGGCTATAGCTTTCCAGTTACTTAAGTTTTTCAGCAGATGGAAGGTGCAACATATTTGTTGGATATTTTATGTTCAGTAACTCTACTGTAATAAATGGAAATCCTCTTTGAAATTGAATGGGGAAAGACATTCCTATAGAGTATGTCGCTTCCAGACAATGTTCTGCTAATTTTTTAATACAATTATTATTTTGATTTACAATTGTTCTGAAGGATATTTTGTTAATCATTTTTCATTTATGTTTTGTTATAAGGAAAATCAGCTCTAATTCTATAAAAGGACTATTTTACATGTATTTATTTACATGTATTTATTACCGTGATGCATAATTTTACACAATGAAACTGTTTGACCTACACTAACCACAAAGTATTACCTGTTATGTGGAAAGCATTCATATCACATCTTGTTTAGGTTAGTCAAGTACTTTCTTTAAGCTGAAATGTTCCTGTTTCCCTTTGTTCAAAATTTTAATCACCAGTATTTTATTGAAACTGGATTAGATATACATTGTGAACAACAAAGGCATAAACAGTGTTGCATCTTGTTTTTAAAACTTCTTGACATCAGAACTCCTAATAAGCTTGATGGATCTTATTAACTAAATATTATTAATTGATCTTAATATATTCAGATTGTTATTGACTATACAGCAAAGAGATTTGTGTTCACAAAACACATTTTTTCTTTTAAAATGATTGTTTCTTTCTACTTCTTCCCTTAATATTGCATGAAGTCTTAAACTACCTCTTTAGACAACAGTCATTTGTAAAGCAGGTAACACCCAGAATGTATCTCCTTGAGAACTGTACTTTCCAAGGAATAGGGTAATGGCAAATATTCTGTAATATACCTACATATTTCTCAGTTTATTTTTGATTCATGGAGCAACAAAAGCGTAATTTAATGAAAAACTGTCTAAAGAAAGAACCACCCATCACAAACCTCTCTAGGCTTATAGTCAACAGTATTTTATTCCTTACATAGATAATGTCAGGGATGATTTTCCAACAGTCCTAATAATCTTACAGATAACTCTGAAATTTACATGCTATCTTTACTTTGATGACCTTCAATAACAAACAGTTATGTATATTTTCAGGATTCCAAACTTGTGCCTCCTAGGCACAAAGATACAAACACTTTTTGTGTGGTTCATAATCATTAACTTTCTTATTTACTTGTTTTTTATCTCTGCAGTTCTTGGAGTTTCATGCTGCTCTCGGACTTCCTCAGAAAAGGTGTTTGTATAAATATTGCAATAATACTAAATTTCCTTATTTAAACATGGCCTGCATCAGAATTGATGTGGCCAGCAGGACTAGGAAGTGATTGACCCCTTGTACACTGGTGAGACCACACCTTCAATACTGCATCCAATTTTGGGCATAAACTTTTATGACAAACTGAGGAAATTCAGGTTGTTTAGTCTGCAGAAGAGGAGGCTGAGGGGAGACCTCATCACTCCCTACATCTACCTAAAAGGAGGTTGCAGGTAGGGTGTTGGTTTCTTTTTTCAGTTCCCAACTGATAGGACACAAAGAAATGGTCTCAAGTTGTGCCAGGGAAGTCTTAGATTGGACATGTGGAAGACTTTCTTCATGGAAAGAGTAGTTAACCATTGGAACTGGCTTCCCAGGGAAGTGATCCTTGGAGGTATTTAAGAGACATGTGGACGTAGCACTGAGGGACATGGTTTAGTAATGGGAATACATAGGTTGACAGGGGGACTCAAAGGTCTTTTCCAACCTAGATGATTCTATGATTCTGTATAAGGCAAACTAATTTCCAAAGCACAAGTCAAATTTAAGCTGTTAAAAAAATAATCTGAACTGTATGTTTTCTCATCGAAGAAAGGTCACCATTTATTCCAGTTACATCTACTACTAGATCAAAAACTAAAATTACATCTTATAGGAAAATGAATCAAAGAGTCTTAATGAACCAGTATTTAAAGCCTAATTCAAAGTTTATTCCATCTCATGGAGATGTTCTCCAGATTTTTTTTTTTTTTGCTTCAGAGTATTTTGGGGAGCAGTTTCACAACAGGCTTGAGACGATTTAGGAATACCCAATGCTGCTGTTCACCTGGCAGTCTTGCTACGTATTTCCAAACTTCTCTCTCCTGTGCAACTGCACAGTAACATCAAACTCAAAACTATTCCTTATTATACAGTAAGAACTGTAGTTATTAGGGTTTCTGAATGAGAGTTCGGGGACAAGAAATTGAGGGGGTACTGGTGATGCTTTATAGCTTGTGGTTTGCTTTCCCCCCCACCCCCAATTGGGCTATTGCACACTTGCAATTTCCCATATAAGTAGGGAGAAGGAATCCAGGGTCAGAGGTGGGGGAATCAAAGCTGCCATTCTGACTACAACATAAGCTGAGAATGGTCTATGCCAATCTTGAAACCATACCTAAAGGTATCACTGCCAACATATTTGTGCCTTCATTTCCATATACCATTTGGCGTTGATTCACTTTTAATTAATTTTTGGATGTGATAGATCATGCTTTCAACTACTAGACACACTACCATATCAAATTTTAGAACCATTAGAAAAAAATGTACTACAAAAATAGGAACTTCAGAGGCCAGGAGTGGAAAAATAAGCACAGGAAATTTCATTCCCACTTCGTGTTTCAAACATGCTGTTTTCCAAAAGCAAACATGAAAAAGCAAAGTCATGACGCTTTCGCCTGAATGGTTTTTCATCTGTTTTCTCACATTGTAGAAGTCTGAGTCCTAACTAGCAGAATGTGGAATCTTGCATTTATGTATTTATTTTTCTAAATTCCAGCAAGTGTTAAGGATTTTGTACAAAGAGCAACGCTAGAGTGCGCTCATCCCACCTTATAACCGTAAGGGTCTAAAAGACATTTCCAGGTGACCAGAGAATGAATTTGAGAGCTTTTCTCTGCCTACCTGAAATCTGAATCCAGATTTGGAATTACAGCCAAATCTGTCATAACTCCCAACCATTCCAGAATATTTTGCAATACAGTTCTTTATTCCATCTGTTGTGGGAATTCAGAGGGGTTGCATCTGCTCTATTTTGTAGAGAGCTCTTCGATTGGAACAGGGATGAGCACTGCTTTTCGACTCTGTACTGACTTCAGAGCAATTAGGTCTCACCCAAATGGAGGTGCAAGAGGTAGGGATTTGTCTTGGATCCTAGACCTCCTCTGTGTAGTCCTATTAATAGGAAATACAGTTAAAGGGGTGATATCTACAAACAAGGAGCTACTGAATCCCTTGGCTGGAAAAGATATGTTCTGTGCCAGAATAACATTCATAATCACAGCCAATAAATGTAAAATGACAAGTGTCCTTAAATTCTGTTCTCTTCTTTAATTAAGTTTCACCCAGTGGTCTGAAAAAAAAAATAAAAATCAATAGCACCACATCTTTATGCTTGTTGATCCCATTGTAAACTGAGGTGGCAGAGACTATTATAGACAACTTGTAAGTGCCTTTTTCCTGCAAAGGCTGTACTTTATAATGCAGTTTTGCATCTAGCACCGATCTCCACACACACAAACACAGCAAAAATACACCAAAAACTCTCATGTCTGTATGTGTACTGAGTTCATCACAACAACACTATACTAAGCTGCAAAAAAAATAGAGAATTTTTTTGATGAACTGTTTTTAACATCAAACCAATTAATACAAGTAACAAATTCTACCCTATTTTTTCTTCACAATGTTTATATGCAATTTAGATTCAAAAATAATGTCATACTGCTTACCAATCTTCTCTTTTATCCTCTTCAAGACTGGTGAATATTCACTCGAGTAATTCTAAAAAAAAAAAAATGAAAAATAAAGGATAATTCAGGAATACTTATTTTAGGCATCAAGGTCATGTAAAAGTTGCTTTAAATACTCTCAATTCAACATTTCTCACATGCATTTAAAGATGGCATAGAAAAAAACAACAACTGTTGAATAGTGTTCTACAACTTACTGTAAGTTTCCCCATAACCAAAATCACTTTAATGGATTGGAACTTGTGTATGTAATTCAACATCCACTTCTACAGTTGTCTTGATTAAGACTTTATTAAGTCACCTACATGTCTGTTCCTTACAGTCGCTGTGCAAGTATGCATCACGATTACAACTATCCACAACTTGGTGTTCCTAAAATTCCTATAACGGAAATAAGAGTTCCAAGTATTAAAAAACAGAGGATGAGGACAAGCAGTCTTCTGGCAGTTATATTTTTCTGGTGCTTTCTACACAAATGTAGACAATGCAGCTCCTGCCTAACACAGTCTATGACAGTTATATCCAAAAGAAGTTCATTTCAAGATCAAGTTAGAAAACCTCAGACCACATCCTGAAGACAAAAATAAAAATAATAAAAAATCCACCTTGTTTCATAGGAAAATCTAAAATATTTCTTCACATTTTGTGACAAAATGTCAAATATATGTACACAAAAATATATTTATAAATTCTGTTTTTATAGATCTCCTTTACAACTATTCTCTTTGTTTTCTTTCATTACAAATTTAATTACAGAATTTCAAGGATCAGTTCATTAAAAAAAGCTTCATACACAGCTTAATGTAGCTTGGATTTAAATTGCACAGAGAGCTATATTTTCTAGTTATCATGAGGGCTTAAGGGAAAGTTATGATTTATTTTTTAGCCTCGGTGCTCCCCACAAATGGAGAGCTGACAGGAGCTGTTTACAGTGACAAGGAGGATGGCAAAGCTACTTTTATTTCATACAAAAAGGTAAAATAGCAACAACAAAGAAAAGCATTTAAAGAGTAAAATGATTTTGTATACAATACTCTGTTCTGTGGCAATTAAGAGTTTCATTTACAGCAGATTGTTACCAAAGTAGTGCCAACACTATTTATTAATTAAAGGTGTTTTTTCATCATTAGCTCCTTTGTGAAGAAAGTGAGAATTAGCCTACTGTTTCTGGGGAATTACAGTTTTCTAATCATTTTTAAAATGAGGGTGACTAGTTCTGCCACCTATGTGCCCTGCAAACATTCTGCCTCTTATACATGCCAAAAATTCTGACAGCTCCTTCAGACTGTCTATACATTACTTCAAATATTTCTGTACAGATTTTGAATTATTTTGTACATCAACCAAAATCTGTGCTGGTGTTCTTTTAAAGCAACTCTGCTCTTTGCTTTCAAAAGAACATGTTGTTTCATTCCCCTAAAGAAGCTCAGAACATCAAGGAAAATAACATCAAGTGATAGTGGGTTCAAACGTATTTCTAATCTTTACAACCCTTCAGTACTTACATTAAAAAAAGTGAGGCATAATTTATTTCTGATGATACAGAGTTGCTCAGCTTTCTGCTAATAGGATCCTCAGGGCAAAAGGGGTAGGGAAAGCACTGATAAAAGAAGAGAGCTTCATTTTACTGTTTTTTGCTAGTCTGGAAACAATAAATTAATAATAGTGTTTACTCTGATTATCGTTGATTTAGGATAAATTGTTCTCATTTAGCAAATGGGGAAATGAAATTCAATGTCCAAGGGACTGAGAATATAAATCTATGCCAATGGCTACAATTGAAGATACATTTACAGACCCATTCTAAATTCCTGGATTAATTCCAAACATTGCTGATAGCAGGGAGGCTGATATCCTAGTACTGTTTAACCAGTTTACTGATCCAAGTAGGCACTCCCTTCCTCATTCCTCTCTTTGCTTCCTCTTCTGCTCTCCTCATGTCTGTCATGACTTATTTTATTTTATATATATTTTTTAATCCTTGAAGGGTCACTAGCATTTAAATTTCTCCTCCCTCTTTTGGGGAAAAGAGGGTACAGTTCGTTCTCAGCAGTACTCCTATATTTTGATACTGTTCATCTGAAATTCTTCTTTGGCCAATTCTTAATTAATTGTGATTTTGTGATTCTGTGTAATTACAAGTGAAATGTAACAGACAACCTTAAAATGGCATGCTGTCACATTTAAAAAACAAAGAACAACAACAATAAGAAATAGTACTTCTCAGAAGAAGCATCATGAATGTTACAGAAACACCATTACTCAGCCGAGAAGATAGACTGAACTAAGTATACTATTAAAAGTGCTTTCATTTCTTTAAAGTGCTGCATTATCATCATACTTCCTGAGCTTGGAAATAATGAAAGAGGATACATAACACGGCATTGAAGCTGATGGCAAACGGCAAAACCTTCAGGCTAGTATTGCAATTCCTACTATGGAAGTATCACCATTTATTACCACTCATTAAATTTTAATTTTATAGAACATCTTTAAAAGGTCATTTTTAAAACAGGAGTATTGTAGCCAATATTACTGACTAGTTAACCGCTTTGAGAACACAAATCTTCACAGATACGTTGCTTTGAATCATTAAAGCATAAATCTGATTTTTTTTTTTTTAATAAAGATATTTATTGTTTTCAAATTTAATTAGCACAACCATTTGTTGTGGTGACCTTGACCTTTAAAATGACATTCTGTTACTATGATGGTGTTTGACTAAGTATTCATTACCTCACATTTACCGTATTATGAGATGTCATGTACCTTAATGTTTTAGTCGTTATTTTCCTAAGTACTACTTTTATCATTAAAACAAGCTGTATGGAAGCAATGAACATCAGGAAAAAAAGAAAAAAGAAAAAAAAAAAAAAAAAAAAAAAAAAGAGTTGTTCAGAAAACAAGAAATTCAAAATTTAGAAAACTAGTTTAGAAAACAAAAAATTGATACCTAAACTAGCCTCCAGACTGCCCATTGGTCTTATTCCATTAGCTTATTAATTATCTGATTCTTAATATTCTGTACAAGCTGATGGTGCTTAGCAATCTATTCTGACAAACATTACTATTAAAATGAGCTTAGAAGAACTAGTGCTTACAAGTATGCATGGCATTGCTGCTTCTTTCATAAGCAATCAGTGCAAATAATGTCCACAGGCCTAGGAAAGTGCTTGTCCCCCTATGTTCGGCTCTCGTCAGCCCACGCCTCAGGTACCATTCACAGTTTTGGGCCCCTCATGACAAGAGGGTTCAGAGAAGAGCAGAGAGGCTAGCGCAGGGACTAGAAAACAAGGCCTGTGAGGAGCGGCTGAGGGAGCTGTGGCTGTTCTGCCTGACAGGAGGCTTCAGCGAGATGCGTGTCGGCCTCTTGTCTCAGAGGACAAGTGATAGGATGCTGGTAACAGCCTCAAGTTGTGCCAGGGGAGAATTAGATTGGATATGAGAAAGAATTTCCTTATGGAAAGCGTTAAGAAATTGACCAGGCATTGGAACAGGCCACCCAGGGAGGTGATGGAGTCCCCCCCAGTGGTGTTTAAGAGATGTGATGCTTAGGAACATGGTTTAGTGGTGGACTTGTAGTGTGAGGTGGGTGGTTGGACTTGATGGTATTAAAGGTCTTTTCTATCCTAAATGATTCTGTGTTTCTAATAGATATATGCAACACACTTTTTCACATGAGTGTGAATCACAAGTGTAGAGAAGATCAATTTTAAGCCTTGAAGAATAACATTTTAAATTGCTGAAACTCAACTTCTTTCCTGCTAATTTGCAGACATACATGTGAGATATAACTTGTTCTGACAGCTTCTCCTTGTTGGTGTGAAGATTGTGCTGACTGAATGCTTTCAGTAGCTTTCAGCACCCTCGATTATGGTTTTTAAATGATTAAATAACGACACAGTGGAATAAATTCTATATACTGCCCAGTGTCTATGCTTTTATTTATGCAATTACTGGAATTATCTCCTTTGAAGCATATTCCTTTTTCAAACTTGGATGCTTAACAAAATGCTTGAACTGTATGCAACAAAAACATTTTTCTAATCCCTCCTGTTAACTTGATCAAAAAGAAGACACGTTGCTGCTCTCTAGATGAAATACCAGCTATGACCTCAACTGGACAGAGTATGTACCACATTGCTGGGCTGAACAGCAGTAGCCAGAAAGCATGTTATTTCCACAAGGAGAAAAATGAAAAACCCCAGACAAAAAGTGACCTACTGATGTCACAGAACAAACCCATGGACAGAACATGTGTAAAGTTTAACACACAACTCTTATTTCTTGTCCCATCAACAGGAACACACTAACATAAGAATGTTCTTTTAAGTATTTTGATACCTGTTTCTTAGATATTCAGGACAAATTTCCTAATGGATGACACTATAAGTTTATTCATCTACTTCTGGTGACAATGCCTTTTAGAATCCTACTGAGGACTACGTCATCACACCATGAGGCAGACTGAAGATTCTCTAGACCATGAGTAAATTGCTTAAGATATACCCTCATCATACTCCTATCCTCACCACAACTTACATTTCAGAAGGAAAGTGTAATATAACCAAGACTGAAATAGAAACAAATAAAATGTGAAAACAGAAAAAGCTCTAAGGTTAATTAGAGGTTTCTTCATAGGATACTCAAATCAGACATTTAAAAAAGAAAGCTATAATAAATTATTACATTTAGAAACTATAGTAAACAACATTAAGATTACAAGGTATATATTACATCTTCTCTTTTAGTGTAAGTAACATATTTATAACACTCTGTCAAAAGACCTCTGTCAAAGCAAAGAGACATCCATACCAGTTGCATATGCCTTCATCAACCAGTCTTGGTACTCGTTAGCTGCCACTGAGGTCAAAAATCCATGCATCTTTAATTTTCAAATTTTCTCAAGGTTCTAAGCACATACTTCAGTGTCACCAATTTTCAAGGTTTAGGTAGGCCTAAAGTTTTAAAGCTTAAGGTCTATACCAATCAGGTATTAAGCATTCCTCTATTCAAGTTTTCTCAGAAGATCCATCCAGTAATGAATTTCAGCACAGTAGCTAACACAGCCTAGCGAATAGTTGAAACACACACACACAAAGGTCACCGGATACCTGGATTAATAATTTGTTTACTCTGACCAGATTAAAACTCCAGATAGCAACCTGTTCCCAGAAAGAACTAAGAGGTGCATGAGCTACTCTTTATAGTGAAGATCTTCAGTCCTTAAAACTGAGGGTATTCCAGAGTGCTACAAGTAACTTGAGATTCAGTGGAACATGCAACTTGAGTTCTACTCATCAAACTGCCTCCACATTTATACGAAAATTACAGTGGACTTGTTATGAAGTGCTTCAGGTAGGCATATCAAATACAGCTATGTCCTACCATTAAATGTCATCTTTAGATGTAAAATTTTCCTACTGCTATTTCATCTTGTAGGTGAAGACAATAGTTCAAAAGCTATGAAAAGCCTGCTCTAACAAGTTCAGTTAGACAGAAACATCAGATTACATTAAAAACAATGGATTTAAAAAAAAAAACAAACAAACAAACAAAAAAAAACAAACAAAAAAAACCCACTTCCTTCAGACCACATGCTTTGGCTTTAGTGCAAAGAAACATTCAAGTAAATGTACTTTCACATTATCATTCTGATCTACACCAGAAATTCAGTAAACTTTTAAAAATCATGGTATGTTAGTACACAAACAGTGTAGTTGGTTGAATTTTGACATTCTGGTGACAACACCAACAGCCTTCACATAATGCATAACAAATTATACATGACTATCTCTAAAATGTGGAGTAGAAACGGAGGTAAAACTTGATCCAGAGAAAAACATGAGATACACTACTTTTTCTGAGGTACTATAATTTTTATTGTCATTATAATGAAAAATCAGGAAGACTACAGTTCAAAACTTGAATTTTTAAGAGTTCCCTCCAGAGCAAGACCTTTATCTGCACAGCAAGATACAGAACGCAATATGATTAATGAAATTGACTCTAAACTCATGTCCTCCAAAGCTCTGTCAAGGTACCTATTTTCTACTGGTAGCAATTCCAGATTCAAGGTTAGGACATGTCCTGAATAGGTGCAAAAAAATCTCACACATTTCTATAATAGCCTCTACACAGAAAGCAGTTCCCTGAAAACTGAAGTTCCCAGAATTTTTGCTGAAACCATTTTCTGACGACCTTAATTATTATTTTCATAACTTCTTTTAAATGGGTATTTTCAAAGGTGGTAGATTTTTTGTTGTTGTTTTGGTTTGGTTTCTGTTTGTTTGTTTGTTTTAAACTCTGACAGCTGGTTATAGCGAACATAGGAATAGGAAGCAATAATTTATATCAGGAAGCAATATGTCTTTTAATATGCAGTTTCCAAATTCACCCTTGTTTGCTATCTACTGCCTATTTTTTAAATAATGCACAAATCAACTCCAGTACCATGGAAATAATCAACACAGAATCAAAACCTGGAGCTTCTACTAGAGCACAAATCAAAAGCTGTTGGAATCCAACAGCTGGAGCCTGTCTCATTATTTCACTGTGCTTTGATGTGCTTTTCAGCCAAGTATCTTAGAGAATTACTTGCAGATATGTCTATCTGCAAATTCTACATTGCTTACACATTACAGTTTTCAACAGAGATAAATACTGTAACTGAGCTCTCATTTAAAAAAAAAAAAAAAAAAAAAAAAAAAAAAAAAAAAACACCTTTTTTCTTATCTTCTATTAAGCACAAAGCCCTGTAAATAGAGGAATTGAAAATCAGCTGCAGCTAATAAAAGAATCAAGTTTGTTATTGACTTTGAGCTGGTAGTTTCCATTAGATTATCCATCATACTTTTATTATGTGATCAACAGCCTAATTAATTTTGTACTTGTGCATTTAGGCAGAATACTGTATGTTTCAATGGGGTTTACTATAATCCTGCACCTGCGGCCTCAGAGATTTAGACAGCTCTCTATCATAAGTTTATACTATGCCTATAATCACGTCAGCTGGAGTATGGTTTCTGCTATTCAGTCTGTTGAAATACAGCAGTATTTAATTTCTGAGGCACTAGAAAATTTGCATCTGTGGTTATGTGTCTTTGGACTTTAATCAGATCAAAGTCACTAAGAGATATTAAGAGAGTTAGATATAATATTTTGCTCAGACAGTTTTAGTGGATAAATCAGACACTGTTTTGATTTTCCCTGCTTATCCAGGAATATGAACAGATGCAATCATGCTATTGTATAATGAATGTTGATTGCCAACAGTATTTGATTTTGCAACCATTCTGTAGTGATAATTAAAGATAACTTGATATCCTACACAGTGATAGTTAAAGACTGCTTTGTGTGCTTTATTGTATAAATAAATGACAGAGAATGAATGGATTCTCTATAACTTTATCTGGCATATATTTCAGAGTAGAAAGAAGTCACAAGAGTCTTGATAAAAATATTCAGATGCAAATGAAAGTCTTCATTCCAAAATGTGTTATTTATCCTTTTTTTTTTTTTTTTTTTTTTTTTTTTTTTTTCCTGGTTTGTGGCATTTATGTTAAGCAAAGGCTTAGTAGTTTAAGATGCATTAGCTGTAACTTCTACAAAAGGGACAAAAAAAATGAAGTGAAATGAAAGCTATAGCATCTATGGATCATACTAGGCCTGCTCCGAAGAGTGCTGTAGCCAATGGCAGTCTGTGACTGCAATGAGCTTTGGATAAGGCCCACATGCAGTAGACACATGTACATTTCATTACATCATTCAGAAACCTTAGGAAAAAAAAAATTATCTAAATGTACTTTTTCCACTACTAAACTTTTCCAAAATTCAGAATTGCGATTTCTTGCCATTACAGTTTTGCCCAGAACTCAATACTCAAGCTAAGCCACATATGAAGTATGAGACAGCAGCAGAGATGGCTGTCTTCCCCTTCTCAGCAAGAGCCCGGCAGAGCATGGATAGGCTCAGACTACAGAGATATTTTGAATGAGGCAAAATGACTCGACAGTTCTCCTCCAGCACAGTGGAAGGAATTTGCTATAGCCCTGTATGGTGCAGCAACCATTGCTTTGCTCATATCTAGCATGTTTAATGGCTAGACTCTATGTGAGGTGACACAGAAAAGCATCCATATGCCCTTTATTCACTCATGCATGGATTCACTGGCACTGTATCCTCTCTACTCCCTGTAGGCTCAGGAAGGCAAAAATGGCAGAGAAGCAGAAACACCTCCCCTTTGGCACTCCCATAATCAGGTCCTTTTCTGACCATTTCTAGACTTTCCAGCTTTTTTCTCCTACCTCAGAAGGTGACACTGCCTCAAGCCCAATACCACCACCATTATGCCCTCCAACCTTGCAAAGTGTAATATGCCAAAGTGAATCTGAACAGAAAAGCTTACTTGGGAGCACTGAAAGTCATTTGTGTATAGAAGCATTAATGAGGATCAGGATCATGGTACAGTGTATCACAACACATATTTAATGACTCCCACTTAACAACTATTTCTGTCCCCAGACATGCAAATATTTTATGTAGTCCTTAAGTAACTGCTTCCGGCTGCACTGTTACACTGTGATGGTTGCTATGTACAGCACTAGCTAACTGCTGTGCATCCCCAAAGCCAATATTGTACGTTGCTTTCTCTCTCTAGAATTTTATGATTCACTTTTAATCATAATTCAACAGATAACACAGTGAGCTTCTTAGTTCACTGGTCAATACAGTTACCAGGTGAACTCCCTATAAATGACAGAAGAACTTCCACTGCAGCCATTCATCCTGTTTTAGAAAGCATGTGTGTCAGGTGCTGAAACTTGCCAATTAAATTAGCCTCATTCTTCATGTGAGCTTTAGTCACTGAGCGTGTTCATCCCCCTGCCCCTCCGTCTGCCCCCCTGTAAGAACTGGAAAACTAACTCCTATACATTCTCTTCAGGATCTCTGATAATTTTAAACTGATAATTATTTCTATTTTTCACTCAGAATCAGAAAGATATCTATGCCTCTGATGTGTTTCCACTGTGTGTCATTGTGTATGTCAGAAATATATCAGTTTCCTGCGATCTAAGAAAGCATTTCTGCTGACATTCTTCTTATAACTTTTCATTCCAATTTATAAAGTTACCTGTAGAGGAATTTTTATGATACCATCTCCTTCCTATAGAGGCTACCAACTAAGCCTTGATTAGTTCACAGGAGATCAAACTCCCTAACAAGTTACTGTCAGTTGCAGTTTTAAGACTAGAACTAGGTCAGGTTTATTACCTACATCAATCCTTTTATGTGGCAAAGCAAAGACAAAAAAAGGATTTTAGAAAAAAAAAGGAAAACAGGACTGAAAGTCTAACTAAGATCTAAAAGTGTTTCTTATCTCAAAAGTGAAATGTCACAAATGATTTTTAAATTACCAAACCCCCAAGGCTGGAGCCATGTAGTCTCCAGCTTTGTCTAAGAGACCTTACAGTATTACAGCAGGTTTTTGTTACAGAGATAGCATAAGAGCAGAGTTGTCTGTAATGCGGAATCTCTTAGATATTAGGTCAGCAAAGGCTGGGGAAATGATTTGCTGTTCTTAGGAGGACAGAAATACCTTCTGCACCTATTGATACCTATTGATCTTTTCCAAGTGCTGGGATTGTTCTGGGTAGTTTTGGAGGACCTACACTGCAGTAAGAAGTGACACTAAAAGCTTTATGAAGTTGTTTTGTATCACATTCAGGCACATATTGTTTGGACATTTCATGATAATACATCACTGTATGGAATTGTTGATGCCTTTCTACATCTGATGTCTTTTCAGTATTATCCCTTTATTGTGGTGTTTTGTTATTTCAGTTTCAGCTAACCTTCAGATCCAGGAAATGCCAACCCATTGCAGCAGAAGAAAGTATCTGTTCAAAAAGTTAAAGCTTGTGATGAAGTTCCAAGGGGTTTCTCTTACTTGGACTGAACTGCCAATCTATGTGACTGCCGTTTCCATGGCTGGAATGGAAGCACTCATAAGTACAGAGAATCATGAATACCTTTTTTAATCTCTTAAAACCATCACCATGCAGTTCTGCTGGTTTTAGGCGCAACATCAGTGAAGATCACGTTTTCAGGCCATCAGCCACTTTCTGCTTAAGTAGATAAACGTGCTTCTCCAAAAGCACTGAGGGGAAGCAAATGATGGTTACAGCTACCATACCCATGGCTGTAGGGGAGAGTTCTAATGAATCAAAAAGGTACTAAAACATGGAGCTTTAAGAAACGGTTACAGGAAAATAAGGCAAAAGCAGCTAGGTAACCAGAAATTCCTACTTTGCTAGTGTAATAATCATTATTAATCCTCCTGTTTGAACCCTCTGAGTTTAGGGATAAGCCACAGCATTAGACACAGATGTTATTAAGATACACTTTGCAAGAACAGGCATCTCAGGAGAGAACAAGACTTAAGCACATTTTTGGGTCATGTCTCCTCTCCTGTACCCTCCTTATTCCTGCCAGTTTTAATTAACGTACAAGCTCACACAAACATTGCCAGCAAGCATGTGACAAGCAGCCTAAATGGGAAGATTTTCTAGCAGTAATTAAACACGTGGAAAGTGGAATGAAATTCAGACAAAACACTATTATACTGATTTTGCCATCTATATAGTTAATGTTAATTGTAAGACCTATAAAAATCAAGAAAGAGGCTAAATACACAGTATACTGATGCTACTACATATGAGTAACAGTTACAACAGTCTGAAGAATGTTTTCCCAATTAGGAAAAGTTGTGTTTATATATGAAAGCCCATTGAATCATTCAGAATGCACATGTAAACAAAATGCATGTGTAAACCCAGATTACTACACTGAAGGACTAATGTTGTGCCCCCATGTCCAACTCTACATATCCAAACAAAGATGGCATATACCCAAAGTCAAAGTCTCCCCACAGATTCTTTCCTTCAGCACCTCCAGGACTAGTATTGATCACTATTGAAACTATCCTTTCTCCTGTGAAACAGAGCAAGCCAAGGAGGAGCACAGCTCATAAGTTGTTTTACTAGCAAATGACTGAGAACAGAATCTCAAATCTTTCCTTTCCTGAATAAGCTGCTTGGTTACCTTTCAACCCATGATAACCTTTTCTGAAAGTCTGGCTTGAAAGCATTCAGAGTTTCAAAAGGGTGGGTAACAAGGCTCCTGAGCTGCTAGTGAGGCTTCTCTGGGCTTATAAACTCTGTGCCCCCAACCTAAGTCATTCTTGAGATCTACCATTCCAAAACTGAACGTTCTCTTAGCATTTTCAAGGAGAAAATAAATTGTAGAAGTCCAAAATGCAGGAGACACCAGCTGGTGGGATGGGATCCTGTGCCCACTCTGAGGGGATCCCATACTTTGGAATCTCAACAGACAGCCAGGGGCAATGGGACTGGATGTTGCCCATTTCTAACCCATAGCAATATGAAGAGATGTTTCAGCTTTTGTTTCATTTAAATAAACACATACTCCAAATTTACAAACTTGGAGCCAAAACTCTTGCCTAGAAAAATCAATCAACACCTTCTAGTGTGGCAGGCCTAAAGATAACAGCAGAAAGAAGCTTGTTTAAAATAAAAATAAAATAACAAATAAAAAATAAAAAAGCTAAACTTGCATATAAAGGAGAAATATCTCAGCAAAGAAAAATATTACTATCTTACCCCTATCTTAAATAGGGAAGAAGAACCAAAAGACCCTTTTTTAAAGCTCCAAAGACATTTCTAAACCTACAGACATTTGCTCACAGAACGCTTTCTTGCTTGCACAACACATCTCTACTACACCCTATATATACTGCATCTGTATTTACTGTGATGCACTGTTGCACACAAATCACCCCCCATACCCCTCCTCCTCCTATTTTTCATTGAAAGCCTGGAATCCAGCCTTGTATGAGCCTGCAGCACTCCAGATGGGTTAGACATCCTTGCCAGAAGCCTTGCTCAATACCACAAGATAATTTTATGGTCCTCTGTTCAAACACTGTGCAGTGAATATGGCTTCCAGTTCAAAATAATAATGGCATATGGCATTGCTTAAAGAGACTGCCATTTTTGGTGGCATGCAAGAATTATTATTTTTTTTTTTTTTCCCAAAATATAACACAACAATTGCATTAGCTACTAAAAATGGCCAGCATACCATAGTCAGTCTTTGCTGAGGATAACCTATTCAAAATGGAATTATAGTATTAATACTTCCTGTGCAAATTGGCTAAATGATGTAGTATCAGTCACAGGAGTTCAAAGTTCTGATGAGACAGCAAAACATTAACTGTGTATCTCTGTAAATGAAAAAAGTATGGCAGGAGGGGGGCTTCTCACTCCCCTCCTTTCTCTTTTATTTTCATTTTTTTTGGCTATCACAATACCTAATTATGAATTAATCATTGGCAAATTGTTAGCCCATTAAAAAGTTCTGATAAAATCCAAGAACAAAAGAATTGGAAGCTGAATATTATTTACAACTTCCATTAAAGAAAAACAAAGTGAAACCTTTGGAGAAGTTACAGGCAATAATTATAGTCCAATAATTTCCCAGTGATATTGGATTACCCAATACAAGTGCAATAAATGAGATTTTTATGTTTCTCTAGTAGGAGAAAGAAGAAGAGCACTACAATGACCAATTTGTCATCTTCAAATCTTTTTTCTACTTTCTGAAGAGTACAGAACAAACTGTCATTATGGTGAAATTAAAACATGTAACAAATACTCTGTAGTAACTGGCTAACTGGAGATAGAAAAAATCAAAACACAGTATATCCACCAATGTTATTAAGTGCAATGATGGAGCTAAAACATCTTCCAGAATCCCCTAGGTCACAGATTGCTGGAAGCTAAAGTTACATGGAAAATTACCTCAGTACCCTGTTTTGATCCTCTCCTCTCCCTTAAGCATACTGTATAACTGTTGATGATAGAACACTGTATTAAATGAATGTGTTCTACTACTGAAAATGGCTGGTCTTTTAGTCTATACATTTACATACGTAAGAGCTTGCCCTACCTAGTCCAGTGGTGTTCCTTCCTAACTAATGATCTATTTAGGCTTGGCCTAAATAACAAGTGTCCTTCAGGTTCTAAAATCTTCTTTAATTTCTCATTCTTAGGTGGTAAGTCAGATCTATGAATTTGTCCTATTCACACAGAATCACAGAATTGTAGGGGTTGGAAAGGACCTCAAGAGATCATCAGGTCCAACTCCCCCCCATGCTTATTGATGACAAGTATCAACAGGAATTATAAATGTATTGAGATTTATTTTTATTTTAAAAAATCCTATCCTACTTCACTTTTAGTTTACCTATATCAGTCTGGTACTTCCGTTACTTGAACTTATTTCCGACAGGTAATTTCATTTCACAGAAGCATGTTATGCAAACTCTTTTTGTCTAATTCTTTGTGATAACTGAATTAAACCTACTAATCATTTAAAAGTTGCTAGAGCACTAAATCAAGAAACTGCAGTAAAATATAAAAGGTTTTTGTACATTGAGGATGACTTTGAATCATTACATCCACATTCGTGCATATTTTAAGTTAGTTTTATATTTCATGTTCTAATTCCCCTCAATCAGAAATAGATCCAGACAAATCTGGGCAGATTTAAGAAATGGAACAAACTGTCTAGAAACTGACATAGTGAGGAAAGATAAACTTAAAAATATATTGACTACATTTTATGCCTTCTCATCATAAACCTATCCAACACAACCATTCTTTGTCCTTAGTTGCATGACACCCATTACTAATATTCCATTATAGTAAATATGGAGTGTAGGTAAATTCACAGTAGTGTTAGGTTCATGAAGTCCCTTGGTAAATAAGCATCTGCCATTCACCAACTGATGGTGATGCTCTTGCTGTGAATTCTAGCTTCAGAAGCAATCACCAGTAGATTGTCAATATCTCTTACAATTGCAGTATGCAACCATGTCTGGACAAACACCTTTTTAAGGGCAATAAAAACTTATCATTGCACAGTAAATATTGCAATTTATTTCTGCTACCAGTTAACACAGTAATCTTGATCTATTTCTGTGTTTGCACAGAGCTAGATTCGTACATAGAAAGAATCCTTTGTTAACTCTAACTGCATAGCTGAAAATCACAAACCCTTTGTCTGAAAATGTAGTTTTATTAGACTAGTTAGATTGTTCTAATACAGTATTTCCAGATAGAAGGTTTTTCTTTCTCTCTCTCTCTCTTTTTTTTTTTTTTAACATGACATCACTTAAGAGTCTACGCTTCGGTATTTGTTAAGCTTTGCTTTTACATAATACATTTCTGATATATGAGACTGACATTAGAAGTAATATTTTAATAGACACAAAGATACTTAATATTACCACACATTTATCTATTAATGCACCAAACAACATTTGTTTATATTATCCAGCTGCAAGAAAAAACAAAACTGAATGATCATGACTGCAATACTACGATCAGGTTTTAATGTGAAGTAACACACACACATGGACAACTAAGGCGGGCCAATTTCATGATAACTAATGACTGAAAACTTCACTTACTATGTTTCAATGAAGAACAAAGACATAATTTAACTTAACCACACCTAAATTTCACTACAGCTCTTCATAAGAATGGTAATATTACAATTCCAGCACAGAATATCAACTAGCAAACAACAAAACCAAAGTGGAATGAGCTTATTTCTAAGTTAATCATACCTTTACACAAATAAAACACAGAAGCAAACAATCTTAGTGAACAATCAAAAACTAGACTAGATATACCATTACATTTCTTACTTTGACTACAATACATAAATACCTGATTACACAGACCTTTTGACATAAAGGATTATAATTCTTGAGCTCTGATAGGAAATGAATACGTTTCTATCTTTAAAATACTAACTCCCTTCTTTGCAACTGACACAGACAAAACAAACATAGCTGTAATTAGGGTGTCTGAGAAGGTAAAAAATGACTGGGGAGGGAGGGAGAGATTTCAAAGGAAAGTCTAGAAAGAGGCCCTGATGAACTGTGGACAAAACTACTTTCAGTTCCCGATTAACTGTGTAATATGTCATAATGCACAGCCCTTTCAACACATAGTATTCAGTTTTCTGTATTATGTCCACTATCCAATTTCTCATTTTCACAGTGAATCGTCTTTCTATTGAATGAGTATGTTGTGAACCTACATTGGAAAACAAACCAATATTAAAAACCATACCACTTAAGGGGAGATGAGAAGTAATCTAGAAGTATGTTTTCCTTCGTTTTGACATACCCTTTGGTTGAAATGCACAAGTTTTAAAAACAGCCCCTTCTCTACTCCATGCTTTCCAATGCATTCCTTCATGTCTCTACCAGAGAACAAAATTCTGCACTTCTCCTACTATTATCTGAACCCAATTCTGCAAACACCACATATCAACTAGGTTTCCTCAGGGTTAGATGAACCAAGTCTTGCACTTTTCAGTGACTGCGTGTTGGTAAACTGTGACAAGACACTATAGATTCAGACTGTAACCTCTTTCAAGCCCATGTCATCCCCTTTCCCACTAGAAACAGAACATCAAGAAAAGAAATGAAACTTGAAAGGAAAAGAAAAGAAAAGAAAAGAAA